>CM053592.1:87057228-87096063 GCA_028646515.1 Pseudochirops corinnae | reverse complement strand
TATGTTTCAGTTATTTCAGAATCCAAGAAATTTCAATGTGCTTCTCCTAATTAGCAAAGTGATATGTACAGTCTGTCCAGGAACATTCCATTGAAATGGAATTTCTTACACTAGAATTTTAGGTGATATTCTTTCCTAAGGAATAACTTGGGAAAACTCATCTGTGACTTTTTGGATCATCTTTTCTTCTCTCTTAATGGTCTGAAAAAGAATGAGTTATATAAAGCACTTTAGTGACCAGATGTAGAAGTATTTTATTTGCCAATTGAAACTAAACAGATATTCCTAATGAGTTTTTTCCACAAATCTATTTCATTCAGTCACCAAACTATATCTTTTCTTGACTGTTGTACCATTCTGAGAAACTTGCCGTCAATACTGGCCATTTTGTAGTAGTGTTTATAGTTACAATGATAATAACATTTATGGAACACCAGTTGTGAGCGTGCATGTGTGTGTGTGTCTGTCTGGTTGGGAAGAATTTAGTCTTAGAGAATCATTGTGTCATGCAGGTGAAAAATAGCAAATTCTGTTGGGTCTAAGTATTAGAAGTGCTGAGCATATTATAAGTATATGTGCTCGTTACAAATAGATTTTTTTATTGTTCAGATTCTGATATGTGGGTATTATGTATCTGAATTGCTCATAAAAACTGGCATTATTTTGAACTGCTGATGTACTATTTGCTATTTTATTCCTTGCTCAGTGATATTGGAATTGGCCAGTCTCAGGATGACAGCATTGTAGGATTAAGGCAGACAAAGCACATCCCAACGGCATTACCTGTCAGTGGAACCTTATCATCTAGTAATCCTGATTTATTACAATCCCATCACCGCATTTTAGATTTCAATACTACTCCAGGTGAGCACCAAATTCTCTATCTTTTGTTTTTTTCTATCTATGCTCTCTATCCTTTCTTTTAATTTTATAAAAGCAACTTTTGGCTATTAACATAAAGAGAATTCAGCCCTTTTGGGAAATCCCCTAAGCAGATGGATGTCATATCTATTTTTCCATATTAAATTTAATAGTGCCGTTATTAAGAACTACTTCCTTAAGAACTGCCTAGTTGTTCAAGAATATGAAAAAAAATAAACTGTAGGTTAGTCATCCAAAAAGTTTTAGGGAGGGAGTTTGGAAATTGTCAGGATTCATTCACTTGAAAAAGCACTAAAATACAGAGCATGTGGATGGGCTCCATTGCATTATGTTTAACCTTGTTGGTGACATTTGAACTTCTCTGTTTTTATGAGGACCTCAGTGGTAGTAGAGTAAAACTATCACTTGCTGCCCTTTCTACAACATTACTTTCATCATTAAATATTGTGCCTTTATAAATTTTACACTAGTTCTTAACCAATGACTCATATATAAATTTAAATTTTTAAAGGTATATATATGATGTTTCAGTAATAATATTTAATCTAAAATCTTAGAAAGTATTTAACTTTATTTTTAATGAATTTTCCTCTCTAATTTCCAGATAACTAGACTGACCTATTATTTTTATAGTTGATGACTTTCTCAATGTCTATTACAAACCTTTAGAATAAGAGTATTTAACTCTTTTTGTGTCGTGGACCCCTTGGGCAGTCTGGTGAAACCTATGGACCCTTCTCAAAATAATAATGTTTTTAAATTGCATATAATACAGTATAATTACAATTGAACTAAAAGATTGCAATTAAAATAAAGATTTAATTTCTTTTCTCATCCAAGTTCATGAAATCTCTGAAGTCTAGTTATAGACCACCTGTGGTTCTATAGATCTCAGGTTGAGAAACCCTACCCTACATATTCAAGAACCCTGCTCTTCTATTTGTGTTTTATCCTGTTTTGCTCTATAATGAACATCATTTCATGTGTCTTCTCTCAACCCTTCCAAGTCCTCCCCCCAATCACTATCACCAATGATAATGCCTTCTCAGTCTATAAATAATATCTCCCTTTTTCAATCCTATCTATAATTCTGGTCAGACCTCTTTTATGTACCAATATTTATTTCATTTGAATTTGTTTTTATCCTCTTTGTTAGACAATAAGCTTCTGGTAGAGAGACAGAGAAACTGTATCTTGCTTCCTCTTTGTTACCCTAGAGTCTACCATATAGCTCAGCATATAGTAGACATACTAATTGTGTGTTGAATAGAATCAAGTAAAATAAAATGAATTAGGTAATAGAACATATTATGAAAGACCATTTTAAGAGAGATTTGTACTTCAGGTGTTTGGTCTTAATGTGATGAGTTAAGTTTGCTGGGCTAGGTGTACATTTATCTTATAACCATTCCTCCTTTGATAATGATGTGATAATATAACCATTCTCCCTTGCCAGATCCACTGAAGCACAATTTCATTCCTTTCCTGAGTCACTTGACTTTGATTCAAAGTGTGTCTTCTTTCCTGAGGTCATTGGCATATCTTTAAGAGAAAGATTTTAGAATTTGTGTGTCTTGTGTATTCATATGTATATAGATCAAGTCTTGACTTTGGGGAAGCACGGGTTGAAGGAAGAAGGAAAAAGGTGTGACATTATTCATCATAGCCAAGGTTTTGGGACTTTCAGTTGGCTCCAAATTGTAGCCCTGTATTTCCTGACCCTAAAGATTTCATGTGTGACTTCTCTTTTTTTTTCCTTTAGATTTACCAGATCAAGTTTTAAGGGTTTTTAAGGCAGATCAGCAGAGCCGCTACATCATGATCAGCAAGGACACGACAGCAAAAGAAGTGGTCATTCAGGCCATCAGGGAATTTGCTGTGACTGCCACTCCTGATCAATACTCCTTGTGTGAGGTCTCTGTTACTCCTGAGGGAGTAATTAAGCAAAGAAGACTCCCAGATCAGCTTTCCAAACTGGCCGATAGAATACAACTGAGTGGAAGGTAGATAACCATAGAACATACAACATTCATTTTTTTCCCCTTAAGGTTTATATTTAAATTACTTCACTTGCTCCAAAATGACTTAAGAGTAATCATCCATGATTATCTGATTGACTTTCCACTATAATTCCCTCCCCTTCCAGTTTTTAGAGAGATGACTAGAGTGAAGTAGTCTTATAAATGTGTATGTTTACCAGCCCTTCCACTTATTTTCTTTAAACAGCCTTGCTCACCCAGGAATTGTTTCATAACTAATAAAATAAATTGATTGTACATTCTATGGTGTTCTTCTGACATAAATGATTACTTGCCCTGAGAAAATGTGCAAATGGCAAGACTTATTTCAATACATATTCCTAGAAGGGCACCCAATATTTCATATCTGCCTATTCTCTTTAGGGAAAATACCCTGGGAAAACTTCTGTCTTATAAATCCATAAATAGTTTCATTTTTCAAAAAAAAGAAATGGCACGTTAACCCTGCCATTGCTGAAGTAAGCATGCAACCAAATTTATATAAAGAAACAGTAGCAGGGTTGAGTGAAAAGAATTTCTAGAAGTCAGAAATCTTTAGTTCTTGCTTTATCAGTAACTAGTTTGTAATTAATGTGAGCCTCAGTTTCCACACCTTAATAATAGGGATGATCATAACAAACCTTGACCATTATAGTTTACAGAAGGCTTCCTATACATTATTTTAATTGTTGCAATAATAATTTGCTGCACCTTCATTGAAGCTTTGATATTTTCTTGTCCTTGGAGAATCTGTATTATAGGGCCAAGAGATAAGATGCTTGATATTTCAGTAAGATAAAATAAGCCTGAGTTCATCTCAGGTTAAATTCTCTCATTGAATGTTGCCTGTTTTCAGATAGTAAGATTTTGGTCTTGCAGAGTGGGATGATAATTACCTGCCTCACCGTATAAAACTCCTTGTAGATCCTAGTTTCACTCTCATTCATCAGTTGAGAAAAGGGGAAACAATAGAGACAACCCCATTGCCAAAACGCCTCCTGCTTTGGATGCAAAGGCAAAAAAAAAAAAAAAAAAAGTGCTTTAAATCTTGTTTACTACCCTATGTTCTGAACATTCTTTCCAGCTGAGAAAACTAGAATGAAGCCCAGGGAGATCCACTTCAAAAGCTTTCCTGCCTCTTTTCCCAGAGCCCTTAACCTTGGTTCATTTGAATGAGAATAACTTTCAATTACTGTAGGAGTGAAGGTAATGGAAGAAATTAAGTAAAGGAAGGAGAAAGAAATGGGGCAAAAGAGGTAATTACTGTCATTTAAAAAGCAAATTAAATTTGATTCATTAGTCAAAAATTGTTGCCAGTGTCTATGTGGCATCATTATCTGTTGGGTGAGAAAACTGGCACATTTACTCCTGGAGTTGGAAAGTGTTGTCAAGAGTCCCAGATGAATTTTCACTGGAGTCCTTTCATAAAGTAGTGAATTATTCTTTCCAAGGATTATTGCGTTGATGTTTTACTTCACACAGGTATTATCTGAAAAACAATATGGAGACAGAAACACTTTGTTCGGATGAAGATGCTCAGGAGTTATTGCGAGAAAGTCAGATTTCCCTCTTGCAGCTCAGCACTGTTGAAGTCGCTACGCAACTCTCTATGCGAAATTTTGAACTTTTTCGTAACATTGAACCCACGGAATACATTGATGATTTGTTTAAGCTCAAATCAAAGACAAGCTGTGTGAACCTGAAAAAATTTGAGGAAGTTATTAACCAGGAAACATTTTGGGTGGCATCTGAAATCCTGCGAGAGACCAACCAGCTAAAGAGGATGAAGACGATTAAACATTTCATCAAGATAGCATTGCACTGTAGGGAATGCAAGAATTTTAACTCAATGTTTGCAATCATCAGGTAAGAAGATGAAGGTGATTTGGGCTGTTTTTAAATTCAATCCAGTTTACAAATTCAGTCTAATTATCAAACTAAAGATTAAGAAGTATCTGAAAGAATATTTACAGTATAACTTCACTGGGTTTGATTGGTGAACTGAGTAACTGAACTACTGGTCAGCTCTTTCCCTGGCCTATGTTCTTGAAGGTAACAATCTTATTAAGACAAATTTAGGCTTTGCAGACCTGTAAGAAAACAGAAAGTGAAATGGTGTAATGTATTTAAGATCTAAGTAGGGGAATTTACATACTATAGAACTGACTCTAAATTACAAATGTTTTGTGTCAGTACATTATTCCTGAGATCATCATCATTATTATTGTTAGTATTTCACTTACTATATAGAATGTGATCATTTTTACTATAAAAATATTCATTGGCATTGTTATATTTTACTTCACCTTAGCTCCTAACCCTGGGTTCTTAAGAAGAACCATGAAATATGAGCAGGGTGATGCCATAGAGTGCTGGATATAGAGCTAATAGAGAACCCGGTAGAAATCTGTACTCTAACTCTTAACAGCTGTGTGATCCTAAATAAGTCATTTCACCACTGAGTCTTAATCTCTTTAATTTATAGAACAGGGATAATGACATTTCTACTACCTTCTTTGAAGGGTTGATATGAGGCCTGTGCTTGATAAATGTTAAAATTGTATGGCAATATGAGTTATTATTACCAAATTAGAGTATATCAAGGCACTCTGTATGCAGCTAAGTTGGGAAAACTTCATCACCAGAAAATTGGCCACCAGGTGATAATTTTTAAAAATCTTTTTGGCTATAGCAATTCGTAAGACAGTCTTCTACATTTTGGAGGAGTGGAAGGTTTACCCACGTAGTTGTGGTTGTTTGATGTATATTTTATATGTTAAATCTCTCTATCTCTATCTGTCTTCATACATTTCATATGATGTGCATAGTCATTCTGTAGTGTCGCCTAATCCACCTTTTCACTTGTCTCCCAGTGGCCTGAACCTGGCACCAGTAGCAAGACTTCGGACTACTTGGGAAAAACTTCCTAGCAAATATGAAAAGCTATTTCAGGATCTCCAGGACCTGTTTGATCCCTCTAGAAACATGGCAAAATATCGCAATGTCCTAAACAGCCAAAACCTACAGCCTCCCATAATCCCTCTGTTCCCTGTGATCAAGAAAGATCTTACATTCCTTCATGAAGGTAAATTGGAAATCTCAGAATTGGGGTTTTTTTTTTCTTCTTCATATGGGGAGTTTAGAAGCAAACACCATCCTGACTTCCTATTTCTCCCCTTTATCTACAGGAAATGATTCAAAAGTGGATGGCTTGGTTAATTTTGAAAAGCTGAGAATGATTGCAAAAGAAATTCGCCATGTTGGTCGAATGGCTTCAGTTAACATGGATCCAGCTCTGATGTTTAGAACTAGGTATGTTTTTCACCTTTAATAGCATATATAATATACCTTCAAGATTTTTCAGCCTTTAAATTAAACCCAGAAAAAAAAATACGAACATTTTGTCCTATCTGCCCTTTAATGGAAACTCTGTTGGAAAATGGTACATCCCTAGCATAAAGACCTTTAAAAAAAAGCATCAAATAGCATCAAGCACATTCTTTAACAGTAATTAAAGGACATTTTAGCATTGCTGTCATCATTTTTCTTTTTACTTTATTGTCTCCTATCTTTAAATATTGAAGCATTTTTAGCCCATGTCAAATAATTCTTGTACATTAGCCTGTAGTTCAATATCTTAGATCTGAAACTTCAAAGGATGGTTTGTAGATTGAAAAATCCAAGTCACCTGAATGATGATGATACTGTGACTCTACACACAACCTGATGAACATTTTCAGTCTGACCAAATTGTTTGCTTTGTTTAAGAAAAAAATCAGTTCAGCTGGTTTGTGTCTTTGTTTCAAAATTTAAATGATATGACTGAGATTTCAGTGATGGCATTTAAATCTAATCTCCCTGGAAGGATGCAGTTTTTCTTCTTTTAGAAGACTATAAGAACTCTGCTGTAGTTTTTCTACACGGTATCATTCTGGTGTACCTGCTGTTGAGACCAAAATAACTTTTGGTTAAGTTGTGTGTCTGAGATGATGCTGTTAATGTTTGTGGGCTTCTAGTACACTTGCTTGTCCTGAGGTCTAATCCTTTCTTTCTGAGCTTGTGTTCTTTCTCTGTCTCTCTTTCTATACACATGCTTCAATCTTCATGGCTCTCACTTACAGGAAGAAGAAATGGAGGAGTTTGGGGTAAGTGGTTGGTGACAATGCCCACAGATGTACATCCTACTCTATCCATTTGCATTGTTTTTTTTTCTGTCTGCTATTTGTTTTTTCTGATGCTTTAGCATTTTTTTTTCTTTTGTTAACCCTCTTGCTCTGGCAGAATGTTAGATGACATACTGACATCATTTAATACATTGGGGCTTTTGCTTTTGAGTTTATGAACATGAGAGCTGTGAAATAATTAACAATTACTTAGAGAAGAAATAGGGCAGACATACTTAAAAGCATACGGATTGGCTTCATCCTAATATAATTGGTATGCCTTAGAATAATTCAAATGTGGGGGTGTAGAGGAAAAGGAAAATGTTACCACTGAAATTCGTATTTCTTTTACTGCATTTAGAAATGAATACATATAAGATTGACCTCCAGATGTTATAAACTTAACATTTTTTTACAGCTCAACTAACTACTATTTTCATTCTATAAATCAATTCTTTTAAAATTTTATTCTTAACAATTCATGTGCCAAATAGTTTCCATACATGTGTTCAAGTTTGCATGACTCTTGTACTCATATTAACTTATTGATTGCATTACTTACAAAAACTTACCAGTCCAACCCAAAAAAAAATAAGAAAAAAATTCAGTAATTTGTTATCATAGCTACTTTTATTTAAATTTTGTTTGAACTTGTAAAATTTATATTTTTATTAGCTCCAGAAAGCTTTTTTTAAAGACCAGTCAAATTTTAAACTGCATAAGTTTAGTTTTTAAAAGCATAAGCTATGAGAGACACTTATTCCCTGCTGGCTCATACAAAAGAGCTAGTTTGAATTCTCTTCTAGATAGCTGTCTGAATTGGAATTTGCCTGGTCAGAACAGAATAGATGCCAGATATATATATATATATATGTGATTATGCAGTTGTAATTATTTTTAGCTGTATCAGTTTTTTTCTTTTCCCTTATCCATCTACCCTTTTTTTTTTTTAAAGCTCTTTGTCTTACTGGAATGAGGCATGTAAGCTTTTCAATGTAGATTTACATCCATGCAACCTTTGGCATGTCTCTTATTAACTCAGAGAACCTTGTTGTAGCATGAGCTGCATTATTTTTTCTTTGTCTTTTCTAGATCTCTCAGTCAAGGTAGTACAAATGCAGCAGTACTGGATGTTGCACAGACCGGCGGACACAAAAAGCGTGTACGCCGGAGTTCCTTCCTCAATGCCAAAAAGTTATATGAAGATGCCCAAATGGCTCGCAAGGTGAAACAGTACCTGTCCAACCTGGATCTTGAAATGGATGAGGAGAGTCTTCAAACATTGTCATTGCAGTGTGAGCCAGCAACCAATACCTGTGAGTTGTTTTTTCTGTAAGGGGGGGCTGCAAGGAAGAATGAATTTGGGAGTCTACAAAAATGTGTTTGGGTCCTTGTAGGCATCAAGTGACTGGGAAGCAAAATTGGACTTCAGGCAACAGAAAGTTTAAAAAGAAAAACAGAAAACTTTGAGGGTAGGACATAAGAATTGTAATTCTTGTCAAGTCTTGGCAGTTTATCTTTTTGGAGGGCTCATTTTGTGACTAGCCATTTAAATGTCAGACCAAGAATTAGAGAAGTTATTTAAGCCAATCCAGTTGTTTGGAATGTGCATTTCCTTAGCACTTCCCAATATTCCATTCAAAAACGTGCTTGGGGAGGAAGGTGGGCAGTGAAGTTTAAGATTTCAGTGAGAAATGAAGTAGTTAACCATTTTATTGAATCTTGCTTCTATTTTTCATGAATTTCATAAATTGACATAAAGTAAAAGATGTTGGGGCAGCTAGGTGGTACTGTGGATAGAGCACCAGCCCCAGATTCACAAGGACTCAAGTTCAAATTCAGCCTCAGACATTTAGTAACTGTGTGACTGCACAAATCACTTAACCCCAATTGCCCCGCCTCACCCTCCAAAAAAAAGATCTGGCTTGGAGAATTTTATATAAAATTTGAATCAGGCTTAGTTTAAGTAATTTAAATCAGTTTAATCAGTCCAGGCTTTCAAAAAGTCAAGTGGGATACACAATGTGCTTATCATCTCACTCCCTGCCAACATATGTTCTGGTAGTATAATTAATGTATATATAATTAGCATTCTTTGCTCCATGCCTGCTTAGATAAATTAGTTACTTATAAATTGAAAATAGCACTATTTGTTGAACTTCTCTAAGTATGATAATGTTTAAAAAAAATTCAACACTATTATTAGAAGAAATTGTGTGCTATGTTTCCTCAAAATATGTCAAAGATTTCCTGTGGGAGACAGATTTTTTTTTTCATAATTCAATCTCAAACTTATTTTTTTTTCTATTTGCTAAGGATTATTTTAAAAAACATTTTAATGAGTTTTCATATCACTATTGCTTCCCAATATCACCCCCTAGAATTCTCCCTTATAACAATGTACAATTGAACAAAACAAACTGCCACATCAATAGTATCTGCCATGGTATGCCACTTTCTGACCCAGAAATGTTTTGGAGCCCACTCATACTATATCTTGAAAGCCAATTGTTGAATTTTCAGTGAACACATTTATACTTTAGGAATTTGCAAATGCTACAAATCAGGGCCTGATTTATTTTCTTGATTGTCTTGGAGAAAATATTAATTATGAAGAGTCAAATTAAAAGTGTGCTATGTCTCCTTTTTTTCTTTCTGGAGAAACCGGTGTTAAACATTTAACAGCATAGCCATGGACCTTCCTATGATGAAAAGGGAATTGTTTCATTGTCAGTCACATATCCAAAACAAAAACCCACCTCTTTTCCCAGCTTTCCTATTACTGTTGAGGGCACCACCAAAGTACCCATCACTTAGACTTACAATCTTGGCATCATTCTTAAATCTTCATTTGCATTCACCCCCACATATGCAGTCTATTCTTTAGCCTTTCTTATATTTGTCTTTTTTTCTCCTCACATAGCTGCCACCCTCTCTCATGATCCCATCTTCTGTCATCTGTACAATTACAGTAGCCCTCTAGTTGGCTCTGGCTGAGTCTCTCCTCACTCCAATCTGCCTTCCACTTACTTAGCTGCCAGAATTATTTTCCTAATAGCTCTGCCTTTATAACACATCTTCCTGCTCAGTAACCCCAGTGATTCCCCATCACTTTCAGTATCAAAAATTAAATTCTCTTTGGTATCTTTTCACTAGCTGCCCACTATGCTTGGAATGTTCTCTCTCTTTACCTACCCTCCATAACTTCCCTGGCTTTCTCAAAGACTCAGCTCAACTCCTACCTTCTGCAGAAATCTGTTGAAGAACTAATAGTTCATTTCTTATAAAATTAATGAAATTAATATATTCTTTGGTAATAAGATGAGGATAGGGACTGGACCTTTTTTCCCCCCCCATTGGTAAAGGGAATTCCCAGGCACCCTATTGGTGTAGGTGGTACCATCACTGAAACTTGTGTTTTTCAAGAATTGCCTAGGGCACTGAGAAGTGACTCTCTGAGGTGACACAGCTTGAACCTTAGTCTCATTGGCTTCAGCTCTCTAGCTTCCACACCACCCTGCCTCACTGTAATATTGAAAGAAATAAAAACAAGTGTAATATATCAGAAATTTTTATTTTCTGCTGTTAGATATACCCCTTAATGGTGAGTATTTTTTAAATAATCTTTTAAATAGTTATTAATACCTTGATTTTTTTTTTTTAATATACTTCTAAAAAACGTAGTGCCTAAGAATCCTGGAGACAAAAAGTCCAGCAAACCTGACACATCGCCAGTAGCTTCAAGGGCAGGAACACAGCAAAAAGTACAAGCACAGCCGCCAGCACAGCAGCAGCCACCGCCGCCACATAAAATAAACCCAGGATTGCAGGTTCCTGCTGTTTCTCTCTATCCATCACGAAAAAAAGTACCTGTAAAGGATCTCCCCCCATTTGGTAGGTCATGAATGCCATGATTGTTTTTCTAATTTAAAAAAAAAATTTCTAATAGTCAATAAATATGTTCTACTATATGAGCACTGGACAAACTTGTGTGTTTCTGAAAATTTAACCTGAATGCAATTGCGTAATTGAATTTCATTAACCAGTAGGTTATGTGATCATTTATCTTTATTCTAAATGATTCTGGGTATCTTGCATTGTCAGTGGGTGGGAAAAAGTACATACTTTAAAAATTATTTTTTAAAAATGTAAAAAATATTGTATACTTTACTAAGTATTTACATTTTACTGAGTGCAAACTATTACTTTGATCATGACCTCATGCCTATATGCAAAGACTCCTGAAGCAGAGGTGAGTTGAATGTAGTAAAAATTCCTTATGCCATTATTTAATGTATTGGTCCTAATTTCTTGTGATCAATGGTTTATGGAGTTTAAGTGAGAATATTTTTTGTTTTTGTTTTGTTTTGTTTTTTGTTTGCTTTTTTTTTTTTTGAGGGAAAGGGCAGGACAATTGGGGTTAAGTGACTTACCCAAGGACACACGGTGAGAATATTTTTTAAATGCTAAAATATTTTGATTTTGTAGTTGGTGAAATTTATTCTCTTAGCTATTAAGGAGTAAAATTATTACTCAATTTTTCCATTTGAAAAGCAATTTGTCATTCTTCTCATCTTTCCAGCTGCCCCCTTCCTACTTCACCACCCCCACCTTACCTTCTGTGTGTGATGTGTATATGTGTGTGATTTGGAGAAAAAATAGAGTTGACTTTCTTTTATAGCAAGTATACATTAAACAATATGATGGTATTAAAACTAGAATAACTTTGAAAATACTGTAACAGGAGGAAATTGGGCCTTGTCTATTATGTACATTATAACTTAGCTTAATAGGATCATAGCTTTAGAGCTTTAATTGATCTTGGAACAACCCTATCCTTTTACAAATGAGAACATTGAGGCCCACAGAGATGAAGTGGCAAATCTAAGGGCACGCAGGTAACAAGCAGCAGATGTGAGATTCCTACTCAAATCCAGTTACTCCAAGTTCAATCCTCTTTTTACTGTTTCCTTTTTAATATATAGATACACACATCAATTCTTGTCCAATGAAAACTTGACATTAACCATTTTTTGTGTATTTTTTCATATCTCATCCCTTCTACATATTCTAGGTCCTATCCCTTCTAACCTCCTGAGGAATTGTCTCCCCAAATTAATCTACTCCCAATCCAAGATCTTTATTTATTGACTTCCTTTCCCCCCTCAATTGTCAGAAAACTTTCTTAGGGGTGGGGACAAAACACATTCACTTGAACCTTCCACCCTTTCTAACCACTTCCTCATTGTTTCTAAAGTTTGAGTCTTTATTCAAAGCCTCCATTTCATTATCACTCATTTACTCTTTAACCCTTCATGTGGCCTCCTTTTCTCTTCCATTTCAATGAAATTGCTCTTTAGAAGAGCACCACTGATCTTCCACCTGAATCTCATGAATGATAGACATTTAATTGTTATTCTGTTTGATTTTCTCTGTTCATCAACCCTTTCCTCTTGAAATTTTCCTTTTCCTATCATGACACTGTATTCTCCTAGTTCTTCCTCACCCCACTGCCTAATCAGTTGTTTGCCTTCTTATTGCCTATAACTGTAAACACACTTCATGAGTTGGCTTCTGATCTCACCAGGCAGGAGATATCTGTTTGTGAAACTCTTCCTATCTATGTATGCCAATAACTGTTCTGTAATTTGTAGACTTACTGAGTTTCTTGGGACAACAAGAGGCTTAGATGTTTGTGTTTGTGTGCCCAGTATGTAACTCACAGGACCTGAGCGCAGGTCTTCCTGAAATGCTACCATTGTTCCAAGCTGCCTTTTATTATATCTAGTAAATCAGCAAGTCCTGGCAGTTTTTTCCTTTGTACTGGTTTTTAGATTTACCCTTCCCAACTAATCCCAACTTCCAACTAAAGTTTCTATAGTCAGTCTGTTCTTCTTTTTTCCACTTTTATTAAACACTGCTTTCCACTTACCCTATTTTATCAATCAGTTAATAGTAATTTATTAAGCATCTCCTATTTTTCCACACCCAATAATGTCCCTCTGTCATTGAATCAAGTCTGAGTTCTTAAACTTAATATTTAAAGTCTTAGCTATATTGGTCCTACCATATCCTTTACCTCCTTGACCTTCTTTCTCATTCTCCTACATTAACTTTTTTCCCAGACAGACCAGGTTTGTTTGTTTTTTTAAATTCTCCTTCACAGATGACATTCTCCTCCCTTCACTGTACATTTAAAAGAAGGGTCAAATTTGGAGCAGTATTATGAAGTGGGGAGAGCATTCCAAGGGAGAGAATATTACAGACAGAGACAAATGTATCATGTCAATTAGTGGTGCTGCTTCTACTTTTGTCTTTGCCATTCATAACGTTGCCCTAGACTTGGAGCTTAGAAGACTTGGACTCAGATCCCACATTTATTAAATGTGTGACCATATGCAGGTTCCTTAATCCCTGTAAGCCTTAGTTAGCACATCTGTAAAAATGTAGTATTACTTTTATATATATTTCAAAGGTTCAAATGAAGCAATGTGTGGAAAGCATAGTGTACATTTTAAAGTACATTCTGGAATAGAAGGATATTTATAGATAGAGCATTTATTAAACATTTACTGTGTGCAAGAAAATATTAATTACTTGTACATGTACTGTGTGCCAAGTGCTGAGTATATAAAAAAAAAAACAAGATAGTCCCTGCCTACAAGGAGTTTGTATTCTAATATAAAAGCAGTTAATATTAATAAGAGATTGATGGCCAGAAGGAGTGTTTTGGTAGTGTAAATTGATTATTGTTCTTAGAACTTATGAAGGAAACAGATTGGGGGGTCGTGAAGGATATTTACTGGGCAGTGTGCCATGAATGTGCCCAGGGAGATGTGTTTGGAGCCATGTGAATGCTAATCACTCAGAAGCCCAGAGTCCCAAGGGGCGAGTGTGGCCTGTCATTACTGTCATCTCTGTAGAGGCTTTTGACTAGTGTTTGTTAGTTTATGGGCTATGTGCTTTGTCCCTGCCCACTGGTTTTGCAAACTATACAGCAACTTTAGACCTACACTTGGGTTCTATGAACAACTTTCAGAACTTGGGAAAATCAAGTTTAAACTGTTTCATTTGAAGAGGTCATTTTATTTTTTATTGCATTTAAATGGTCTTAAACAAGTGAAAAGTCTTTTAAAAAACTTTTTAAAAATTGGAATTATTCATTTAACATTGTCCTAATTCAAGTTTGCTTTTCTTTGTCTTGTAGGTATCAACTCTCCACAAGCTTTAAAGAAAATTCTTTCTTTATCAGAAGAAGGAAGTTTGGAACGTCACAAGAAACAAGCAGACGATACGATATCAAATGCATCTTCACAACTCTCTTCTCCTCCAACTTCTCCACAAAGCTCTCCGAGGAAAGGTAGAATTCACTTATGAATGTGTTTTTTATTGTTGTGGTGTTCAACAAATGCTACACATTTCAGATATTGTGAGTTATTTATATTTTTTGAAGTTGTACAGTGTATTCTGTACGATTATTCTTTAGTAATTTAGTAATTTATTATATTAAGGAAGAAAATAAAGCATGTGTTTTTTGAGAATATGGCAGTAGTGCATTTTTTTAGGGTCTTATTTGGTTTAAAATATATGACAAATTTCATTTTCTCAGAAACAGACAATTAATTTGGATTAATTAACATTTCATGTGAAAGAATGATTTAAAGAACAAACATTTCACATATCTCCAGGTTTCCTTTTTCATTATATTAACTCAGGTCTTGATTTTTTTTAAGGAGACAGAATATCTTTGATCATTTGAAATTATCCTATAATAGAATAGCAGGTAGTCCTTTTTTGCCAGTTAACCCTCAAGGGCACTTTCTCCTCCTATATTTTTTTAAAATAAAAATATGGACATTAAACTAAATCCTAAACTTGTTTGTCCCCCTTACAAAGGGAAAACAAGTAAAATAAAACCTAGCATTCATTTCACGGAAATGACACATGCCTGATGGTGCTTGGATGTCAAGAAGGTAAACTGTCTGCGCAGTTTTGTGCAGGTTATCAGTCTCTAGTGTCTCTATCAGATAGGTGTCTAAACTCTCTTCTCATCCTGTTGCTAGGTGGCAGTGGCAATCAGCTGAGATCTTATGGCTCCAGACAGTCGGACCTAACCAGTTCCTCCTCTTCTCTTGGAAGTGAGAACAGTAACAAGAATAACAATGCACCACGGACCTATGGGATAGGTGGGGTTTATAGAACCAAAAGTGGGGTGGGAATAACAGGAGTCATCTCACAAAATTGGATAGCCATTTTAAAAAGAAGGGGGGAGTTCCTTCAAATGGCCATTGCTCTCTGTAATTACATTTTCTCTAGGGTTACTTTTTTACTTTTTTTCTTGTTTCAGCTTTGTTCTTTTTGAGGAGAATATACCAAGAAGGCCTTCAAAATTTAGAACAAGTCTGAGATCTCAGTATAATTGTATTTAGTGAGCATATTAGGAATTGAGTCATTATTTAAAACTTATCAAGACCTGTGCTTTTTTTGAAAAAGGAATCTGGACGTCCAAATGTAATTAACAGATGGAGATGGGACAATTCTGTTTCCAAGAGATAGAGGCAACATGATATAATGTAATGATAATCATTGACCTCAAATGATTTGAGTTATAATTCTAGCTCTGCCACTTACTTTGCCATGTTGACCCTGGCCAAATCACTTGACTTTTTTTGAGTCTCTGTTTCCTCATCCATAAAATGGACATAATAAATCACTGTTTAAGGATTTGGGGTGGTGGTGAGGAAAGTACTTTGTAAGTAGAAATTGTTATTATATTGCCTACGAAAGTATTATTTTAAATATTAGTGACATGAATTTTTCACTTTCTGTGTGTATCTGTATTATACATATACAAATTCCTATAAAGCTTAAAAAGTTAAGCAGCATTAGGCTTATCATTGAAAAGCATCAATAACATTGAAAAGAAGACAAGATCATCTTCTGACTAGAAGTTAAGAACTCTTCATTAAAAGGCCATCCATAGCTTTATTCTTCATGGCATCTAAAATACTTTTTGGCAACTAAATAGGAGCAACAGGACAAATGACGACATAAATGAAGTATTTGCTGAAGAGCTTTTAGTACTACCCTTAATTCAGAGGATTTTTATATAATTCACTTCTTATTAATATAGAACTGATATAAATGATACTCCTAAAGCAATGGTTCTCAACCTTCCTAATGCCGTGATCCTTTAATAAACATATGTGGGCGTATCTGCATGTGGGCGGACCCACCTGGAGACAGATAGAGGAGTGGTATCTCAGTTCCTAAGACCATCAGAAATACGTGTTTTCTGATGGTCTTAGGCGACCTCTTTGAAAGGTTTGTTCGACACCCCCCCCCCCCCCCAAGGGGTCGTGACCCACAGGTTGAGAACCGTTGTCCTAAAGGGTAAGAGGCAGATGATGACAACATATCAAGATCATTTTCCTAGAAGGGAAAAAAGAAGCAGTTTGAGAAGAAAAGTGACCTTAAGTCAAAATTTATTAAGTTTACCAGTTTTAATCACAGTTGATAAAATACATGGAATTACTTTTGAAATTTAGGTCTTATTTTATAAATTAGGCCTACCCTGGACCAAGGTAGAAATATGAGAGCTCTTACTGACCAGAACCACCCTGAAGGATTATTGTCAAAGAATGGTAACAATAATATTTCTCACCTTGCTCTCTAGTGTTAGTAAGCCCTGTAGATTGGACATTCAAAGGAAGGAATTTGGATCTGATCTGATGCCTTGCTCTATACTGTCTAAATACAGACAAATGATGTTTAAATGTCACAAGTTTATTTTCAAATAGAGGGTTAGATACAATTTTGACACTTTTCCATCTTCTTATTACAGCACAAAAATATATTCTCTAGTGCTGTATGTTAATTTTTTGATTTAGCATATTCCTATACTTTGGAAAATTGAACATGCATTAGCTATTCTGTAGCTCTTATACAACGTACAATATGCACAGAATAGAGCATACCTGAAAATTGAATTATTTGATGCCACATCAAAAGTTCTAAAGATGAAGTGACCCAAGTGGAAAATTGGAAGGTGATTTTTTAAAGAAAAGACATAAATCACAAGACATTTAAATTGCATAAACATTTTACAGAATAGCTAACTCTATTTACATTTTCTAAGTTAAATGATTTGAAGTAATCAATTACTCTGTATCCTATTTCATCTCAAAAGTAAGCACGTTTTATAGCTGAAAAAATCAAGGCATTACAAGTCATTGGTAAAGCTCAGATTCCATTGCAAGTTCATAGCTCAATTTTAAATATTGCTTTTCTGAATCCTTCATTAAGGAAGTCAACCTATATTTGACCTCTTTCTCACTTTGTTGCCATGCTTAAAATGTGTTAATTTTTTTTCTTCTGTTCACTGTTGTTATTTTTCGATTTTGTCCCTTACATTTGATGTTAGAATCCAGGTTTGTTATGCTTCTGGTTACTGATGAATGTGATTCTCTATCCCCTGCAGGTTATACTTTGGCTCCTAGTGGCACTGTGGATAACTTTTCAGATTCTGGTCACAGTGAAATCTCTTCCCGATCTAGTATTGTCAGCAATTCTTCCTTTGACTCAATGCCAGTCTCACTGCATGATGAGAGGAGACAGCGGCATTCTGTAAGCATTGTGGAAACTAACCTAGGTATGGGTAGAATGGAGAGACGAACTCTACTTGATCCAGATCAATATAGCTTAGGGTAAGAAACTTTTTATGCTTTCATTTAAAAATTGTTTTGGGCTTCTTTTGCTCTTTTTTTTTTGGAGGGAAATTAGGACAGTTGGGGTTAAGTGACTTGCCCAAGGTCACATGGCTTGTGTGTGTGTGTGTGTGTGTGTGTGTATGTGTGTGTGTTAAGTGTCTGACGATGGATTTGAACTCAGGTACTCCTGACTCCAGGGCCAGTGGTGCTCTATTCACTGCGCTGCCTAGCTGCCCCTAAAAATTGTTTTTAAAGTTTCTTTTCCTAACTTTATGGATTTTTCCTCAGTTTAAAGCAGATTCTCTTATTTCCTCCCCAGAAACCCACTTCCATTCTTCCAAGTTGTAGTGAAGGTCTTCATTGATACATCACTGATGCCAATTGCAACCCTTTCATGCCTTCTCATTCTGTGTAATTCTTAACCATGTCTTTCTAGAAGTCTTCTATAAGGATCCACACAACATACTTAGAATCCTTCTCTTCTTTTAATTGACACTGAGTTGCCAATACCTGGCATATAGTAGGTACTTAATAAATGCTTATTGACTGACTGACTCAGACTCTCCCTCTCTAGCCATCCCATCATACAGTTCTTGTTAAATGACTATCCCATTCCTTTTCCATTTATACATGTTTTTCACCTGTTTCTTTATACCACTTCTTGCTCAGGACTCAGTAATATTCAGTGCAATCTACTTATACGCACTGTGCATTCCTTTGTAATGTAATTTTTGTTGTTCAGATATCATGGTATTTTATGTAAGATCTCAGGGTGAGGGCCCGTTTTTTTGTTTGTTTTTTGTTTTTGGTAGTAGCACGCTGCCTTGTGTGTAAAATAAACCTAATAAATGCTTGTGGAATTAGATGTTGATGTTAAAGAGATGGTTTTTTACTATCAAGAGCAGCCTTATATCATTAAGAGCACTATGCAGTTTTCTCAAATATCTTTATCTTCCTCTTTCAATCTAAAATGCTGGTTCTGACTCATTCAAGTCTTCTGAAATTCCTGTTCAAAATATAGCTAGAAGCAGAATAATTTGACAGGCTGTCTCTCTTTCTGCATGTCATAGTCTAGGAGAGATTTGTTTTCATTCACTTTGTTTTTCCAGTGTGGATGATTACAACAATCTCATTGTTGGTGTATGTGCCAGGAAAATCATCCTCTTCCCATTTTAAAATTCCCACACCATTCTAGAATACTTAGAAGAAATTCTAAACCAGGCCATTTTAATTGACTTTTTAATAAGGTTGAAAGTCATAATGAAGCTCATTTTTCCTGGTAGGTATGTGTAACTTTAGAATCTTTATGCTTTTTAATGAAATTGTTCCTTTAACCAGTCAGTCAGTGTATTAATGTTATCATTTACCTTGTGAGGCTAATCTGTAGGTGGAATGAGCAGAGTCATTCTTTATAATTTTTTTTTTTAATTTCATGTTATTGACAAAAGGGAAGAAAAGCACATAAAACTTAATTTTTCCCTGGTGTTGTGGTGAGCAGTTAAACTACAGTTCTCTTTACTTGATTTTTCCTCCCTACTACCCCAATCCACCAGAAAAGAGTTTTGGGTTTTTTGGTTTTTTTTAGATTGAAGATTTTTAAAAGTTGTGATACTAGTAATATTTTTCTCCCTTCTTATACATTCAGGTCCTATGCACCAGTGTCAGAGACTCGAGGTTTATATGCTTGTGCTACAGTGATTTCTTCCCCAAGTACTGAAGAACTTTCGCAGGACCAGGGGGACAGAGCTTCGCTGGATGCAGCAGACAGTGGCCGTGGAAGCTGGACTTCTTGCTCAAGTGGTTCCCATGATAATATACAAACTATACCACACCAGAGAAGCTGGGAGACACTTCCTTTTGGGCATGCTCATTTTGATAATGCAGGGGATGGTGCAGCCTTGTGGGCCTCAAGCAGTCACATGGACCCAGTTATGTTTCCTGATCATAGCACAAAGTACAACAGACAGAATCAAAGTCGAGAGAGTCTTGACCAAGCTCAGTCAAGGGCAAGCTGGGCATCCTCCACTGGATACTGGGGAGAAGACTCAGAGGGTGACACGGGCACCATCAAACGAAGGGGTGGGAAAGATGTTTCCATTGAGGCAGAGACAAGTAGCATAACATCTGTCACTACGGAAGAGACAAAACCTGTTCCTGTGCCTGCTCACATATCCGTGACATCAAGTACTGCTGCAAAGGGTCTTATTGGTAAGCTGGAATTGCATGTGAATCTTGGCTTTATTTCCAAAAAAGAGTGGGAGGAGGGGGTATTATCTGAATGAATGAAGTACCTTCACCTTGTGCATGTCCAGAATTGTACATTCACTTAGAGGATCATGTCACTTTCAGAACTACAATATTATCAGATTGCCTTTTAATTAAAATGGGTTCTGTGCAGTAGTTTGAGGAACTGGTGTGTTTCAGAAGTGGTTCAAAAGTTGACTGTTAAAAGCCCTTAGCCCACTGATAAACCAAGATTACTAGACTAGAAAAATCATCTTGGATTATCGAAGGGGTAGGAGTTTTAACATTTGAAGAAAGTCTCTAAACTATTATATTTGGGTTTGTGTAGGTTTATTAGGACTTTGCAATATACATCTTAAAGAAATTTGATGTTTGTATCTAGGCAAAGGGATTTTTGTCAGCAATTTTTTTTTTAACGGGGGAAGATAAATTTCTTCACAACTATCCAAAATTGTTCCATGTCCCTGATCTTGAGCTCTGAAGTTCACTTTTGATCCTAATCTCCAATCCTTCTACTTCTTCTACTAAAGATTGTTCCTTTAAATTTGCTTTTTATCCTCAATGTGATCAGCTATCCTCGTTCTCCCGGTCAGTTACTACTATTCTGGCTTCTCATGGACCTTGGTACCTGTGGCATATATTTTCTATGGGAAACTCGGGGCATGTGTTATTAAAGTGAAGGAATCAATAAAAAGTATATATTAAGCATTCAACATGTGCCTAGCACTATCCTGAGCACTGAGGCTACAAATACTAAAAGCAAGCCAATTCTGTCCTCAAGGTGCTTACTTTCAAATAGCAGAGAGAATACATATAGGTGTGACCAGAAAAGGGAGTTACGGACTGGAGAGTGACAAAGATGGTAAGTAGAATGATAGGATAGTCCATTAAGAATGTGTCTTAGGGTTGGCTAGGTGAATAGAGCACTGGCCCTGAAGTCAGGAGGACCTCAGACACTTAACACTTACTAGCTGCGTGACCTTGGGCAAGTCACTTAACCCCAGTTGCCTAGCCTTCCCCCCTCCAAAAAGAAAAAAAAAAAAGAATGTGCTTTAAAGAAGTGTCAACATTTTTTAGTATGGTTGAACCAGATTAAAATGCAATTAGGAAATATTTAACAAAATAAATGAAAATACAGTAGAACAGAGGTGGTGACAATAAGTGGTTTTCTAAGTCAAAAGCCTACAAGTATCCTTATCTACAGTTTAGTGGCCCCTGTTTCTATGTGAATTTGACAACACTGGTTTAAAGAAGATAGTAGCGGCGGCTAGGTGGTGCAGTGAATAAGAGCACTGGCCCTGGAGTCAGGAGGACCTGAGTGCAAATTTGGCCTCAGACACTTAACACTTATTAGCCTTGTGACCTTGGGCAAGTCACTTGACCCCCATTTACCCTGCCTTCCCCCTCCAAAAAAAAAAGAATATAGTAAAATAGAAAATCAAAGCCTTTTTTTTTTTTTTTTTTTTAGCTATAGGTACATATATCAGTTTCTTATTCATGAATGCCACTGGAGGGATTTGATTGGAAGAAAATGCTTATCTAACTTTTTTCTTTAATTGGCAAAAAATCAGTTTTATATAATTTGCTGTTGAAGTCTCTAGTTCCCTTTTTTGGGTCCTAAATCATTGTTTAATAGCCCTTAAAATATGGACTCATTCCTTATGGAAACTTTAGGACAATTTTTATTAACCTTTTCTTTGTGATGGACTTCTGTGGAAGTCTAGTAAAGCCTATAATACCTTCCCAGATTCATGTATTTAAATGCATATAACATAAAGTACACCAAATTATGAAGGGAACTGATTTTATGAAATGCAGTTGTAAAAATATTTAAGAAACAAATTTGCAGATCCCTGTGTTAAGATCCTGCAATAAATTCTTCTAGATTTGTCACTGAATCGTAGAATCTTAGCATGGAGGCAAGGTAAAAAGGGACCCTTCTCTTTTCTTTCCTAAAAGGTGTGACTCAATTTTTACTAGTGTATGGTGGGTAGTCATCTCCATTTCAGTGAAAAATGAGGAATGGACCTTTCTTCCCCCCATGTTTATGTTTTCAGTCTCCCCCAGTTCCCATGCTGTGTCAGATGGGAAAAACAAAGTTGTCTTGCTCTAACAAAGTCAACAACAGAATCATAAACCTTTGCCCCACCTCCAAGGTCAACTGAAGACCCAAACTGGTTACCCCCCATTTTTCCTTGATGTTTACTGCCTGTGCATTGGTAGAGTTGGAAAGGACGTTAGAAGGCATCTGGTCTAATCCTTATCTGAAGCAAGTTTCCCCATTATCCTCCTTAATAAATGGGCTCCCAGAGATGTCTACATTCAGAGAAAGATCCAGAAAGAACAGAGTTTAAATGGAGACTGAAGCAAACTACCTGCTCTCTTTCTTTTCCATGTTTGGTTTTGTTTCCTCTTTCCCACTGTTCACTCCATTGGTTGCAACCCTTCTATACAAACATACAACCAGACTAAAGTCCAGTGTGAAAGTATTTGCAGATCCTATACCCGATTGGAAGCTGCCATGGGGGAAGGGGGAGAAAATTTGAAATTCGAGGCATTGTGAAACTGAATCTTGTAAACTAAAAGAAAATAAACAAATGAATTTTTTGAAAAATGGTCTCCCAGTTTCCACATAAATACTTCCATTAACAGGAAATTCAATTACTCCCATTTTTGAATAACAGAAAAAGTTTAAATTAAGTGTGGGGAAAGAAGTGGAGAAGTAGAATTGTATCTCAGTTTGTTTCCTTGTATTTTACGCTTTAAAAATGTAATTCTAAGAAGGGGACAGAAGATTGCACTACTTTACAATGGTATTAAAAAGGTTAAAAGGGCCTCCATTCTAAACTTTCTGCCTTATAATACTTCTTTTCAAATATCTGAAGGATCATGTCCCCTCTAAGACTTTTCCTTCTCAGATGGAGGGGAAATTCATTCCATTTTCCCTCTCAGAGATAATACCTGGCCCTCAAGTATCTTCCCAGATTAAGAATTCCTGGTCAATAGGCTTTAAAAGAAGGATCCCTACTCCTTCCCTCCACCACAGAGAAAAATCATTATTACCCCTGGAGTCAATTCACAAAACCAGTCCTAAGAATTTTATTTTGAACTAATCTCCCATCACCTCCCTAGGAGCTTAAATTTCCCAAAATAGAACAATCAAAAGTCTAAACATCTATCTAAAGCAGACCTTATGCTTCCTTTTCTGTCTGAATTTGAACCCGAGTCTGGCTGGTTAAGGGTGATCTGCTTTCTGATTGTCAAGTCCTATTTTCTCATAATGGTACATTGTTTTAACTACAGCACGAAAGGAAGGCAGGTATCGAGAACCACCACCAACCCCTCCAGGCTATGTAGGAATCCCCATCACTGATTTCCCAGAAGGACATTCACATCCAGCCAGCAGGAAACCTCCAGACTACAATGTTGCACTCCAGAGGTCTCGAATGGTGGCCCGGACATGTGATACACCTGGGCCCTCCACATTGCAGCAACCGCACAGTCATCCAGCAAACCGGCCTGTGAACAAACCTCAGTGGCATAAACCAAATGAGTCAGACCCACGCCTGGCTTCCTATCAGCCTCAAGGGTTTTCCACAGAGGAGGATGGTAATTTACTTATAGTCATTTGCATTTACATAGCACAGGAGATTTACAGAGCACTTTATAATTTTAAAACCTTGAAGATATTGATTTATGTGTATACGTGTGTGTGTGTGTGTGTTGTGGCAACACAATCTTTTAAAGAATTTTACAGCAAAATAAATGAAAATGCCAGTCAGGTGATGATTGGAACAGCTTAGGGCAGGCCTGGGCAGTGAATCTCTCATATCATATACTAATACTTTGAGAGCTAGGAGATGGTTAGTAGTAGTCCCTTTCCTTCTTGGGATAATTTTTTTTTCATTAATAAGAAACAGATATCATAATTGACAGTGCCCAAAAGTTGTCTTAAGTCTTCAGTAGTCACTTATGATAAAGTATGTACATGACTGGTTTCCTTGCATAATGCTCAAAAGAAAAAGGATATATTGTCCACTACAACTGAGAAGCTTTTACAAGGAAAATATGATATTCTTGAGGTGAGGAGGGAGAAGCAAGAAGTAGGGAGGTGTTGAGGTCAGATGGGTTAGTAAATCAAAAGACCTTCATTCTGGGAAGGATTTCATCTGATCAGCCTTTACAGTTTAATGTATTTTCCACTTCTTTCCTTGAATGAACAGAAATGATTCTGACTATTCTCATACAAATGAAGTAGAAGGACTGAAGGAATTATCTAAATAATTTAAGTTTAGGAGCATTGAACTTTATTTGTCTAAATCCGCTACCTCATTCTGTGTAGACCTGGCTACTGATAGTTTAGAAAAGAATTTTCAAAACTAATCTTGGCATTTCATTGGCTGCTGAAAATTCTAGATGAAAAAACCTCCACATTAATTACTCACAGCTTTAACCTTTACCTGTGTCTGAATCTTTAGTAGAACTTTAGAAATATTTCCATTTGTCAAGTGATAACGGGCATTTGAAGCTCCTCTGTGGAAATAATCTGTTCTGTTTTCATTGACCGCATTTCATGAGGGTCTGATGAATAAATGTAAAACCTTATAGACTGGCAGATGGTAAGATGTTTAGAAGTAACTGTAATGAAATCCTTGGCTTCCTCTCTGGGAATTTCATGGATTAGTGAACCTTGACATGCCAGGATAGAAATATTGGGCAGTGGGAGTACTTGGAACTGTTTTTGAAAACTTCCTTTCCTTTGGCTCTTTCAAATCCTAGGAAAGACAAAGGAGCTCTGAGGTTAGCATTAGCTATACAGAAAAAGCATGGAAGTTGGAGGCAGAAGATCTGGGTGCCAGTCTCACCCACCACTGTCACTAACTGTAACCTTGGGTAGTTTCCTCATCTGTGAAATAAGGGCTTTGAACCAAATGACCTCTCTGAGACTTCCCACCTCTAACCTGGTGATGTTCTGATCAGTGAATGTGGAGAGTGCTTTACAATCGCTTGTTTGGGAAGTAATTTTACAGTGCACAAATGGTGACATTGGCACCTAATAGCACTATAAATGTTTGTTGAACTAAATTAAAAGTTTTTCTTTGGTTAATTTTCTTTTTTTCCCCTCCTCTCTGTTTTATGTTTATAGAAGATGAGCAAGTCTCTGCTGTCTGAGAATTGGGGCTTTTCTGGATCCAGAGTGAGCCACCTTAAAAAGGAGAGCACAAGAAGATGTCCCTAGTGTAGGAGCCTTGGAACTCAAATCCAAAGGATGGTGGACCGATTTGCCTCCTTCCCTGCCTTAAAGCAGCATGGGGCTTCTTCTCTCCCTTCCTCCCCATCCCTCTTGCATGTGAAATACTGTGAAGAAATTGCCCTGGCACTTTTCAAACTGTGTTGCTTCAAATGCCCAATGCAGCCTTTTCCAGGCCTCCCACCATCACTGTCTACCACCTCACGTGATATCATCCCAGATTCCAAGATCTTCACCACATCCAGGTGATTCACTCGGGCTGTACTTCTTGATGCCCAGAAGGGGTGTTTTGTTTTGTTTTGTTTTTAAACCTTCCTTTGAGATTTTAATCATAATCCTAGCACTTGGTCTCATTGGGGGTAATGAGATAAGCCAGCCATTGAATGATTTGGGGCCTTTAACCTACCAAGGAACAAAAGCAAAAACATGAAATATTCTTAAAGTTCAGTGCTCGTTTGCTTGTTTACAATGCCTATTTTTCTTATGGTTTCTAAACATTGTGTTGAGAGAGTAAATATTATTACATATGTGTAAGAATTACAGTATTATTTTATACCTTTTAAAAGTAGAGTTGCCAGCCTGGGTTTTGTAAAACCAAATAAACCAGACATGGTGTAGCTATACAGAGAAGGACAGGAGGCCCAGCTAGGAGATATACTGTCTCCATTTGCCCTGGTAAACTGCCCCAGGAATGCCCCATCCTGGACGCATGAAATCTTAGCCAGTCTTTAAATTACCAAGATTTTCTCCCACTCCCCATGCTCCTCCCCAATGGGCAGGGCCTTTATGCAGAACTAAGCATTTGCACGTTTCCAGTAGAGGGAAATAGGACTTTCTGTGTCCTGTGTCTGAGCCTGGTGGAGCCCAGGAGAACTTTCCTTTACAAGGAAGATCCTGCTTCAGGAAGATGGATGGCAACCCCACCTTTAAGTTATATTTCTTTGACCTTTTTGTTGTTGTTTTTGTTAATTTAGAGATTTAGTTATTTTTCAGAGAAAAATGATAACTGGATAATGTTGCAGTAAGAGCAGCTTGGGATGTCCCAGCTTGATGCCAGCTGTTTGAACTGCTTTCTGAGTCAGTCTCCCTCTTTCGGCTTGGTATTAGGGATTCAACAAACCTAGTAAGTGATCAAAGATAAATAACCTGGTTAGATATGCCCGCCTTTGCATCGCAGATTCTTCACTGAAAGATGAGACTGTTCAGTGGCTTTAGAAACACTGCATGTGTAGAGAAAGGCCTCCGTGTAGCAACCACCTGCTCACAGCTGCTATTAACCCCGTGACTGAAATGACCCCTCCACTCTATTTTTGTGTTGTTTTTGCACAGACTCCGGAAAAAGTGAAGGCTGCCAATCCGAGTAGTACTCAAATGTGAGGAACTGCTGGTCTTGGATTTTTTTTTCCATTAAATTCAGCTGATCATATTGATCAGTAGATAAAACGTAAATAGCTTCAACTTTTAAAGTCAAATTGCAGTGATTTTTCACTGTATGAAACGTCAGTGCTTTATTTAATAATCCTCTCCTGTAATCATAGCTTTTGTCTACTTGCTTATATATCACATTGTCAATTATGCATTTGTAATTTTACATATAATATGCATTCTTTGCCGGTTTTATTATATAGGCTATGGACCTCATGTGCATATAGAAAGACAGAAATCTAGCTCTATCACAAGTTGCACAGATGTTATATAAGCATTAAGTAATTGTAGAACCTAGAACGGCTAAACTCAAGTTCACTCTGTGATGTCCAGTGCAGAATGTACAATTAATTAACTGGTGATTTCCTCATACTTTTGATACTACTTGTACCTGTATGTCTTTTAGAAAGACATTGGTGGAGTCTGTATCCCTTTTGTATTTTTAATACAATAATTGTACATATTGGTTATATTTTTGTTGAAAATGGTAGAAATGTACTATGTTTATGCTTCTACATCCAGTTTGTACAAAGCTGGAAAATAAATAAATATAACAGAAACCATTGTCTCTATCCTTACTGTGTCTTGATGTGTTATTGAAATAATGATTTAAAAAAAGACTTTCTCAGCCTCACTCGCCATTGCAAGCAACAGTTAGGCATATGAAAGTAATACAGCCTTCCTATCATTTGGGAATATCAGCCTCTTGATCTTTTTTTTGATGCAACTTAAAGAAAATTAATTTCAGTTCTCATAGAATTGTAGAATCTCAGAGATTACACAGAGTATTCCACACCTTCACAAGAGTCCCCTCAACAACATCCCTGACAAATTAAGTTCTCATCTGGCCTCCATTTGGAGACAAGCAACTAAAAGCTTGTGGGGGCCAGCCCATCCTGCTTTCAAATAACTTTATGATCATTTCAAAATGTTTCCTCACCTTGAGCCAAAACTTACCTCTTTGCAACTTCATTCACTCTGGCCCTCCAAATATTTGAGGATAGTGAATTCTTCACTTATTTGGATTGATATCTCAAGTCCCCTTGTCCTTTCTCTTTTTAAAAATATTCCATTTATAGAATAAAACAAGCATTTCCATAACACGGTATAATAAAAAAAAAAGATGATTGCACATGAAATTGCCAATCTATTATGTACAACTTGCAATTCCTTTAAAATATAAAGTTATCATCTAAATTTCTTTTTTTCCCCAACCTATCCTTGTGTGAAATGGTTTTTAGTACCCACCCCACCCTAGTAGCCCCTTTCTAAAGCATCCATTTTGCCAATATTTCTCCAACAATGTGGTGCCTTTGAAAATAAGGACATTATTAGCATGTCCGATCCTCTGGCACCTCCCCCAGGATCATAGAATCTCAAATTTCAAAGGTGGAATCTAGATACCACTTAGTGCTGCTTAGTCCAGCCCTTCCTTGCCTGAATAAAAATCCTCACTGACCACTGCTAAGTGGTCGCCCAGTTTTTGCTTGAAAACTGCCAATGAAGGGAGCCCCACACTTCCTCTGAAAGTCACCTATTCTACTTTCGAATGGTCCTGTTTTTCTTTATATTCAAACCTAAACCCATCTGCAACTTCTGCCCATTGCTTGGGCAAGTTGGGCCAACTTGGGCCAAGCAGAAGAATTTTAATCCATCTTCCACAGAAGCACTTTTCAAATGTTTATGGTGTCAGTTACTTGTGTGCTAGGTTGGATGTAATCTAGAACTTTGCTGATATTCTTTTCTAAACCATTTAACTCTGATAGGGTTAGTAGCTAACTACAAAGAATGGGCCAAGAACCTGGACATATCTGTGATCAATCTAAGCTTCACAACTGAATATTATAATCTCTCTTCAGAACTCCGGTCCTATATCAACAACTACTTTTTGGATATCTCAAATTGAATGTCTCATAGGCATCTCAGACTCATCATGCACAAACCAGAATTCATTTATCCATTCTTCCAAACCTTCCACTCTTCTGAACTCCCCTGGCAAGAGCACCGCCATCCTCCCAGTTAATCTAGCCAGCAACTTCAATATTATTAACTCTTCTCTCAAACTTACCTTACATGTTCAGTATGTTGTCAAATCTTGTCATTTCTACCGTGTGTATTTTTTATGTCCCCTTCTCTCTACTTCCTCAGCCACAGTCCTAATCAATTCTAATTCAAGTCTTCATCATCTCTCATCTGGACCATTCCAACAACCTTTTAATGGCTCCCCATCTTCTGCTCAGCTGCCAAGGCGATTTTCCTGAAATACAGGTCTGACCACATTCTCCCTCTCTGCACAACCCAAAATACCCACCCTACACAATTAGCTCTCATGAACTTTATTATTTTCAGGATTTAATTAGGAATTCACGTGGTGTTCAAAGCCTGGTACATTCCTGCCTTCACAGTCTCCTTATATCCTACTTCCTTTCACTTATACTACCTCTCACATCTTTCTTCTTAGTATTCCTCATACGAGACAATTGATCTCTCATCTCTGTACCTTTTTTTTTAAATGCATTTAATTTTTAATTTATGGAATAGAACAAGGATTTTATATATAATAGAACTGCAAATCTAGTATGTATGGCTTTCTATTCCTCTTAAATATATAATAAAATTTATCATGTAAATTTTTTTCTTCCCCTCCCCCCACAGATGGCTACCATTGGACATGAATATGTATACATATATAAATCATTCTATACATATTTCTATTTGTCAGTTCAAAGCTTGGAAAGCTTTGCTCTCTCATTTCTGCCTCTTTGTCTCCCAGGCTTCTTTAATCCCACCTACTATAGGAGGCCTTTTCTGGCCCCCTCAGCAACTAGTGCTTTCCCCTCTAAGGGAACTTATATGTATCTAGTTATTTACATGTTTCCTGCATTAAAATTTGAACTAAGGTTGGGCAGGTGCTTTCTTTTTTTTTTTTTTTTTTTTTTGGGCAGGTGCTTTCTTTGTATGCATAGCACAATGCCTAGTACATAGTAAATTTTTAATATTTATTAAAATTGTTAATTTATTGGCTGACCTCAAGAGATCATCTAGCCCAATTTTTTTTTCATTTTGCTGATGAGAAAACTAAGACCACTGGAGGACTTGCCCAAAGCCATGCAGATGGTAAGCATTAGATGGAGGATTTTAACTCAGATCCTCTTTCTACTGTACCACACTGCCTCCCTTCTAATGTAGAATCATCTAAAAAGTTGATTATTAAAATGTCCATTCCTCATTTTCATACTATGACTTTATGTTGGGCAAATATATTTTTTCCAAACAATCTCATTATCTTCCTACACAAAATTTCCAGTATCATAATCAAAACAAATATGTCAAGTTAAAAAAAATCTATGGTTTAAAAGGCATTTTCCCCCCTATTATGAGCAAGGATAGATTTGTGATGACATTCGTCAGTGGTTTCTATCCTCACTTCTTCCAACCTTCTCTTTGTGTTCTTCACAATTTTTCAGAGGTTATCAACAGCAGTTTGCAGTCACACCTACTAGATGAATTAACAGACACTCTGTAAGGTCTCAAATTGTTAGCAGTAATGTAGTGACAGCTTTTGTATTGATGTATTTCTTTATGGATTTTAAACTCAGGTTCATGACAAGGTAGAAGGTTCTTTAAACCATGCTTTTCATGCATGACTTACGTTCTCTCTTTTAAAAAATGTTTTACTGATACTATTTTTACATTGCTTCCACTCCCAATGACCTCACCTCTTATTGGCACCCCGTCTCCCCCACAAAAAAAAAACCCTTGTTTTGTAACGAAGTGCAATGAAGCAAAAGCAAACTACCACACCGACCAAATCTGACAATATGTGTTTTGTTTGGTGCCTTTAGTGCAGCAGAGAAGTCTGCTGAGAGGAAGAAGATGTTTCATGGACAGTCCTTTGAAGTTCAGATTCGTGATCAGGGTAACTGTTATTTTTCAATGTTATTTCCCTTTTTATGTTCTCCTTTTAAAATATAGCTCCAGAACAGAGAGAAGGTTGAGTGGTCATTATCGGGGGTGAGGAGGAGGTCAAGTTGGTTTCCACGTTGCCTCTTGAAAAAGTATGAGCCAATCAGGACCTGAAAATGATTCCATGAGAAGTGGACAAGTCTACGTCATTTAAGTCAGTGTATTATTTTCTGCCTGTTTGGGGAGGGTAAGAGCTTTAAGTTAATGAGAATATATCCAATTACTGTAACAGAAAAATAGCCTCAAACTAGAGAATATTCTTGAGCTGAATTTTTGAAACTCAACTAGGTTCACGAAGTATATATATATGTGTGTATGTATATATACAGTCACTGTCTAGGTTTTAAATGGTCACTCTTTAATCACATTTTATACTAATAATATATATCCATAAAGCATTTTAAAATTTACAATGATATGACTAACATAGAACTACATTTTGCATGACTGGACATGTATAACCTATATCAGATAGCTTGCCTTCTCAATGAGGGGGAAGAAGAGGGAGGGAGAGAATTTGGAACTCAAAAATTTTTTTAAAACATGTTAAAAATTGTTTTTACATGTAATTGGGGAAAAATAAAACTAAATTTAAAAAGAAAAATTTACAGTGATATAGCTATGTTTCTTTGCAAATTGATCATATATGTATATATAAATTAGCTAGGTCGGTCTTCACAGCAACTTGTGAAGTAATTTTACAGTGAAAGTAGTCTATTACCCATGCACAAGTGACTCAAGAGGGACTTGAGGAGGGGACCTACCTGATCACCACTAGGTTGTATCCAATATTCCCTGAATCTCTGGGGTCTTTTACCTGACCTTGAGGGCAAATCAGTCTCTAAAGTAAAGGAGGATTGCAAGAGATCACTATGTAAGACCATGTTGGAATGGAAAGGGATTGGGGCAGATTGTTCTGTAGGGCTATTTGCTAAGAATCAAGACTTAGTAGCTCTAGCTGATGGGTGGAAATTGTGTGAATTTGGCACAAACAGGCTAAGATGAAGGACCATAGGATCAGTGAAATGCACAAGATACCAAGCTACATTATCTTTCTTTTCTTTTTCTCTCCAAGTGGTGGTTGGGGAACCGCTTTTTTTGATCCACTCCTTCATTCCTTCTTCCATTGTCCCATTTTTTGACTGCTTGTGTGGTAAACAGGGTAGAGAAACCTAAGTCTTTTCTTACATTTTAAGTCAGTCTCTGATGAAGCTTGATACAGGCTATTTGCTATGTTTATAAAGAAGATAGGATAAGGAAAAAAGAGCTATTTCCTCTTTCAGAAAAAGGAGATGTTTTATTCAGCAAAACTAAGCTGGGGGCCGGAGCCACAGAAGCAGAGAAGATCCCTTCATAAACCTTCAAGAAGAACCTGGGTTCCTATTTAATTCCTAGACCTATTTTCCTTTCCCTTAAAAAAAAAATGATGCAGAGAGCATTGTTCTATGAGAAAGAAAACCACTTCAACTTGAGAGGCTGTAAGGAGCAGACTTCCCACGACATGACACACTTTAAAACCCAGCCTCTGGGGAGCAGGGAGAGGGAGGCGTGCAGCATCTTCAGGACATTATTCATTAGTGTGGTTGGAGGACTTTGTGTAGCTCCTACCAGTTCCTGAACTTGCTCACTAGCTATCTTTTAGATCAGTGGTTCTCAACCTTGCTAATGCCGTGACTCTTTAATACAGTTCTTCATGTTGTGGTGACCCCCAACCATAAAATTATTTTCGTTGCTACTTCATAACTGTAATTTTGCTACTGTTATGAATCATAATGTAAATATCTGATATGCAGGATGTATTTTCATTTGTTACAAATTGAACATAACCCACAGGTTGAGAACCTCTGTTTTAGATGAAGAAACTGAGCTATAGAGTTAAATAACTTTTCCATGGTTTCATGGAAAGGAAATGTGAGATTTGGACCCAAGGGGCCCCTAATTCAATTCAATTGGACAAACATGTATTGAGAGTCTACCATATAAAAAGTACCATGCTAGACACTATGAATACAAAGTGAAAAATAGAACACAACCCCTGCCCTCAAAGAGTATGAACACAGAAGTAGCATGTATGTAAATAAGTAAATACTTATTGTAACTCAGCTTTTGGGCATGCTCAATTTTTCCTACGTGGAACTGTCTGGTCCCTTACCATGTGGGCTACCTGTATCTTTAAAAGTAATGAGACAGCTTTCCTTCCCACCATCCCAAAGCTGGTGCTCCTAGCTTTGGGTCCCTGCATGAACACCACAAACTGGATTGGTGAAGAAGGGAGTTACTTTCCTTTCCCTGCTTCCCTCTCTTTTACTTCAACTCTGAGAAATGGGCTCTGGGCTGTTTGTTTCTGATTAGAGGTGTTTGTCCTCAGTTTCATGTGTCAAAGTGGGTCCCACTGGTGGGTTGGTGGAGATGTTTGAGCCATGGTGCCTTGGGAGCCAGGTCTGGGGTACAGCAACCTGCCAGGCTTCCATGGACACCCTGAGAAACCAGAGTGCCTGGGGCTCGAACACGAGGGGACATTTGGAACTTGAACCTGGGACTCTGTTAGAAGTGAACCAAGCTAAACTTTGTACTTCCTAATCCTATTCCCAGCCTTAGGTGGCTAAGGTGGTGCAATGGGGGAGAAGGGATATGCCTCCCATGAGCTGGTAGGTAGGTGCTATGTGGATTTTTGCATATTTGTGATTTTACCTTCTGAAGTAAAAATCTCTGTAAAAGCTCCACTGTGTTACATGTACACACATGCACACACACACACACGCACATATTTTTGCTGTAGTAGTACCTTTGATTTCATTGGTGCAGGGAATTCTTGTGTGTGTGTATATGTATATGTGTGTATGCACACATATATTCACATCCATATATACATCCATATATACATGGATATACATGTAATATTTGTATTTACACATGTGTGTATATATATATATATATACACACACATTCTTGTATATATGTATATTTATATACTTTTTTTTAAAAATTATTTTGCCAGAAAGTAGGTATAGGGTCATTAGGTTAGAAGCTAGTAGGGAGAGGAGTAGGGGTGCTGAGTGTCTCCGTCATGTGAGGAATCTTTGGCCTGAGCAAATAGATAAGAGGCTGGGCCCTGTGAGTTAGGTAAGGGAGCTAGATCCTGGTACTGGGTCAGAGACTATCAAGCCTAGGGATACTGGATACAAGGATAGGGGCAGAGGTCAAGTGGGTATAGGGTTACTGGGGTCCTCAGAGTGCCGAGTCAGATACCAGGTTAGGAGTGTGGGATAAAAGATCAGTCTAGGAGCATGGAATCTCAGGGGTGTAGCATCCCAAGGGTGTGGGGTCAAAGGTCAGTCTGGGAATTAGGGAGGTCCCTGGGGTATAGGCCAATATATGTGTTTGTGTGTGTGTGTGTATGATACACATATATACATATGCATACACATACATATATATACGCATATGTGTATTGCAACTACTCCATAACTTAGTCTTACAGAGTCGCCTTGGGCACCATGTGCATACCTCAGTATGTCTCAGACATGAGACTTGAAACAAAATCTTCTGTATTCCAGTGACAGCTTTCTATCCTCTTCTCTGTGTTACTTCTCATATACAAAATATATTTTAAGATGCAAATTGAAAGTGATTTTGAAATCAGTTAAAAGTCAACTGACCAGAAAGGGCTCAGGTAGGAGGGAGCCCTTGACGTAGATGTAGCAGAGGCCATTCCAGGGAAAATGCATAGGGTGGGTCTTTGCTCTGGACTCTGGCTATATGACATACATGGTCCATCAGTTCCTGATTGGTCTTCATCTGTCCTAGGGATTGAGGGTGGTATCAAAGATGATTAGTGACTACCTGCCCAATCCTCCCTCCCCCCAGCAGGAATTAGAACTCCTTCTCCCTCTTTGTTTTTCTTGTCTTCTGCACGTCATTAAACAGCAATCCTGAGAACTAGATATGTCGGTCCTTGAGTTTGGGAGGTGTGGAATTTCTAACCTGGGGCTAGTTATCTAAGAAGTGCTTCTTGCAGCTACACCCTTCTTAAAGGAGTGATCTTCACCAAGAAGATGGCATTGCTAAAAGGAATAAGAAAATCAGATCCCAAGCTGAACAGAAGATTGGGATTTAGTGAATTGCTCAGACACTAGAGATTTGAGGTAAATGTAAAAAGCCAGCAGTCACATGAGTCTTTACCACTTGGGAGAGTATGTTAGAGATAATGGGTTATTATTTCATGTTGTAAGTATTTGTTAATGTGCATTTAAGGTGCTGCTCCTTTCTGATGTGGTTATTTTATTTGTTAGGTTCTCTGAGTTTGTGCGCAATTTTGCCCAGACATACTTGCATGTTGGTGGGAGAGTGTGACCCATGATTATAGGTGGATTATTGTGTTAGGATTACTCCTGCTTTTCCTTCCATTTAGTGTCATTTTATGATCATTCTTGTATTTGTCTGCTTGTTTGGTAAATTTTTGACGCTTAAGAGTTCTTGGAGTCATTGTGCCTGATTTGAGGGCAGAGGAGATGCAGTTATAAGTGTAGGCTTATCTTTTTCCACACCAGGATTAGCCCTTAAGAGAATTACAGTTGTGTGATTGCTGTGGTGAATCCCCTACTCATTCTAAGAAAAACTCTATACCTGCCATCATTAGTGCAAGTAGGGGTGAATGAATCAGCCCTATATAAAATGGGGAGGTGAAGAGGGACTGCATTTTAGATGAGGATGACAGTGTGTGTAAAGGTGGGAGGTAGAGTATGAGATGTCATATAGCAAACACAATATGTAGCCAATCTGGATGTAAAAATCAACATAGAAAGATTCATTGGAGCCGAGCTAAAAACACCAAACGGAAGAATTCATGGTTTATCCTAGAATCAGTGGCAAGCTATTGTTGTCATACTCCAGAGGAGAGCTGATGAAGATATGAACTGGGGTGTGTGAGTGGACAAAAGAAGAGATGTTGTGGATGTACTTAGTCAGACTTGACATTTGTGTGGATGTCAGGTATGAGAGAGGAATGAAGAGGAAAGGATCACTTCAGGGTAGAGAGAGACAACTCTGACTGACACCTGGACAAATAAGTCTAATGCAAGCAAAATCATTGGGAAAAGAAAAGACTAAACTGGGGTAATCAGGGAATACTTAGTAAAGAAGGAAGTTGAGATTCGGAGGAAGGCAAGGCTTCTGAGAGGCAGATGTGAGGAAGGAGACTATTCCAAGCAGAGCTAATGTCTCACACAAATGCACAGAGCAGGAGATGGAGAATGAAGTTTAGGAATCGGCCAGGAGTCCAGTTTAGATGCAACATAGTATTAATGAAAAGGAGTAGTATGTAATAAGACCGAAAAGGAAAATGAGCAGGTCAGGGTTCTTAAATGTGTTTTAGGGTTTAAATGTTCTATTAAAAATGGGAGGAAATTGCTGGAGGTTTTTGATCAAGGCAGCGGCCTGGTCAGATCTCTGCCAGAGTCCAGCATGCATTATGTTGTACCACACTGTTACTGTTATACTGCTTCAGGGAAGTGGCTGAAGAATTTTTGTTTTCTGAAGTAATTAAAACCTTATGAGGAGACCTGAGGAGCTTTGAAAAGATACCTGAGGGGCTTTGTGAGTAGTGGTTACTTCTTCTGGGATGGGGGAAATGTTCCTTCCTTTCCTTCATTAGAAATCAGAGAAAGACAGATAAAAAGAGTGAGAGAGACAGAGAGAGACACACACACAGAAAGACAGAGACAGAGAGATAAAGAGACAGAAATAGACACAGGAACAGACACAAAGAAAGAAAGATGTGGAGAGGCAGACAGATATATAGAGACAGAGACGGACAGAGACAGAGACAGAAATAGACACAGGGACAAAGACAAAGAGAGATGTGGAGGGGAGAGGAGAGAGAAGGTGAGAGGGGTAAGAATGGTGTCCTATATGCTACATGTTCTGGAAGAAGGAAGGAAGAGGAAATCAGAGAAGTCAGTGCTTTCAAAGTCTACTAAGCTAGAGGCTTTTCCTGGTCCAGTGACCATTCCAATCTGACAATTTCCATGAAGGGGAGGAATGACCAAGGGACCACCCAGGATTGTTGCATCATTTCAAAGCACCAGATGATCTATGCAGTTATCCCTTCTACATTGCAGCAGTTTAGGAGTATGGCACCTCCACAATCTGGAAAATTCACATAAAAATTTTGGCCCTCCCTTTGTACCAGAGAAGAAGTTTATGCAATACTATGCTTATATTTTATGCATTTCTGAGTTTCTAAACTTTTTCTGTGTTATTTGCTGGTCTTCGCATGATGTCAGTGGCTTCCACAAAACTTCCAAAAAATTCCTGCTTAATTTCTTAAGCCAACCAGTGATATAGCAAAACTGCAATGAGGAAAAGCTTTGATAAGGAAGGGACAATCATTCTAAGCATGTGTACTGAGATGCTCCACGGAATGGACACTGTCAACTTATATTATCTGTGTACATGCATCCTCTAGGTAAAATGTGAGCTCCCTAAGGACAGGGACCATTTAATTTTTCTTCTTTACATCCCCACATCTAGCATAGGGCCTCACACATAGGAAGCGTTTAATAACTGCTGTTGTATCAAATCAGAGGGTTGCAAAAATAATTTACCTGTGAGATAGGTAGGCAATGGCTTACCTATTTTATAGGTGACGAAACTGAGTTGGGCCTCATAGTTGTTAAATTAATATCCTATGGTCATATAGCTGCTAAGTATCTGGCAAGTGGCATAAACCCAATTCTTAGGACTCTGAGTTTAAATTTCATTCTACTAGGCCATGCTGACTCTCTCCAAAAAAATGCACAGATTTCTGGGTTCATACTGAGATGAAATCCATTCTTGGTCAGACAGGGTCTCAGAGATAGATTCAGGATCCATCTGCATTTTGCTGTGGACACTGCCTAGTGAGAGATGAGGAAATGATTAAACTTTAGGAGATCTACATGACCTAACAAACAAGGTCTGGTGGGAACCAAAATGGAAAGTCATCTCAAAGAAAAGTGAAGAGGTTCAGTCTGGTAACTGAGCAGATTGAAACAATTTGTCCCAAAGGAATATGAGACAGTAAAGGAAATTGATGCATAAGCAGATCTGTGGCATAAAAGAAGCCTGAATGAAAATGTGCTTAATGCTTGCTATTTTACTTTAGTAAGCTTAAAACACTGCTAGCTTCATATCAATGTGTATAATATTTACAAAAATTTAAATATTTACTTAAAAAATTTTTTTGACACCATGCTCATATTCAGAAAAATGTTTTGTAGCTACTACTACTACTACTACTACTACTACTACTACTACTACTACTGCTACTGCTACTACTACTACTACTACTACTACTACTACTACTACTACTACTACCACTACCTGGTAGAGGGGAAAGAACCTTAGAGATGGAGTTTCAATGATGGGCCCAAACCATTTTATTCTTTTTAATCTCCAAGTCCCTTTGCTTCTATGACCTTAGTTTCTTTTTAATTTATAAAATAATAATAACTTTAACAAACAACTAACAATTATATAAGCAGCAAAGAGATGTAATGAGGCAGACAGGGCATAAAGAACCCTAGACCTGGAGTCAGGAAGACCCAAGTTCAAATGTGACATTAGATACTTACCAGCGGTATGACCGTGGGCAAGTCACTTACAGACAAAGGTCTGCCTCAGTTTCCTCATCTATTAAAATAGAAGTAATAATAGTGCCTAACTCCCAGAGTTGTTGTGAGAATCAAATGAGATAATATTTGCAAAATACTTTGCAAACCTTAAAGGGCTCTATAAATGCTATCTATTACTTATATAGTCCAATGTTTACAAAGCACTTTATAAACAGCATATTTTATATATTATATACACCTCATTTGATCCTTCTAAAAACCCTACGAGGTTGGTGCTATTACTATCCTCACCATTTTATGAATGGGGGAATTGGGGCTGAGAGATTAAGTGATTTGTCCCAGATCACAGAGTCTAGTAAGGATCTGAAGCAGGATTGAAAATCAGGTCTTCTAACAAAAAGTCCAGAATATCAAGGCAATTAATGAAAAAAAATGCTGGAGAAGGTGGCCTAGCCTTACCAGATTTTAATCTGTATTACAAAGCAGCAGTCATCAAAACTGCTTGGTACTGGGTAAGGGATAGAGTAGTGGATCAATGGAATAGATTGGGTACAAAAGACTCAA
>CM053592.1:87028353-87056728 GCA_028646515.1 Pseudochirops corinnae | reverse complement strand
CTCTCTCTCTCTCTCTCTCTCTCTCTCTCTCTCTCTCTCTCTCTCTCCCTCTCAGCCAGCTTCAGTCTCCATGATTCTTCCTTCACCAGGAGCAGCATTCCAATTCTGTATCTCTGTCTCTAGAATTCCTGCCCATATATACACACTGGCCTCCTGTATCAGCCAATCTCCTTCTTCCACATCAACAGGGGAGTTCATGCCCTCTCAACAGTGGGACAGAGTTTGCACCTTCCACTCTTAGCCCCAAGGTACTAAGTGCTAAGTATCTGCTAAACTGATTACTATTACAAGAACTGACTCTACTTCCTTTCTCATGATTGGGGAAATTTTCCAAGAAGTGATTGGAGGATAGGGAATTAAACACAATAGTCCTGGGGGGGTGAGGGGGGGAGACAGGGCACTGATGGGGTGGATGGAACAAGCATATATTAAGCATATACACATATGATGTAATATCATCAAATATTAACTTATTTGGTCCTCAAAATAACCTTAATATGTAGGTGCTATTACCCCTTCCCCATTTTACAGTTGTGGAAACTGAGGCAGACAGTGTTTAAGTGACTTACCCAGGGTCACACAGCTATTAAGTATCTGAGATTGGATTTGAACTCAGGTCTTCCTGAACTATGATGATGAGTTGCCAGTCACTCTTACTTACTATTCAGCTTTCTGTACTGTGAGTTTCTCATCTCCTTGACCTTGACTCCTTTTTAGTTACTTCCTTAGCACCTTCCTTCTGGAAGTGGTTCTTTTGTCAAACCAAACCTAAAAGGATGAGGGGAAAATGATGGAGGTCCCACATTAATGCCAACCCCTAGTCACTGTCCAAACCACTGCTGACTAATTCAATTACATAGAGTTATCTTAATGTATATTCTTTCTACCCTGGGAAGATGTAAAAATGAATAAGCACTCTCTTGAGACAAAGAGACCTCATAGATACTATTTATTCATTTTTCTTAATTGATATTGCTTATTGTATTTGTGTCTAAGCATCTGATATGGTATTCTACATTTTTCAGTGCTTGAACCTCTCTATCTCTTTCTGTTTCTCCCCCTCTCTTTCTCTCTCTTCCCTCTCTCTTGTCTCTTCCTACATTGTAGCTATTCTTTATGGTATCTAACTGTATGTATGTGTGTGTATATATACACACATAGGTATATACACTTATATGCCTATTAACATCTGTAGATATATACATTTATCTCTATATTTAAGCAGTTTTCTCTCTCTTCCTTTTGAATTTTAAGCCCTTTTGATTAGCTTTGTTAAGGCACTAGGCAAATATCTTGCCAGATCTTATTAAATACATGTCATCTCTGGACAAGAATTGACCTTTATTACATCATAAATCAAGGTCTAGAAAAATTAAGTTCCATTTCTCCAATACCATCTTCTTATACAAGTTTCCAAATTTGCTTTTTCTTGTCCTAATCCCTTGCTTTCTATGGACAGCAGTGATGAAAACTTACCTATGCCCCGTGGTTTTCAGTTTCTTGCTCAAGGCTTGAGCAATACTTTTTTGTTTCCTTTTGGCAGTCTTGTTTGTGCCCATATGAGTCACTGAAAGTGCGTAGTAGTTATATACTTGAACAGGTCTTTGAAGAGTCTCCATCAGATATTGGGTATGTGCTCAAGGAAAACAGCCTATCTGTAGGTCTTGCTTAATTGCCTTTACTTACATGTTTTACTTATTTCTTTTACTTATTGTTCTGGGCTTCCCTTCTCCTTGACCTTGACTCCTTTCTAACCACTTCCTTAGTACCTTCCTGCTGGAAGGGGCTCTCTTGTCAAACCAAACCAAGATGATAGGGCAGGGAGGGGGGGGGAGGGGGGGATAGGGGAAGGGGGGAGAAATGATGACGGCTCCACAGTAACGCCAGCCATTGTCACTGTCCAAACCACTGCCAACTAACTCAATGACATAGAAATACCAATATTCTATTGTTATCAAATTCACAAATAGCTAACTCCTTATATGTAGATATATCTACAACTATAGATCTACATATAAATCTAACCCTCAACCAGGGTTCACTAATGACCCATACTTGACTCTACTACCTTTGACTCTTCCCTGGATGATCTGCATGACAGGCATGTGAGTCTGCACCATTATACCTTGGAGGATCCTCCTTCAGAGGATCTAGCTACCTCCTTGTAAAAAAGAATCTCAAACTTATTTATTACTTCCAAGTGTTCATTGGTCATCCTTTCTCTTCTTTGTGTGAGATTTTTCTACCTTCCAATCTCTGGATACAAGTCAGTTTCCTTTTATCTCTTTTTTCTTCTTTATCTTCACACTAAAGAATCCTCCCCCCTTTTAAATAATCTTCCTTAATTTTCCTTGATAACCTAGAAAGCATGGAACCTTTATTCAAGATCTTTTGCCTTCCTCTGTGAGTTTAGTGCCTGGTTCACAATCATTCCACTACAACTACTGTTCTGATACTAGGTACTTTCAACATGCATATTGACCAAAGAATCAGAGATATGAGTAAAAGTGCAACTAATTTTGCAAAGGGTGATAACGGATGTCATGGCATCAGGCTTGAGGCAAATCTTAGAAAATGGAAGGAGTGTGAAAGGAAAAGGTTTAAGAATATTGAACTCTGAATCCTTCTTCCTTTGCTGGAATTTCATACAGGGTAGTCCTGTGAGTTGCAGATATTGTAGAGCTTCCTGGGGATCTGGTAAAAGGGGGAGACATGCCAGGATACTAGATGAGGAAGGAACCTTAGAAATACAGTCTAACCCCTGCCCCTTTTGTGGATGAGGAGACTGAGGTGATGGGATTTGCCCAGAGACTAATGCATGATTGGCACTTAACAAATATTGATTGATTGAAAACTAGAAGTAGATTGCTGGTTTTGGTCTAGTTTTTGGGTTTCACCCACTTTTCTTACATACTTTGTCTACTAACATTGTCCCAGTATACAATATGTCATACAGTACAAATTGTTATATCTCCAGATACATATGTAATGTCTTAACATTCAAGCAATGTATACATTTTATTGAAGCACTCTTTATGTAGACAAGGCAGAATATTCAAGGATAATGACTAGGAGAATTTCCTCTCGATGACTGCATTTCCTAAAATAAAATAAAGAGTGTGTACTCCAATACACAGAAATGGCATAGACATCAGGGACCTGGACACTAGCTATCCACTTTCCCTGGAAAGGCACTCACCTTTGGAAGAGACAGCACCACATTCATTAATGACCTTGTCAGACTCCAGTCACCAGCAATCTTTTGATAAATATTAAAACCTGCCGCATCCTGAGCTATCAACCAAGCTCTCTTGAAGTTAAGCCCAGGTAAGCCAGAGATGTGGTGAGTTATGCTAATCTATTGAGACAAGAGTTTCTCAAGATCCTGTCAAGACTGCTTTGCTATGGAAAAGATTCTTATTTCTAGCTTTTTTTTTGGAAGAGTCTGCCATAAGGGAAATCACATTAATAAATTGTGCTGCCCATCACTTGAAAACTTTTTGATAAATGAACTTCATCTGGCTATGCTTCAAGTTAGGGGTTTTTTAACTAGCTCACTATAGTAAAGCTAGTTTTTGTGGTTAAGTTATAAAAAGCTAGCACTTATTTAACATCTTCAGTTTTGTAAACTGCTTGACATACATCATCTCATCTGATCCTCATGACAATCCTGTGAGAAAGGACAAGAAATGACATTATCACTATTTTATAATGAAGCGATTAAGGTTCAGAAAGAGAAAGTGACCCTCTCTGATTATGGTCGACAAGATTCATAAGCATCCAGGATCAGAATGTAAACCCTGCTCTCTACTTAGTCTAAGACAAGAACTCTCTTACCTTTACCACTGGGCCAGTTTGTTGGTTTTACTGCCATTGCCATTGGCACATTTGTAAATTGCTTACTTGGCAGAGTGAAATTAAAATTCTGATCCCCAAGCAAAAATTAGAGAAAAACATTTGGAACAATTCCTGTTTTGTGGGATGTGCTTTATGTTCATTATAATAACTTGTAACTTACAATTACTCACCCACTAATCCCACTCCATATTTCAACCTTTCAAATATTTTTAAAAGCAGGTTGGCCTGAGGGAGTGGGCAACTATATTTACTCTATTAAATTTCTATTGGCACTTTTCCTCTATACCAAGTTACCCTTTCCTTTTCACAGACATTGCTACCATATTCTAATGCTCTGCATGTCACAAAAGTAGGGGCAAAATATTTCAAGGCCCCTCATGGGTCCAGATACTTATGACAAATCATACTAAAACCGATTTTAAAGAGGGGTAAGACTTAAAATGTCTTGGACCAATAACCAACATAATTGTCTATGGTTAGCAGAAGTAAGATGTACAAGGATAGCACCAGTGGGATATGGTACATAAACTTGGTCTGATTTTCATTATGCTTTAGCAATTCTTCTGTTCCATACTTATTTCTTTGTAACATTGATAGTTCAAAATGTTTTCCTTTCCCCTTCAACCACCAACCGCACTCTCAGACCCCAAATTATAACAGATGGCTTCTATTTCTTTTAAAAGATTGGCGCTATCTGATGAAAGTTCCCATAACTCCCTTCTTTTACTTCTCAAAACCTAGCATCATGACCCAAACTCTTCTCCTTTCATCCTGTTTCAGAAGAAGAGTGTTACTCCTATCTTCCTCTTCCTTGCTAAGACTAATTAATCCTACTGCATATGCCCTTAGGTTAGGTGGTACAGTTGACAGAGTGCTGGACTTGGAGTTGGAAGACCTAGATTCAAATCCAGACTCAGATACTTACTAACTGTGCAACCCTGGGGCAATTCACTTAATCTCTCTGAGTCTCAGTTTCCTCATCTGCAAAATGGAGATAATAATAGTATCTACCTCACAGGTTGTTGTGAGGACCAAAGGAGCTTACATAGTAAAAGTACTTTGTAAACCTTCTCTCCTCCTGTTCTTTCATCCTTCAGGATTTTACTTCAGTAATGCCTTATTTCACATGCACCTTTGCTTCTCCACTATCCCCTTCAGGTCTCTATAAATATGCTTACATTCTTCAGTCCTCAAAAACCTTTCCTGGACTATTTGGTCCCATTCAGTTACTTTTTCATATTTCATTTCCTTTTCATTTCATCTGGCTTCTATCTAGGAAGCCAGGATTTCTCTGCTTTGCTTGGGGATCAGAATTTTAATTTGTGTCTCACTTTGCAAATATACCAATGACAATTGTACTGAAAAAAAAAAAAATAGGAATGTCCCAGGCTCTGCACTAGACACGGGAGAGACAAAGAAAGCAAACAAAATAAATGTCATCTTCCTGCTTTCAAGGAATTTACCTATTTTGGAGAGCAGGAGAGTGGAAACAACTTTATACAAATATGGAAATCCCAGCTATATATGAAGCAAATACAAAGTAATTTCTGGGATCAGGGTGGGGAGTGCTTACAACTCGAGCATAAAGGATTTTGTGAGAGAAGAGACTCTTGAGCTGAGTGAAGCTTGAAGGGTGCTAGTGATCAGGAGAACATTTCAGCTACCAGAGGGACATCTTTTTCAGACTTGGAAGTGGAAGACCCACAACAAAACTTCTTGAAAATGTTATCTGCCTCTGATTTCTCCATTTAGTGATCACCTATGTCTTTAACTCCTTGTAACTTGACTCCCTTCCTACCATTTTACTCAAATTGCTTTCTCAAACGTTACCTAAGCACTGAATTCAACTCCTTAGATCAGGAGTTCTTAACTTTTTCATGTGTATCAAAGATCCTTCTAGCAGTCTGGTGAAGACAATTGATTCCTTCTTAGAATTGCATTAAATAAAGCATTTAAAGTAAGAAATAGAATACACATAGAAATAATCCTAAAAAATAGGATTACTATGGAAAACAATTTTATTGAAATAGTTATCACACATAATAATAATGAGTCATTGTTACTATTACTAATATTTCTATAGCACTTCCTATGTGCCAGGCATTGTGCTAAGTACTTTACAATGATTATCTCATGTGATCCCCACAACTCTGGGAGGTGGGTGCTGTTATACAGATCTGCTTTTACAGATAAGGAAACTAAGGCAAAGAGAAGTTAAGTGACTTGCCCAGGGGTGCATAGCTTGTAAGGGTCCGAAGCCAGATTTCAATTCAAGTCTTCCTGACCCTTGGCCTGGCGCCTTATCCAATGTCCCCTCCATAAGATTATGGATCCCAGGTTAAGAACACCTGCCTAAAATGACTTCATGAGTTGTAAGTAAATTCTTATTCACACATCTTTTGATAACGAATCTATGAACTTAAGTATTCTGGTCTGTTGCAGTAGATGGTTCAATGGAAAACATACTGGATTTGGAATCACTGGATCTAGGGCTGAATTTCACCTCTGTCCCTTAATATACATATGACCCTGGGCAAATCATAATCTTGTTAAACCTCAGTTTCCTTATTCTGAAAAAGGTGGGGGTTGGGATAGATGATCTCCTTGGTTTTTTCCAACTTGAAATCCATAGATAATCCCTGCCCATGCTCAAATCCTTCCTAGATTGGCAGAATCTACTGGAGTTTGTGTCTCATGGACATAGCCTTTGGAAACTCTGCTATGTGAGGCGTTAGAGTAGAATATTGAGATTGGTGGCAACAGTGGTGGTTCCCATTTATATTGTGCTTTATAATTTATAAAGTAACAATAGTAATTCACATTTTAGAGTGCTTTATGGTTCCAAAGTCCTTTACATGCATGCATTGTTTCACAGTTCTTTGTGTGTGAGACCATTTAGAAGGCTAGGAGTCTAGTTGCCAGTAACATATACATAACAAAGGCAGGGATGTGGTCCAGAAGGGAAACCACTACCTTTTTCCTGTAGCTTATAGGTCATATCCTTGTTTAAATTCATTTGTATGGCAAGTCCCAAAGGATTTTGGGGGCCCCACAAAAACTCTTATTACCTCTGAGCAAAATTGTCCTTTGCAGTTTGTTAGATTAGAATTCAGATTTCTGATACCTTAGTTTGTGGTCCTTCATGTATGTTGTTCTTTAATGTAAGAGCATGTTTGTACTTAATTCAACATTTTGATGAATCCATGACTTCATAATGTGAGCATTCCCGCATCCGAGCTCACAACCTATGGTGCATAGGTACAGCTCACAATCCATCCAGGCCAGGTTATTTTGTGCTATCCTTGTTCATGTCCTATCAAAAATATTACCCCCAACATGCTGCAAAGTCTCATTTTAAGCTTTTATGAACATTTCATGTGCACTAGCACAGCACCCTGGTTATCCATATGACATTTCTCATTCTTGCAACATGAACCATTCATCTTTACAAATCATCCATGACCTTGATTATATCTTTCAAACAACTTCTTAGATGCAAGATGTCATTGGAAATATAGCTTCATACTACTTAGATCATCAAAGATGTCTTCATTGTTCTTTTGAACATCTGTAATTTTGACTTTTTAGAAACTATGTATTTCATGATTCGTGACCATATACCATTACCTAGAGGATATTAGACTTAATGACATGGACTTTTGTATCACAGAAAAACTTGGAATTGTTGAAAGTGCTAGGCATTATCCCAAAGGAAATTTAATCCACTCTTTTCTTCCTCTTTTTATTGGGGTTCAACTTGTTGTTCATTTGAACAATAGTGGGTTTCCCATCCCACGCATATATATACAATTTTTTTGCAGGGGTAAGGCAGGGCAAGTGGGGTTAAGTGACTTGCCCAAGGTCACACAGCTAGTGTTTAGTGTCTGAGATCAGATTTGAACTCAGTTCCTTCTGACTCCAGGGCCGATACCATCTAGCTGCTCCAACAATATACTATATTGTAGTAATGTTCTTTGTGTTAGCAAAGGATTAGAAACAGTAAATGTCCTTTGTTTGGGGAATGGCTAAACCAAGTGTGGTACATGAATGTAATGAGGTATTACTATACTCAGAGAGATGACAGAGATGAAGAATTCAGAGAAGCATCGAAAGGCTTATATGAACTGATGCAAGGTAAAGTAGGCAGAATTGTGAAAATAACATAGCCAATAACTACAAGAAAATTAAGAGAAAAAAATGAAATATAATGCTATATAATTACAACAACCAATGTTGGCTCTGCAGAATTGAGAAAATGTACCTTTCTCTCTTTGTATTAGTAAGCACCCTAGCACACCCAAGATGGCCTGCTAGGACAGGTTCTTTGATTTGCTTTGCTAAAGGAAAGACAACTTTTAAAGGGGTCAGCAATCTTCCTTTAATTACACATAAGTAGAAAATACAAGCAGACAAATTAGCACAGAGATTCAATAGGTCTAAACAAAGTAATACAATCACCTACATACACCACTGGATCAGGAGAGCCAAACCTCTAAGTAGTTGGGGGCTCTTGACGGCTACTCAGAGTCCCATCCAGGAACTCAAAAGGTCCTTCTCATAAGTGAACCCCTGAAGCAATATACCAACCTCCCAGTAAAAATTGTTTTCAAATAATAGGCTCAGAACCAGGAGGCATCACAACCCTTGTGACTCAGTGCCTAATTAGCTTAGTACCAAAAGGTATGAAAGCCTTCCTCCAAGTGAGCCTCCCCCACGTATCTCAGGATGTATCACAACTGGGCTGGAGCTCAAAGCAGTAAGACATCAGTGACTGAACACACGTGGTCACAGAGGCCTATTAATAGATGGGGAAGATCTTCATATTCCATTAGCATTACCATTCCATTTATTGGAGAAATTGGAATTATGAATATTAGAATATTACATATATTATTGGCCACTATCGATGAGTTGGTTCTGGTGAATATCTTCCTTTCTTTGTAAATAAGAAAAAGTCCACTAGGTAGATGAAGGGAGTGGTAAATTTAGAAATGAATGTCATGTAATAGCAGAAGGTATCACTAAAACTTTTTCTTTAATGCTGTAGAAAAAATGTGATTTGCATTGATGAAGGGGAATTGATCGATGCTTAAGTGTGAAAAATCTACCTCTTCAAAAAGAATTTCCTCCTAGTAGGGAAATACTGGTTTAGGGGTGTTGGGAAGGAGAGGAGGAAGTCAGTGTAAATATCACATTTGCACTTAGTTTGTCTAGAGTCTTTACTACAATCCTACTTCTTTCTGGATTCCCCTAATTGGTAGTTCTTTCTCCTTCCTAAATTTTCCTTGGTGTACATGGTGTAACACACCCCTACCTCCAAGTAAAATATAATCTCCTTTAGGTAAGAGACTTTTTAACTTTTGTGTCTTCATTGCATGTGCCTTGCTCACAATCTCACTTTTTGGAGGGTTTTTAACCTATTTTTTTCCCACTTAATAAAATCTTTTTCCTTCTCTACCTCTCTCCTGCCCATTGGGAGTTGGGGATGGGAAGAGATGGGAGGAGAATAAAGTCCTTGTGACACACACTTGTGTGTATATATGTATTATGTATGTACATATGTGTAGTCAAGCAAAACAAATTCTTACATTGACTATGTCCAAAAAATATGTCTCAATCTGAATCTATCACATCTCTGCAACATTTATCCTCTGGAATTATGCTTTGAACACAGTTCTTCAGCTTTAAAAACTATTCATTTCTACAATGTTTTTGTTGTATAAAATTTTCTACTGGTTCTGTTCACATCACTCTGCATCGGTTTATACAATCTCCCCAATTTTCTCGGAAACTGTCTCATTCATTATTTCTTATAACATAATCGTATTTTATTATATTCACATATAATTTTTTTTCAACCATTCCCAATCTGAGGGGGGGACCACCTCAATTTCCATTTCTTTGCCAACACAAAAAAGAACTGCTACAAATGTTTTTGCAAAGATGGTTCCCTTTCCTCTCTCTTTGATCCCTTTGAGTTATAGGTCTAGTAGTGGCATCACTGGGTCAAAGGGTATAAATAATTTGTAATTTTTCCTTTCCAGAATGGCTGAACCAGTTCACAGCTCCACCACCAGTGCATTAATGTGCCTTTTTTCTCACAGCACCTCCAGCATTTGTTACTTTCCATTTTTTGCCAATTTTATGGATGTGAGATAGAACTTCAGAGCTATTTCAATTTGTGTTTATTTATTCTATGGTTAGAACATTTTTTATATGGCTTTTGATAGTTTGGATTTCTTCCTAAGAAAGCTGCCTGTTCATATTCTTTGATCATTAATAAATTGGGGAGTGGTTCTTATCCTTAATTTAAATCAGTTCCTTATATGTCTTGGAAATGAGGATGACTGTCTTCTTAGAAACTAAAACAGCAGAATGCAAGCCCTAACCAGTGATACCTAATACAAAAACTTTGTCTATAGATCTAATGATGAACTATATAGCATCAGAGGACCACAAAATAAAAGTATCACAGTTATAGATATGTAAAGGACCTCACATACCATCTAGTCCCCATAAAGTCATTATGGAGGCCAAGGGAAGGGAATAAACATTTATATAGCTGCTACAATGTGCCAGGGACTATGTTAAGCACTTTATAAATATTATGTTGTTTGATCCTCACACCAATCCTGAGAGGTAGGAGTTATGTTCCCTCATTTTATAGGAAGAAAATGAATCAAACAGAGATTAAAATGTATGTATTAAGTTGTGGGCTCAGGGTCATACAGCTAGTAAGTGTCTAAAATTAGATTTGAACTCAGGTCTTCCTGAGTAAAGCACACCTAGCAAAGGGACTTACCCCAAGCTACTCAGGTAGTAAGTAATGAAAATTAATATTTGAGTCTTCTGATTCTAGAGGTCAGTCTAACTAAATTCTGAGTCTAATCATCAAAAGCTAGGTAATAGATGGTGATTTCCCCCCACCCCTTTTAAAATTTTTGTTACAGCATCTTATGAAATCATCCACCAAGGAAAGAAGAAACTTCAATCCACAAAATGACCAGAGCAGAGCACCTCTACAAGATGCAGTCTTGGAGCTTTGGCAGTCCAGAGAACTTAGGAGGTAAAAACCAAAAGTTTTAAATTTCTTTTAAAAATCATTACTAAAAGGCACAATACCTAAGAATGCTTTTGCAAAAATAATCCTTTGAGTAGTCAAGTAGTGCCCAGAATTTATCAGCTTTGTATCATTCTGAATTTATGAATTAGCTTTTCCCAAATTGCTCTAAACTAAACGGTGTTTCTTTCTTTGGAGTTAATCTGAAAAATTTCCCTTTGCAAACCTTTCTCCTCATCCCTTCTTCTCTCTTCAACACACATACACACACACACACACACACACACACACACACACGGAAAAAGCAGCTTCATCTGGGATCTTATTGTAGCAGCAAATTCCACAGTCTCCCAATGTCATTGACCTTTGAATGACACGCACCTTTGACTTTAAACCTTGGGGATTCTCCACATGGTATTGAAATCATTGTGGAGTTGGGTCCCAGGCTGTACTGACTCAGAGCCAGAAGACTCTGCCCTATTGTTCTGGCCAGAATTTAGACCTTGAACAGTACAGCCACTTGGGCTGTTCTCTTCTGATGGTTCCTTTACAGTTTTAATTTAACAGTTATCATCAAGCAGATCATTTTCCCTCGCATAAAAACAGTTCTATTTTCCTAGTGTTTTTCTATGATGCTTCAGGCTCTATTGTGGGCAGGCTCTCAATAACAGGCAGATATTTAGAAATAAATCAATTCCATGGGAAGGAATGGGCCTCAGGCCCATTCAGGATCCTCTGCAGTCAAACCTTGAGACTCTTTCTAAGCAATCTCTCTAAGCTAGGTCAGGATCATAGGTCATCTGTCATTTTTTTTTACTTAGGACTTACCCTTCATCAATCTATTCACAGTCGTCTTGTGAGGAGAATTAAACTTTTCTAATGAGGGTGGGGGGTGGAGGGAGAAAACTAGTGTCAGGTCCCTTTTCCCCTTTCACTCTTTAAAGATTCATTTCCCATTGAAAGAATAATGTGTGCTTTTGTCCTCTTTTATTTTTTTCCTTTTCTTTTTGGAAACCAAATGACTCTATGCTGACAGGCTCGCCAGGTTCATGAAATGAATTGATTCCTTAGGTGGGTATATAGCCCCATCTAGGCACTGCAAATGCCTACAAACTGATTACATTTAATATCTTTAAAAGAGTGAAAATAAGGCAAGCAGAAGAAGGGATATACTATATCTTTGATGATAATGGGGGAAGATCACAGAAAACAGAATGAAAGAGAGAAAGGTTGTTTAAAAAGAATAGGCAAGTGTAAATTCACACAGCAGGCAAACTAGTTTTGTGTGTTATTTTTTCAAGGTAACATTCTTGAAGTAGGAAAAAAATGAAGATAGATCTAAGCTGGTGAGGGCACCAAGGAATCAGAGGACATTTGGAAAAGTCTTCATAGTTTTTTTTAAAACCTTCCAAACCACTATGATAACTTATCTAGCACTTCTGTAGCCACCAAAGTTAGTTCACATGGCAACTAACTTCCTGGACTCTCTGGTGATTTGACAAATTTCTGTCTATTGGCATTTCTCAAAGAAATTTGATTTATGACTCCACCAAGGACTATCTGAAATACCAACGTGTACAAGAAATAATTGTGATCAATTTTACCATGTACCCATTTCCTTTTGTGAATGTACAAGAATGCAGTGGCAAGAGCTCTGAGTTTTAATTTTTTCAAATAGTATTTTATTTCATTTTTTAGATTACATGTAAAGATACTTTTTTAACATTCATTTTAAAAAACTGAGTTCCAAATTTTCTACCTCCTTTATAGACCCCCTCCCTAAAGCAGTAAACAATTTGATATAGATTACATATGTGCAATCATATAAAATATATTTCCATATTAGTCATGTTGTGAAAAAGAAACAGGCCAAAAGGGGAAAAAATGTGAAAAAAAAGAAAGTGAAAAATAGTATGCTTCAATCTGCATCCAGATTCCATCAGTTCTTCCTGTAGATAGCATTTTCCATTATTAGACCTTTGAAATTGTCTTGGATCATTATATTGCTGAGAATAGTTGTTATTCACGGTGATCAATTATGAATTATTGCACAATATTGCTGTTACTGTGTATAATGTTCTTCTGGTTCTACTCAGTTCACTTTGCATCAGTTCATGTGAATTGAGATTTTTCTGAAATCTGCTCATCGTTTCTTATAGCAAAATATTATTCCAATACGTTCATATACCACAACTTGTCCAGCCATTCCCCAATTGATGGGCATCTCCTCAATCTCCAGTTCTTTGACAGGGATCAAAATTTGCATTCCTTTTGGGGCAAGCATCCTCAGGTAAGGGTGTGATACCCAATGTGGACAGAGGAATGGAAAGAAAAAAAGAAAAAAGAAAGAAAGAAAAAAAGAAAGAATGAAAGAAAGAAAGAAAGAAAGAAAGGAAGGAAGGAAGGAAGGAAGGAAGGAAGGAAGGAGAAGAAAGGGAAAGAAAGGGAAAAGGAAAGGAAAGAAAGGATAGAAAGGAAAGAAAGAAAGGAAAGAAGCTATATTGCCTAACTGGTCATTTCCAGTCAGGTCCCCAGTGGGTTGGCTACTATTTTCTACTCACAGTGAATGTTCTCCTAGTCAAGAGGGCTTTATTGACGCAAAAGCAGTAGGCTAGTCCTTAGGATACTAGCAGCTCGGAGAAAGGCAGGGGCTTGGTTTTATACACAAATCTTGGGCACTCAGCCAGGAATGCAGTATGCTTCTGCGTGGACAGTTAATCATAGGGAAAAGGAAGCAGTACTTTTAACCACAGGGAAGGGAAGGCATGAAGAGGACCATGACATCATGCCATGACATGGGCTGTGCAAAGTCACTAGCCTCACTTTATCCTCCAGAGCTATCTGGGTGTAGTGGTGAGATATGGGTCAGGACAACTGGAGATGGCCCTGGATACAGTGGGAAACCTCAGTCTTTTTAAGCAAAGGTATATAACAAATCTCACCTTGACTGAGGCTATGCCCATTCAGTGTTTAAGGCTAGGTAAGAAATTAAACAGAGAATGGCCTACTTAGTAAAAAAAAAAAAAAAAAAAAAAAGTCAGTCTAGGAGAGAAAGCCTTCTTTTCTTTCCTTCCTTCTTTCTCTATTCACATAGGATATTGTACTATCATACCCTTGCCTGGGGGTGCCCTGTCTAAAATTTTCATCACTGAAACTTTTTTTTTCCTTAAGAACCTAGCCTTAAAGCCAAATCACTCTAGCCCTCATTGATTGGTCAACAATACAACAAGTGGTCATTGTTTGGGCCCTGATTGGCAATTGTTTGTATTTTAGACAGAAACTCTGAGGGTTTTTCCCTCCTAGACTGATATTTTTTTGACAGGTGACTTTGCACAGCCCTCCCTCACTTAAATCCAATTCACTTGCATGTCATGGCACTACCTCCCTGATGTCATGGTCCTCTTCAAGAACAAAGGACAAAACAACAACAATTCTTTGCCATAAGACCTGCTATAAATATTTTTCTTTTTTTGTGTGATCTCTTTGGGGTACAGACCTAGTAGTATTATTGCTGTATCAAAGGGTATGCAGTTTGATTGCCCTTTGAGCCTCGTTCCATATTGAAGAGCTTTGAATTTATAGCAATAATTAGCTAGCATTTATATAGTGTGATATGAAATGCTCAACATATGTTAACTCATCTTGATGAGGCTGACTTCTGACCAGCAACAATGAAAGCCTTGTCTAAATCTAAATGTGCTCAGCAAGGGGGTGTGGGGTAGGGGTGGTGGTGGTTCTATCTGTTAACAAGACATACCTGCTTCCCCTTTCTTGCCTCCTTTTTCCTGTAGTTAAAAGTACCCAACACACCTGCTTCCTTTTCCCTGGGGTTAACTGTCTATGCATACCCCATTCCTGGCTGAGTGCCCAAGATTTGTGTATAAAACCTAGCCCCTGCCTTTCTCCAAGCTGCTAGTACCCCTAAGGACTAGCCTGCTACTTTTGTCAATAAAGCCCTCTTGACTAGAACATCTACCTCTTGAATTCTTTCTGGATAACCTGATGCCTGAACCTCATTATCCTCTTCATTTTGGTGCCAAAACCTGGGATCTGTCCAATGGTCGGATCTTCTCCTGGCCAACAATTAGGCCAAGTAGGTGTCACTTTCCCCCTACCCTCTCCTTTGTCTGTGACCTGTGGCTGAACCCTTCCAGGTACCTAGATTACCCAGAGCAGTGTTGTGGGTTTCTGAATTCTAGGCAATTAGGTGAGATAGTTATTGGCTTCTTGAGGGCAACACTTCTCATTTAGCCTTCTTCTCTCATTCTCCCCTCTTCAGGACACTGAAGATTTTGGACATGAGACAGACTCCTCTTCTGTTGCCTTTTAAAGCAATGGGAAAAATTTAGGAGGGGTAGCCTTAAGAGAGAGGGTCTCATCTTTTTCTATAATACAACCTGGCAGCAATATAACCTAGAGGACAATACTCTTCTACAGTTAGATTTTTTTTTTTTGCCAGAGGGAGGGTAAATGGATGGAAGTTCCCTGTGTCCAAGCTATTGTGGCTCTTTCAAAAGACCCTGAGCTCCATGATCTTGTAAAATGTGCCTACTGTGCTCTGAATGGTCCTGAATTCCCCAAATTTGACAAGGCACCAGATCTCAAACCCAACATTCTAGATGATCCAATCATGTATGGGATTAAATCTAAATCTCCACCCACTACTCTTAAACCTCTTGTCTGTTCAATTCCAAAACTTTGTCACAGTTTGCCCCCTTCTTATCCAGACCCCAAATGAGCTTCTCTGAGTTCCTTAATTTCCCACTTACCCCTTCCTGACCACCTGATACTAAGTCCCTCAAATACCAGACAGGGGATTCCCTTTTTAGCACCCCCAGTCCCAAGTCCCCCTCAATCAGCTCTGATGTTCCCTCTAAGAGAAGTCCCTGATCTCAGAGTGGGGAGCACCTGAGTTCATGTTCCTTTTTCAGTATCTGACCTTGCCCAAATTAAAGAGAATTTGGAAAGCTACTCAGGGAACCTCACCAATTTTACAGAAGGATTTTGTTCTGTTTCCTTATAATTTGACCTAATCTGAGGTGACATCAGTTTTTACTACTTCTATCTCATGTTCCATTGAGGAAAAGAGAACTATTTGGGACAATGCCTACAAATAAGGTAATGATCTAGCCAGGTTTGTGACTGTCTTTCACTATCTACCTGGGGCAATTGTTATTGCTCTAGCCAGTCACTCCTGGGACAATCTTGGTGTTAGAAATCAAAGGACACAAGTGGCTAACAAGCAGTCATGTTACTAAAATATCAAGTGCTTTTGCTAGATACCCCTGACTTGATTCTTTGTGTATGTAACACTCTGGGGGCTCCTAGGTAGTACAGTGGATAGAATACCAGCTCTGGAGTCAGGAGGACCTGAGTTCAAACTGTGTGACCCTGGACAAGTCAATTAACCTGATTGCCTTTGGGGCAGCTAGGAGGTGCACTTCACTTTATCCACTGATAGAGCACTGAGTTTGGAGTCAGGAAGATGTATCTTCATGAGTTCAAATCCAACCACTTTGTTTCCTGATTCTAGTGACTCTGAGAGCCTCATCCACAATTGTGAAGAGACCCTTAATTCCAAACATTCTAGCCCTCCTGATCTAAAGGACTCCCCTCTTGTTCCTGATGAGGAATGGTATACTGATGGTTCTAGCTTTGTAGAAGGAGGGGTGAAGAGAGCTGGTTATGCAATAATCAGCCTACAGGGCACTATAGAATCTAAGTCTCTTCCTTTAGGAACTTCTGCACAAAAGGCCAAGCTCATAGCACTCATCAGAGATTTGGAATTAGGGGAAAACAAAAGAGTAAGCATCTTTATATACTTCCATGTTCTACATGCCCATGGTGCTATTTGGAAAGAGTGAGGATTCTTGACCACAAAGAACTCCTCTGTTAAACATGTGACCAAAATTCTGAACCTTCTCCAGGTAATATACTCTCCTAAGGAGGTGGCAGTCATATATTGTAAAGGCTACCAAAGGGGGTATCTGAACAGGCTGTGGAAAACCAACTGGCAGACTAGGCTGCTAAAGCCACTGCTCAGAAATCGACCTTGATGACAGCCCAGATACCTCAGGTTACTCCCACTTTCATTCCTCAATATACAATTGAGGAACAATGTCAGGCTAATGGATTTGACTTTTCCCCTTCTGGTTGGTATAAGTCACCCTCTGGTCAATTAGTAATCCCAGGATCTGGAATGTGGAAACTCCTTTTTGGACTCCACCAAGTTAAACGTCCGAGGAAAGCATGCATTTTATAATCCAGTGAAAACCCTCTTTACTGGACCTAAAATGCTAGAAACAATTAGGCAGATTTGCAAGGCTTGTTCTATATGTGCCCAAGTCAGCCCTGAAGGAGCAGTAAGACTCCCATCTCTCCTTATGGCTGTCCAAAATCGAGGGACCTGCCAAGGTGAGGACTGGTAACTAGATTTTACACATATGCCACCCTGAAGAGGCTTTAAGCTTCTCTTGGTGCCAATAGACACCTTTCTAAACAGGGCAGAAGCCTTCCCTTGCTGCACTGAAAAAGCTGTGGCAGTGACTAAGGTACTTTTGAATGAGATCATTGCCAGATTTGGGTTCTCTTGATCCTTACAAAACGATAATGGACCAGCATTCATATCCCAGATCCCTCAGGGAGCTGCTGAGGTGTTAGCCGTAACCTACCATCTTCATTCTGCCTGGCACCCTCAGTCCTTGGGCAAGATTGAAAAAATGAACCATACCCTAAAAAGGACCTTGACTAAACTGACCTTAGAAATCTGGCAGGACTGGGTGCAACTTCTCCCTCTAGTCCTACTTCCTGTCCGCAGAGCCCCTTAGATAGATATCAGACTTTGAACTTATGTATGGCAGGCCCTTCCTAACTGCTGATATTCTGGTAGACTTGGAACACTAACTCCTGACTAAGTATTCCCTCACCTTGGGGCAAGTGCAAAAGGCATTATTTGACTATGCCAACTTATACCTCACCAAGCCAAATAAATCAGTTTCCATCTTCTCCCTATCAGTTAGCCCCAGAGTTATGGTGTATTTAAAATCTTGGAAGCCACAGGGTACTGACCCTTTGAGGGTAAAATGAAAGGGACCATACAAGGTCATCTTAACAACCTCACCCACTGTGAAGCTTAAAGGCTTCGTTAGCCGGATAAAACTTGTCTCTTCTGCTATCACAGGGCAGCCTGAACAGTACACCTGTGAACCAACAGAGGCTCTTTAAAATACAAAAGACCATCATAATCTGCTGATGGTTGAGTGGCTACTTTGTTTTTTCATTCTACCTTTTATTTCTCTGCTTTTGGTTCTGCTTGTAGGGACATTATATTCATCCTTTTTCTGTCAACTGATTCCCACCCTGTGCTTAGAGGAAGGCCTGCTTCCTTGTGACTTGGCGTCTAATGTATATTCTGTTTGGCAGGGAGGAATGCATGACTGCTGGGTATGTCAACTTTCAAATTTGACCACTGAGACACCTTGCTTTTGGGCTGAGAGAGATCTCTCCACTGGAATTGACTGTATAGCCCATAAAGATTAGAACCAGCTTAACAAGTCCAGTAAGATCAGATGGGGTGGTCCTTATCCCCTATGGACATTTGAGATGCCTATAAGGTGGTCCTAACAATACCAGCTATGGTTGTTCTTTGAACTTTATTTCTGCAGTAATTGTTCCATAGGTTTGCAGCCCACCCTCATTTATGAGAGCTTACCTTGGTGTAATTTATTAGTTCATTTTGTGTCTTCTCTCATATAGATACTCCATCTTTAGTGCCTGGGTGCCTTATATACAGATGTCCAACCTTGGATTTCTCTGGTAACAAGTTCAGACATCAGTTCCCCCCTTCCTGTCTGGTTCCCCTTTTCCTTAGGGACAGCTCTATGCCCCTTGTCATCAGGAAGAAGTTACTGAAGAAGGGACCACCATCCATTTTCTTGAAAGATTTCTTTTATCAATAATTAGAGGGAGGAATGATGAGGCTGGCTTCTGCCCAGCAACAATGAGAGCCTTGCCTAAATCTAAATCTGCCCCGTAACAGGTGACTGTACCTGTTAACAAGACACACTTGCCTTTCCCTTTCCTGCCTCCCCTTCCCAACACACCTGCTTCCTTTTTGCTGTGGTTAACTGCTCACCCAGGAGTACACCCCACTCCTAGTTGAGTGCCCAAGATTTGTGTATAACAGTAAGCCCCTGTCCTTCTCCAGGCTGCTGGTATGCCTAAGGACTAGCCTGCTGCTTTTGTGTCAACAAACCCCTCTTGACTAGGAGAACAACTGCCTCTTGAATTCTTTGCAGATGACCCAACTCCTGAACCTCATCACCCTCTTCAATCTGATCCTCACAATTCTGTGAAGTAGGTGCTATTATTAGTCTCATTTTATAGACAAGGTAGCAAGAACATAGAGATTAAGGCACTTGGCCAGAGTCACTCAGATTGTAAGTGTCTGAGGCAGGATTTGAATTAAGGTCTTTCTGACTCCAATTCCCCTGCTTTACCCACTGAGTCACCTAACTAGCATGATTTGGATTTGAATCCCAGGTGACCTATGTGACCTCGGGTAAGTCACTTCATTTCTCCAGACTTTAGTTTCCTAATCTATAAAATGACAGAGATAGAGAAGAGGATCTCAAAGATCCTGTTCTCAACTAAAATCGGAATGATCTGTAAACCAGGGACGATAACAATGGTATATGCACCTAACACATAAGGCTGAGAGGAGCAGATCAATTCAATTGAATTCATTTCAGTTCAGTTCAATGCAGCAAACCTTTTAGAGAAAATGTTGGAAAGTACTTCACAAACCTTAAAGTGTTATATAAGTATACATTAGTCTTTTTAGTTATAATATAAATGTTTAAGTGTGCGTGAAGTATGTGGATGGACTTGTAGCTGCTCCAAAGTTCATGGAAAAGAGACATAAGATTTTTTTGCAGGGTTATATTATGGAAGCAGGATTAGCCTTGTCCTTCTTGATTTCAGAGGGTAGAATGAGTATGAATATACCTGAGAGCTATTTTTTCAGCTTCTTATAAGGAAAAACTTCATTAGACTCAGGGGACACAAAAACAATGTAAAACAAATAGTCATTGCCTTCAAGGCCCTTACAGGCCCTTACTAGGGTGCAGATCATGTGGAGACTTTGGGTAAGGTAGAAGGTGGACTGAAGACCCTTCTAATTCTGACATTCTATGATTCTGTGTCTCTTTAGTCATCTTCAAAATACCTTCAAGTCATGATAATTACAAGAAACATAAACAACCCGTGATCCTTTCACTCGTACATGTTAATAAAAAAAGGTAGACTTTTATTAAGGTATATTTTATCAGTTATACTTTACATAGAATTATTTTAAAGCTGAAAGTAGTTATCATTTTGTCCTGCCCAGCCTAACCTACCTAGAGGTAGGTAGTACCATTTGGGACAGCTGGTAATTCTCCATGGTGCCAGCTCAGGGTCCTTCGCCTCTGGGAACAATTATCTGATTGGCGGGGGTGGGGGGAAGGGGAGGTGATGTGGAGTCAGAAACATGAAAGAACTGGGGATTTTCTGTTGTGAAAAGATGAGTAATGGATGAGCCTAAATAATCCAACAGGGTCAGAGGCAGAAGGACTAATGGGTGTAAGACAAGTGATACAGGGGAAAGAGTGGGGCAACATGGGATCATAAAACAGGGAGGAGTAGCAGAATCAAAAGGCTAAGCATTTACAGAACCTGTGGCAACTCCATTTGTTAGGAGCATTTCTGACCTTTACTACAAGTGTGAATGCCTCTTCTAATTTCCCTGATGGACATCCCATCCCATTTCGCTGTCCAGAAGGGGTTAGAATTGTCATAGGACATAATCTTTTCATTTTATAAATTAGGAAAGTCCAGAGGGGCTGTGACCTGCTTAAGGACACATAGCTAATTAATGACTGATCTAGAACTAGAACCTAAATCTCCTGAATCCCAGTCATGGGTTATTTCTGCTGCCCCATGGTGCCTCCTTTCTATTTACATGTGTCGTTATAATGGTTAGATCAAGGGTTAAAATAAAGTGATCATAAGTATGAATCTAATTCTCTTATCCTTAGTTAACTGTTGTAAGTTTTCATAATGTTCTTTCTACTAAGAACATGCTATAAGTTAATCATTCAGTCAATGAGCACTTAACTATATGCCAAGGCACTGTGCTAAGTTGTTTCCCTAGTAACAATTAAGTAGGTTCATTGTGCTCTGTACTACATGAAAAACCCCAAAACTTGCACTAGATCCCATTATATACCATATGCAGAATTAACAGTAGTAGATGACTTTTTTAACCGAAAAGCTATTACCTGTTTTCCTGTCATCGCTGTCCAATGCTTCCATTTAGTTAAAGACCAATATTCTTCAAGAAGGTGATTTTGAATATTTGTCCACTAACATAGATTCAGGCATATGAAATCTGAATTTATCTTTGACAAAACTTTAAGAAGCGACCTCTTGTGTTGGTAGCAGCACACAGCAATTCAAATACGAGAGATTATTTGTACTTAACAGCCTTTGGATACAATCACTTTTCCCCCTCTCCCTCGAATAATTCTGGTAGTGTAAACATCTTATCATAACAAACTAGCCAATCAAATCAACTAGTTTTATCACTGAATATGTGAACAGTATCTCGAAGGATCATAGGAGAAAGTTTAGAAGTGGAGGAGACATTAGAGATAATCTAGTTCAGATCTCCCATTTTTCAGATGACAAAACTGAACCCCAGAAAAGTTAAAAAATCACCCTTGAGGTCACATAGCAAGTTAGTGGTAGACATGGGATTAGACCCCAATTTCCTGGCTTCTACTCCAGTTTATATTCTTTTTTACTATGCTTTGCTGCTTCTCTGACCTTGATAACTTCACATTCTTTCATTATTTAACTCAAGAACAATTGAACGACTATTATATGCTGCCTTCTGTCAAGAAGTAGAGCTAATCAACAAAATCTGGGACAGAAAACTTTGAGTCGGGAATGTATGAAACGAGAAGTCAAGTTTAAATAATTGAAATCAGAATACCTACAAAGGGTAAGGAGAATAACACAGCTCAAGAATATTTGGAAACACTAGTCTTGGGTTCCAAATCTGAGTGCTGTGATTTATAATCTATCTTCTTGGACCTTTATCTCTTGATCTCTCTAGGTCTCAGTTTCCTCATCTGTAAAATGTGGAGGCTTGACTGGATGATCTCTAAAATCTCTTTAACTTCAGTATGACAACTAGTACATAAGGATTTAACCAATCTGAACCCAAAATTATCTGAGGTCTGGGGGTGGGGTGTTTCCAGATACCCTCAGAGTTTAGCACAGCAAATATATCTTGCTCCCATGAGATATGATATCTATAATGATATGTTGAGTTTTTAGGTAGGCAGCATATCTACTAGATGATAGAATTTAATTTTGAGACAAATCATGTTTTAGAAAAAAATTCTAAGTAGTTTTATAATACATGTATTTAATTACATTAATTTTTTGAGCATTTCCTCAACTTAGTTCTTCTCTAATAACTCATTGTGATATAGAGGCAATCCTAGATTCTCTAAAGCTATGACAGAAAAGCATACATTTTGATAAATTTTACCAGGCTGAAAAAACTGAAGACATTTTGGACAGACATCTTAAAAGCACAATGAACTGGACCCAGAATTGAATAGGAAGAGGAGAGGTAGTTGGATTACCTTGTGGGGAATTGCTAAATTATTTTAAGTAAACCAGTTTTCTCCCTAAAATGAAGGTCCCACTTTTTAACCCCAATAACCTTTTGGTTTTAGTTTTGTCTATGAGTAATGGACTATAATCATAAGTGAGAAATCAAAGCTGACACCAAGCAAGTATAATGGAAATGGACTAGGCAGACCTTGCTAGACTGTAATACATTGAAAATGAGGAACTATGCAAGAGAAGTGGAAAGAAGCAAGTCATCAGAAATATGTACAACTGGGAAAAAAAAAGATGGGCTAGTGATTTAGCAAGAGTAAGGGATAACATGGAGGTCCTTCATCCTCCATTGGTGTACATTAACTGATCAACAAGTACTTATTAAGTTTTTACTTTGTACTAGGCATTGTGCTTAGTTCTCTTTGCATGTCAAGAGAATGCAAGAAAGGGTCTCAGTACATTAGATGAATCTGCTATCTTAGATTGAGAGGAGAATCTGGATGAGAGTCCCTCAGGGTTATAACCTGTTGTTGCATATTGCTGTTATACAAATCTTTTGGAATAGCAGAGAACACCTTTAGGACCATTGTTTCAATTTCTTAATGTGCAATCTTTCACTTTCAGTATTAAGTCTCTTGCCATAGCTAGTAAGCATCAGGTTTGGGATTTGGACCCAGGTCCTCTGACTCCAGAGCTAATGCTCTTTTTACTGTGCCGTTCTTTTTTTCAGGGGTGGTGTGGCAGGTATAAAAAACCATGATTTAGTGGATAGAACACTGGACTTGGAATCAGGAAGATTCCTACCTCACTGGTCATATGACCTTGGACAAGTCACTTAACCTCTCTGTGCCTCAGTTTCCTCATTTGTAAAATGAGAGGTTTAGATTTAATAGTCTCTAAAGTCCTATCCAGCTCTAAATCTAAGATCCTATGATCAAAAAATAAAAAGGTCTATTGGTTGCTGGTTATCTCATGCACTCAGGAGCCCATGAAAAGATTCCTAAAGGGGCCTTTGGTTTGGTTACATGAACCGAGCATCTGAAAACTGAATTACTGGACATGTGAATGTGCCATTTACTACTTGCTTATCATGTATGAGCTTTTCAACATAAATTTCTTTTGCACTATAGTCAACCTCTTGTGAAACTATTAGCAACTACAAATATTCCCTGGGGAAGTGGTCTTAGCCAGAAGTTAAGACTCTCTGGTATGTTTTTGCTATCTTGAAAGTGTTTGATATAATCATATTGATAAGAAAATATTCCTGTCTTGATCCAGCCTTGGGTCCATGGAAAAAAACCTCCTCTCTCTTGCCCTGGTGTTACCTGAGAACTAATCAAGTTGAGCAAGGTCTATGTCATGAAGGGAAAAGGATAAAAATTTGGCATTTCAACAATTTTTGATATAGATCTTGTTTAAAATCATCATATATAAATTTGTATAATAAATGTAATGTTATAATGGTACGTAGAAATGCAGACATAATGTGTGTGTGTATGTGTGTATGTATGTATAGGTGTGGCATACTAAGGCCTATGTTCAAATTCTATTTCTGATACTCACTAGACTTCTGGCCATGGACAAGTTATTTGCCCCTTTAAGAGCCTCACGCAATTCCATGCGATTTAGCTTCTAAATTGGAGGCAGTTTATTCTCTATAAGGTGGGAAAGAGAATGCCCACATCCAGAAAATACAGGCACTTGATATATTGAGGTAATAATGATTCACATTTCTGTAAGGATTCCAAAGAACTTAACTCACAACAACCTGATGGAGGAGATAGTAGAAATACCATTTTACAGATGAAGAAACCAAGGTTGAGGGAACTTATGTGATTTCCCCTTGGTAGCTTCTGTTCCAGTTGAGGAGGCTCAAACTCAGTGAGGTTAAGAGATTTGCCCACGTTCAGCACATGTGGTAACTAGGCTTATGAATCCAATTCTCCCGATTTCAAGTTTCATCCTTGTTCTATGTCACATCCTGATAAACGGTCAGATGAGGGAAACAGTAGTCACTTTCTGCATGTGCCTCTGGTTCTGCTGTTGGATTCCCTATAGAAAGGGTTATTTTGGGTCTTCTTCCATTAGCAGTTCTGTGAATCAAATATATTTTATAGGGCTTGGAACTCAGTCTTGAAAGGGTTTTTTTGAGAAGAGTGAATGTAATTCATAGTTAAATAGTGAAGTCATTTCTTTTCCTTAGTTCTTGAAATACACAATGACCCATTTCATATCAATCCAACACAAAAGTCATGTTGGGCTAAATATGATTTCTTTTGAAAGGGACCACCCACTGCTAATACAGATTGCATACCATAGCTTAAAAAAAAAGACAATCTGAGTGCTGTCTGTTTAAAAAAAAATTCCTCACATGTACCTGGAAACTACTTCCTTTATTAACTAAAAAGAACATTCCTAATTGAGGAGGAGGGCTGGGGATTTCCCAACCAGACTGATTTAAGAGGTGCACCAGGTTCAGACTGTGTCACAGAGAGCTATTGCTGCAGGCACGAACCCCTGATTACTGAAGGAAAATCTATTAGGAGCTCTTCAAAATCAAGATGAGATGATTCTCCTCTGCACAGACAAAGCTACTAGACAAAGCGTTAAACTGTCTTTCTGGAGAAAGTTTGTCAGTCAAGAAACTATTTCCTGTCATTTGAAAAATATCTTTTTATAACTGGGAGAAACTTGGGAAAACCAACTGCTAAGCCCAGGAAAGAGGCCTATTTGTTTGTTTGCTTTGGCTCTTGGAAATGTTCTCCCTGTTGCCTGAGACCCTGGGGAAAACATGCCTGAGGACAATTAGGGGGCATGTCCCAAAATGACCCTGTAAAGCAAGAGCAAGGAGCACTGAAGTATTTGAAGGAAGCCAAACTTGGTCACTGAGACAAAGAAAGGGTACAATGGATGGTGTAGGGGATTGGGGGGAGGGGCTATACTTCCACGAAGGCCAGGGGTTCCACAGAGGTTTATAATTTTGCTAATCAATGGACTGTCTGAAACTTGGTTCTCAAACAGGAAAAAGTATCCTATTCTTTGTACTCAACTTAGATCTTATATGTTAGGTGGAGAAGGGAAGAAGCTGCTGCAATCCATCATAGGGAAGAGGTTAGAAAGGCATGATGATGTATAATAGAAGTACTCTGTTCCCTGATTCAGATCATGGCCATGTGTTCTGTCTGTTCCATAAATGGTTCCACATGATGAAGAGATAGGTTGTTGATTGGCCACAAAACTGCAACGGGGTGGGGGTGGGGGGCATTCGAAAGGCTCTGGTCACCCAGGACTTGGATCTTGGTCTGGCTCTTTCCTGCCTGGCTGAATTTACATAAGAAGTAGAAGAGGACAAGCATTAAGTACCTACTGTGTGCCAGGCCCTGTCTTATATACATTATAGATATAATCTCATTTTATCCTCACTACGATCCTAAGAGGTAGGTGCTATTATTATCTCCATTTTATAGATTAGGAAATGGAGGCAGAAGAGGTTAAATTACTTGCCCAGGATCCCACAACTAGGTAGCACTCAAGGCTGCATTTGAATTTGGGTCTTTCTTAATCTAGAGCCAGCTGAGCCACCTAGCTACCCCTTCATAGTAAATATCCCTTTGTAAAAGTAAATTAAAGAAAACTGGGGTACAAATTACTGGCAGCTAATAGTAGGGAGAATATACCAGAATAGGGGCTCAAGCTGATTACATTAGATACCTTGACCCCTAAGAGGAGAGGATCTAGAGGCACTGTTAAGTGTACTATCATCACAGAGTCCGTTAATAGTAGTACTACTATTACACAGAGTCAGCAGTACTCAAGGCAGCTCTGGAGAACCTAAAGGATTCTCACATATAGGAGTAATCACATATCATATGACTTCATGTGCTAACTATTCTGGAATGGACTTAGCTCCAATCCATTGGGCCTTTAATTTTATGTTCTTTAAAGATATTGGGAGCAAGAAGATAGGATATGAGGAAATGAATGCAAATTTCAGTGAGTCCGCATGGGTGGTCAGTAAATTCTTGTCTCCCTTTTGGCCTAGAGAACACACTTCTGGGTTTATACCATCTTGGGGTTCTTCTTGACAGCCAGAAGAGACACACATATACAAATATTTGTGACAACATTTTTTTTTGTATTAACAGAAAGCTAGAAACTAAATACATGCCCAAAGATTTAGGAAAAGCGGAAAAAATTGTGATATATGAATATCATATGATTCATATGATATATGAATGAAATGGAATATTTTACATAATGAGGAATGAAGAAAATGAAGAATTCATAGGAAGAAAATAAAGCAGTTTTTTCCTAAAATGAAGTGATAAAAAGAAGACAGAATGACTACACACATTTAACAAAAGACAAAATGAAGAGGAAAAATTCAGGTTAACTACGTGTACTCTGTTGGTACCAAGTTATTAAGGTTAAAACCCCCATTCATGCCTTCTGTTAATAATTATGTAGTTTTGCTTAACTGTTGTAGTTCATGGGAGATTTTTTAGGGATTAACTGGGATATGTCTATTGTATCAAAACAAACTACAAATAAATTTTTAAAAGGATGATCCAGAGGTTCTCTTGCTACTACTCTCTAGATGCCCATTTTGAGATGGTTGTCTTATATAATAAAATACTGCAATATTTCAAAGACCTGTAATTTCATCAATTAAAGAACTTCTTCCAATTAACACCCTACCCCATATTTGGGTAGATTACTTCTAGAATGGACCTCTAGGTCCTCAAATGGCAGCCCCTAAAAGGATTTGTTATGTGAAGTGTAGATTCAATCAAAGGGTCACACTTGAGGACCTAGAGGGCCACATGTGGCCTGGAGGCTGCAGTTTCCCCACCCATGTACTAGAGTGTCTTGCCATTTCCTTCTCCATCTTGTTTTACAGATTTGGAAACTGAAGAAAACAGGATTAAGCAACTTGGTCACACAGCTGGTAAGTGTCTGAGACCAGATTTGAACTTGTGTCTTCCTGACTCCAAGTCCAAAACTCTATTTATTGTGCCACTTAGCTGCTCAGTAGTAGGAAATGGAGTAAGTCAAAGCTCTGTGTTGATCAATAGGCCTCTAAGTGGCTACTGTGTTTCCAGCCTGGGCAAGATAGGGATACCTAGTCTCAAAAAACCCTCCACAATAATGACAGTTTCCTTTACTTTAATCCTTCTCTGGTGCTCTCATCACGGCGTAACTGGGACCTTGGTTTCTTGAAAGTTATGCCAGTGGAGCCGTGTAAGTCTAATTTGGTGGGCCATATCATACTGGAAAGATTTTTAGAATTGACCTAGAAAAGACTGTGTCTGTCGAGAACTTACGGATATGTTGGAGCTCTTCTCCTCTGCCTCCCAAGGAGAATACAGGTTCTCTGAAGCAGAGGAGTTTGTTTTTTTTTTAATCTTTATATCCCCAGTGGTTAGCATAGTGTTTATTACATAGCAAGTGTTTAATAATTTTTAAAATTAAATTGACATCTACGTGCTAACCTCTTAAAGTTCAGAGACATCCCTCAGAAAGTTGATTACTGGGTGAGGATTATTTTAGGGCACAGTAACTCATGTAGACATCTACATGACATTGGATTCTGGAATATGCACACCAATCAAATCACAGATCTTTTTTTTTTTAATTTATTTTATTTACTTTTAGTTTACAAGATTCAATTCCACAATCCCTTGAGTTTCAAATTTTCCTTCCTCCTTCCCCCGCCCCCCCTATGGTGGCATGTAATCATGTATAGGATCTGCAAATACTTTCACATTGTACAATAGTTTG
>CM053592.1:87008573-87027853 GCA_028646515.1 Pseudochirops corinnae | reverse complement strand
CATGTTTTGCTTCAGTCTCCATTTAAACTATAGTCTTTCTAGATCTTTCTCTGAGTTTAGATATCTCCTTCCATCCTGAGGCTTGTAGAGTTGTCTTTTAGCTGTGCGTTGTTGAGGATAGTCCAGTTTATCAAGGTTTGTCATCACACATACGATGTGTCCGAAATCACAGATCTTTTGAAGTATTCAAAAAGGGACAGTTTATATTATATGACTCCTCTTGTCTTTCTCACAATGGCCACCCCACCAAAATAATGGTGCATGAAAGCACTTATTTGAATTTGAATGAAGTTCCCAGCAAGTCACAAAGATCTCTCCTTAGATTCCTACATGTATGCATAACATAAGAAGTTGGAGAAGGGTGGGAGAAGAACAGGAGGCGGCATGGGAAAATAGATGGCCAAGTCTTTAAGCAAAGAAAGACCCTGACAGCTAAGTCTTTCTCTCTCCTGGCTGTGGTTCCTTCTCTTTGAAGCTCTGACTGAGTTGGTACCGTATGACTCAGTGTGCCACCTATTGCACATGTTTCCCACCACTGAGGTCCTTGACATTGTCATATATTCAACATCATAAACAGATATGGTTTTATCAGTGGAAATAACATAAAGAAGATAATATCACCGTTGCTGTTGAACACTAAGGAAAGGGGAGGAGGTGGTATTTTTCCATTTGTCCTACAACTGAACCTCATGGGTGTATGTATGTGTGTATATACATATATATATGCATATATACACACACATGTAAACATATGCATGCACATTGTCTTCTGTTATTAGAATGTGAGTTCCTTTAGAGCAGGGAGTGTGTGTGTGTGTGTGTGTGTGTATTTTTTTTTTCTATTTTGTATCCCTACTTAGTACTTAGCACAGTGCATGGCAGAAAGTGCTTCAGTCATTGTTGTATTCAGCCTGCTCTTTCCATGCTGATATTGGCTATTTCAGTTTTTCCTCTGGTGTAATGGGACAGTGATGATGGGATCAGTGCCTTGAGAGAGCTCTCTCCACAGCTAGTCTCGTGTTGTGAGACTTTAGCACATGATAGAAGCAATAATGAGGGTTTCTGCGTGAAATGTAATTTTCTAGCCTTCTTGGAGAATGTGACTCAGCTCACGGTCCAACCAATTTGAATTAATTTAGCAAGTAGCTTTTTTCCCCCTCTACTGTCAAATGCTCTTCTAAAATTAGACTATCCAGTGAAAGCCTCTTATAGAGACTAAAAAGGCTAAGGGAGGGTTTCATGAAAAGCAAGTTGTTAGGTTGGGGGTTGGGTAACTTAGAAGGAATCTTGGTCTTCAGACTATCGCTTCTGGAGATTCTTTCTCCTTCTGTCTTATATAACCATGCTACCCCTTCTCTGAAATTCCTTGATATCTGAAATCTTCCTTGTGGGAAAACTTCCTTCTACCATCCAACATTGTTAACAAGTGCTCCCCTGACTGTGACATCAGAGGAGGGGAAAACAAGCAGATATACTTAAATGATACCCCAATCCTCCCTTTTAAATACCTGGCCCACTTTCATATCAAGTTAAGTGGGACAAGTGTCCTACAATGCAAGGACTGGAGAAATGACTGGAGACTGGAATAATTTGATTGCAAGGGCAAGAGGATGCCTCTCATTTAGATCTTGATCCCTTACCTCTTCTTGCCTTGACCAATCTGCCCAATGACTAGATCCTGGGTATCTTTTTAGTCAGCCAAGCCTTCTTTGGGGTGACGGTGATTTGGAGATATCCATTCTCCTCTGTCAAACCCCTCTCCCCACTGTGCCACAATGAAAGTTAAGTGCCTTACCTTGTGGTAAGAAATCTATACCTATAAAAACTCTCCATTTTGAGGATGTGCCCAGGCCAACCATCCCTCACTCCTCTCCTGGCTTCACTCCTTACCTTGTCACCATTCTTTAGCTACCTCCTCACCTTGGAAGATCCCTCTGTCCCAAGGGGATCTTTTCTTTGATGAATTCATCCTGGAACCGCTGTTTTGAAGAAGTGCCCACGCCAGGTACACTCCTTCCTATTTTCACGTACTGTGTTCCCCCATTAAAATATAGGCTACTTGGAAGCTGGGACTATTTTTGTTTTGGCTTCTAATGCTTCACACAGGGCCTGAGAATGACTTGGCATTTCACAAATATTTGTTAACTATTTAGCATGTTGATTGGTTTGCTTCTATTGTAGAAATGTCAATAAAAACTATATATAAAAAAGCAGCTATAGTGGATTGGGATGGGGGAAATCATTCCTGAAGTGGCATTAATATTGTTAGCCAAATATCAATAATTGTTATATTCACAATGATTGATGTATATGAATATGTGATATAAATTATGTGGCTAATAATATTATATTTAGATATTAATATTAGTAAGTATCCTATTCTTCATGACCCCATTTGAGATTTTCTTGGCAAAGATAAAGGAGTGCTTTGCCATTTCCTTTTCCAGCTCATTTTACAGATGAGAAAACTGAGGCAAGCAGTGTTAAGTGACTTGCCCAGGGTCACACAGCTAGTAATTGTCTGAGGACAGATTTGAACTCAGGAAGTGGGTTTTTCCTGATTCAAAGCCCAGCATGCTATCCACTGTGCCACCTAGCCACCAGCCCCAGAGTCAGAGTTCAAATCTGCCCTCATCCTGTTCCCATATCATTTTGATCTCCTATTCTAGCTCTCTGCATCTTGAAAGCTTTTCATTCCATTTAGTTTGGAGTTTATGAGTATTTGTTATAGCAACCTCTAATTAAGACATTCTTGTTTTTGATGATGGATGTTATTATTAGCTAATATTTGTCAATCAGTCAACAAGGCTTTATTAAGCACCTACTCCATGGCAGGAATTCTGCTAAGCGCGTCTACATTCCCCCTTCCTTTTAGCTGGACTCTCTTTATTCTTTTGAGCTCTTTAGAGTCAGAGCGCTACAAAACTCATTCAGCCAGGCAATGACCCTTGGTTTAGGACTGTTGAAGCTTTTATTCCTTTCCAGGCTCTCAGCTGTACTTCGGTTTTATTGTGAATTTTCTTGTTTGGTGTTACATGGAGTCTTCACACCTTCAATGGGTATCAATCATCACTTCAGTGATATGCACATTAGTCCTTCCTAGTTGATATTCTAAACTGAACTGCTGCTACCAGTGCTGCTACCCTTCTCGGTCAGGCAGCAGCCAATTTGGCACTGATTAAAATACAGCTGTGGATTCTTATCTGTTCACAGTTGGAAATAAATAGTTTTAAAGCTAATCATGATAGTCCATTTGGAAGCCAAAAACTCTAGCTTCTGTTTGGGATACTGAGTCTCATTATTATTGAATCCTCTGTTAGTAAATGCAACAAATTTCTGGTGACCATCACTCTTTTGGTACAGGACTGCTCCCATGTCTCCTGAGCTAGTGTCCATCTATCTATCTATCTATGCAAATGTATGTATCTATCATAAAAGATTTGCTTAAGTCTGCATAGGCCAACACTGATACCTGTGTGAGGCAATTGACTACATCTTTAATTGCCTGTTCACATTTTCCATCCCAACTGTTTCAAAATGTTTTCTGTGGGTTTAAGCCAAACTGATCTTTCTTGTCCTGTTTTTGGTTCTTTCCAAATATATCCATAAGTGAGATCATTGTGAGATTTAGCAATAGTAATATAATTCTTCACTCCTCTATTTTACTCCTGGGCTCTACTCCTGACTATCCAAACTACACAGGATGACTGTTCAATCTCTGTGGCCCTTGCTCTGAGTGGTTAGTTCCCCTCAAAACTTCTGCTTTAAGAAAAGTGCCCAAGCTAGTTATGTTCCCTCCTTCATTTGACTTTTGGCTCCACCCTTGACAACTCAGACTTTTTTCTATTGAGTTCATTCCTTTCAGCTTCCATTAATGCATTGTCTTCTCTCATCAAAGTACAAGCTGTTTGAAGACAGGGAATATTGTCTTTCATTTTGCTTATATTTTTATTCCCAGAGTTTAGTGTCATGCCTAGCACATAGCACCACTCATTTGTTGACTGACATAAATTTGCTTTAGTAAGCCACAGAGTCCTCAAAAAGTTCTAAATTCTCATGGCTTCTTTGGATGTGGCTAGTTGAGGGGAGCCTCTATCACCCCTGGAATGATGCCCACTCCTTGGTGAGCTATCCCGTAATTCTAAATAGTTGAGAAGTTTTGCCAAACTCAAATGTGTCAGTTTGCAACTTCAGACCAGCTTTGTCTAGCTCAGAAGTTATGAAGCCATTTGTGACCCATGGACTTAATTTCTTTTTAAATATTCAGATAATTGCATTTCAATCTAATTGGTTTCCTTTCTAATCCTGTGTACTTTATTTTATGCATTTAAGAACATTATTCCAGGAAGGGATCTGTAGGCTTCACCAGATTTCCAAAGGGATCTATGACACACAAAAAGGTAAGAACTCTGGCAATAGAAAACCTAAAAATAATGATAGAACCAGGGCCTCCTTCATCCATTTTTCCATTTACTCCATGCATATGGCTTGACTTTGCAGATGTGGGATCCCTATCTGATCATGATCAAGATTCATGGTCCCTATGGATTTCTATTCTTGCCATTGGGGGCAGGCTTTATATACTTTAATGAGAATAAGCTCCAGGTTTAGAGAGGGAATGAGTTTTTCTTACTGTTCTAATTCCTGAAATGATCATAGTTCATAGATCTGGAGCCTGAAGGGACCTCATAGGTCATCTCATCTAAATACTTCGTTTTATTCTTTTGCTTTAAATTAAGTAAACCCTCTGGTCCATTTACTCTATCTTTTTTTTTTCTTTTTGGAGGGGGGAAAGCAGGGCAATTGGGATTAAGTGACTTGCCCAAGGTCACATGGCTAGTAAGTGCTAAGTGTCTGAGGCCAGATTTGAACTCAGGTCCTCCTGACTCCAGGGCCGGTGCTCTATTCACTGCACCACTTAGCCACCCCAAGAACAATGTACTTAAAAAAAAATTCTAGTAGGGACTTGCAAGCTATGGTTTGGAGAAGATTCTGACCCAGAAAATACTTGGAACCTAGGGTGGATTTCTGATCACCCACAAGTAATAAGGGGAGGGGAAATAGGAATCTGGCTGCTACATGATTGTGTGCTTTTTTGGAAACATGAGGACTTATTCTACAGAGTATTTGTAGGTAAAATTAGGCAATGTGGAGATAGTGAAATCAAGGGAGCAAGCAGTCCAAGTAAGCCCTAAAGATTGATCAGAGAATAGAATAGGAGGATAGGCAGCTCTTTCAGGACCAAGAACAATTCCTGGGAGTGTCATATTGGCAGAGGCCCCCATGGTGCTAGGCTGAGAGATATAGGGATTTTAAAAGCAACAATAACATGACAAATTGAAATGACACACCAAAAGAAAGTTCAATGGGCAGTTTAATAGAGAGAATTTTTTTTTTTTTAACAAAAAATAGCTACTGATCAAAATGAACATGCCTTACAATTCTCAGGCTAGAAAGTCATTCCATTTCAGTGTAATGACAGAAGAAATTGAATGTAATCATGGGCTCCCTTCAGTATTGCTTGTGGTGTCAGAGATATTCCCACCTTTTCTTGCCATGGCATTTTCTCTTATAAAGCTCCTTTCCTTAATTCGCTGTCCTTTGCTGTTAGCTTGCTGCTGTCTAGCACAGTGACTGAGGTTTGGAGTCTCCTTTTGTCTAAAAACAGTTTTTTTTAACAATTGCCTTTCTTTGCTCTTCCTTTTATTTCCATACTCCTGCCTCCCCCCCCCCCCCCAATTTTAGATCAGGGTGCTAATGGAATTAATATAGTTGTGATCCCAAACCCTTCATATATTCCTGATGGAAAATTCCTCTTAGGAAATCCTTGTGACTCATAATTCCCATCAAGCACAAGAAGGAGCTGATAAATTTAACTTGACTGAAAGTCAGAGAGGCATATATCACTAGAAAACAACAAGCAGATGAGGGTGGGAAATAGCTAGGCAGAGAGGAATGAAAATATCATTAGCCAGATTTACAATGGTTGGAGAACAGAAAGTTCTGTTTCTGGAGTAAGCTGACATTAACAAAAAGATGTTGATAACAGAGAAAAACCAAGGTAAGCTTGCAAATGTAGAGTGAAAGCCGTTTTTTTATAGCAATCCTCTCACAGGGTGGTGAAACAGTAAAATCACAAACTGCCTTGAGTACTTAGTTGTTGCATTAATGAGTGGATTAGTTACAAGTTAAACAAAGATGAATGCTCTGATCAAGGTAGTTAAGTACCAGCTTCACTGATCAAATTTACTTTCATTCACCCAAGTATCAAGTGCAACAAAGATTGTATTAGTCCCTTGCTTATGATTGCATAGCTAGTAAGTATGTAAGCCTGAGATTTGAACTCAAGTGTCTTGATTTCACATCCACTACTCTGTCCAGTATATAACCTAGTATAGTGCCAACACAATATTCATACTGCCGACGGCCACTGTAAATATGCCAGCAGAGTGCTCAATCACAAAATATAAGACTCTCCATGTGGAAGACAGAAGCAAAACATTTATTCTGACACCAGAAAACCAAATCCCAAAACCAGTAAGCTGATTCCATTATAGTAAAAGAGAAGTTAATAAGCCATAACAGCACAGAGAGCCACAGCATCCTTTGGCCTTCCCACAAACCAACATTTACTCACAAGCCTAAGTGTCTCCCTCTGATGCATCCTCTCTAACTCCTCAGACTCCCAGCTTCCTGTGGGCTCTGTTCCCCACTTTAGCAAATTCCTCTCACTACAGGCTCCATGTGATTATATTCAGCCTACTGGGGACAGGGTATATCTTCAAAGCAGGGAAGGTTTTCAAATTCCCTTAGGTCTATTAAGGGGCAAGGAAGATCTTCAAATTCCCATTCCACCTAGCAGTTAGCATGTAGCAGAAGCAAGCTTAGAAACTTAGTTTCCCAACACAACATTCCTTGCAACCACTAATAACAAATTTTTAAAAATGACTGTAACCCCATCCACAATCAGCTTCCCAAAAGAATACTACTATGAACAGCTTTTAAGGTTTGGATTACACAATATAGCGAACACTCCATTTATTCCATTACAAATCAAGAAAAACATTCATAACAAATCACAATATAATATTCACAACATTATATCTTATCAAAGAAAATCACAATATAGTGTTCACAATAGCTTAACATTAGGATGGCCACATAGTTTTTACTAGAGTGGCCACAATATTTAGAACAAGGAATAAAAGAATAATCATCTGTTTTCCCTAAGGGGGAAACCCTCTTTACTTAATCATTCAGTCATTTCACAATACAATAATCAATCTTCCACTCATGGGGCAATCATAGATTAAATTAATCAGTCACTCATCTAGCAATCAGTCACTAAATATCATTAATCACTAAATACAATCATTAGAAAAATGACACAAACCCTCCACCCCTTACTGTCCAGTAAACTTCAATTTCATCAGGCATCCCATATCTGAGGAGAGGTCTTTTCTTCATCTTGACTTGGGGTGGTGTCTCAGATTCCCTGGTTCCCCTTCCATGGTCCCAGCTCCTAGCTGAATTCACCAAACAGTCACCTGGATTCAGAGGCCGACAGCTCCCAGCTCCTTGCCCAGTCCTCTAAGCAGTTCTTGTTACACACTAAAGTTCACAGAGTCCAGCATATCTCAAACCCTTTGTAACTTCTGTTGCCAGGAACTCAAGGATCACCTAAGCCACAAACAAATAAAGGCTTATCCTGGTCATGCTTCTTCAGTCCTCCAACAGTTTGGCTGACCCTAAGACCCAGAAAAAAATCTCAGCCTTCCAGGTGGCAGCAACTTCAGCCTTCACCAGATTCGGGTCTTGAGAAAACTCCAACTCAGTTCTCAGCTTCCAGATGTTGGCAGAGAAACTCTCTCTCTCAAGAAAACTCCAACTCAATTCTTTAGTCCAGCAGCCTGGCTCCCAGGAGCCACCTGGAGGAAGATTCTTCTACCAGGAGCCACCCGGAGGAAGATTCCTGATTCTGATTCTCTGTCTCTGGAATTCTTCTTATATACACACACTGGCCTCCTGTCTCAGCCAACCCCTTCCTGCCATGTCAGCAACTGGAGACAGAGTTCATGTCCTCTGTTCATACAGAAGACAGAGTTCATACCTTCTGCTTCTTTCACAGAAGTACTTAGCCCTTAGTTACTAAGGACCAAGTACCTGCTAAATTAATTACCATTATACCTACTCTATTGTGTTTCTGTATATATGGTATAGTTGATTCTGTGTTACTTTTTTTTTCCCTATGTGAAGATTTCAGAACTGTTTCGTGTTTATGCAGATAGTCTCAGCTGATAGATCAGTTGGCTAACACATGTTGTTGTGATCTCTATATATTCTAATAAACTTGAAGTGGAGAAAAAACAACTGGGTTCAAATAGCTGCATCTGACACCATTTAACCTTCTGAGCCTTAATTTTCCTTATCTATAACATAAGGAGGTTGGGCTAGATGGCATCTAAAGACCTTTCCATCTCTAAAGCACCTCCCTACCCTCAGCCAGCTATCTAAGAAATACTTGTCTTTGGTCATTAGGAGGGAGTGTACCTAGGGCAAACCCAATCAGCACTGCTTGGGAAATAACAACAATAAAAACAAAAACAATAACAAAAACCAACAAACTCCTTATGGCTGGTGATAAAAAAAGTTCATCCAGTGTTTCTCACGCCCTCTAGGGATAAGAATTATCTCTACCTTTATGATTTATATTCCTTGCACTTAGAATGGAACTCAATGGGAGGTCAATGGTTGGTTGTTGTCTTTTATTTTCCAAAGAGGGCCAAAATGACATCACTGTGTTAGAGTCAAGGTATAGTGTGTCTGACTGTGACTGATTAGATCGACACAGGCTCAGAATGTTCTACCACATTTATTCCCAAGCACAAGTTGTCCATGTGAATGTCGGGACGGATTCTCTAAATCTTCACCCTCTTGTGTTTCTTTTGAGCTTCTTTAATTCTGCTTTGCTTGCAGAGAATGTCACCTTCTCTGATAAGGTCATGCCATACTGGGTGGTCCTGGGCCAATGTCTCCCACGTCACACAATCAGTTTCAAAGTTTTCTTTAAAGAGAAACCTTGACAGTTTCCTTGTACCACTTCTTCTTAACACCCTATGAACTCTTGCCCTGTGTGAGTTCTCCATAAAATAGTCTTTTAGGCAAATGTACATTTGGCTTTCAAATAATGTGACCAGTCCATCAGGGTTGCACTCTCTGTAGTAGTATTTGAATGTTTAGCAGTTTAGTTCGAGCAAGGACCTCAGTGGTACCTTATCCTGCCAGGCAATTTCCAGAATCTTCCTAAAACAATCCAAATGGAGGTGATTCAGTTTCCTAGCATACTGTCCAGGTTTCATAGGCATACAACAATGAGGTCAGCACAACAGCTCTGTAGACCTTCAGTCTGGTAGTCAGTCTAATACCTCTTCTCTCCCACACTTTCCTTTGGAGCTTCCCAAACACTGAGCTGGCTCTGGCAATGCATGAGTCACCCTCATTATCAATGCATACATCCCTAGAAAGTATACTGCCAAGGTAAGTGAACTTATCCACAGTGTTTAAAATGTCTCCGTTTGCTGTAGCCAATGGGTATTGTGGTGCTGACTGATGGAGTACCTGTGTTTTCTTGGTGTTAATTGTGAGGCCAAAATTAGCACAAGCATCAGAGAAACATTCATGCTTTGTTACTGCTCAGATTAAAAAGCTCCTTATGGCTGGTGGCAAAAAATTTCATCCAGTGTTTCTCACACCCTCCAAGGATAAGAATTATCTTTACCTTTATTATTTATATTCCTTGTACTTAGAATGGAACTCAAAAGGAGAGGTCAATAAATACTTGCTAGTTGAGAGAAATTCTGGTCTATTTTCATCTGAAAGAATTTGATTTCCTGTTTTTCTTGTGTTCTCTTTTTCTTTTGGATTCATATCAGGTACATCTTGGAAAACCATCCACACCCTAGCTAGTGATTATATTAAAATAGTCCACCTAGATGGGCTGAGCCCATTGAGTGACAACTGTAAAATGGACTACCAGCTGTTGTTTTTCTCACCAAGAGGGAACTCCTTAAAACAAGCCTTCAAAGTTAAGAGGATTGTGCACAGTGTGTCAGATAAAAATTAGGTTGTCTTCCTGATCAGGCTGCCCAGACCTCTGAGCAGCTTGGGGATTTTCAGTGACCAGGGGGATTACTTGTACTTTTCTGGAGTCAAAGAAATGGAAGGGGCCACTAGTGACCTACAACCCTTCAGAAGCCTGCACAATGGCCTGGCATCATGGGAGTCTATCCAGTCAGTTCTAGTCAATAGGTCAATTTGTGGCTAGAGAATAATGATCTCTGATAGTCTTAGTGCTTCTATTGCCTCTACCATAAAATAAAAACTCCTTCATTTGGCATCTAAAGCCTTTCAAAATCTGGTTCCTATCTATTTTTCCAGATTTATTTCATTAACTTATCCCATTTCCCTCATCTACTATATTCTTCATTTCAACCAAATGCTGTTGGTTTTTGCTATTCCTTTTATACAATAGCCACTTCCATATTTTTGCATAGGCTGTTCTGTAGAAAGCCAAAGTATTTGACTTTTGGGGTTAGTTCTTACGCAGATGTCTTGGAGAAGCGGTTTTGGCCTAGGTTTGCCCTAGACAAACCTAGATGCTTAGAAGCCAGCTCTCTTTGCATCCTCTTTGTTATGCCTTTGAAAAAGCTAATTAACTTCCCAAAGACCTGTTGGCTTTCACAAGACTTTCTAGTGCCTAAAGGAGTCTGATTTTATCTGAGCTACTTCCAAGATATATCAGACTATTGTAACGATAAAACTATGATAATATCCCAGGATTTATCCAACTAAGCTTATTGATGAGAATACTTGAATCTTTGTCCTTTGGATCTTTAAAAATCTTGTTCAAATCATCATTAAATGGAGTTCATGGTTCTTCCTTGAACTATCCACATCGCCTGGTCACTTCTTTCTCACATCTCTGTTGATGCTTAGTGCTGGACACTGAGCAGCTCACAACACTGTTCCCCATTTCTAAAATACACTTCCTTTTCACCTCCACTGCTTGAGACTTTCTTTAAAGGTTTAGATCTAGTTGACCATATCATCCATTTCCCAGTTCAATAAGCTCCAATGGCTCCCTATTGCCTCCAGGATCAAATATAAAATCTCTGACCCCCCTCTACCCTTCCAGCCCTATACTTTACCCCTACGTATTGTACTTTCATCCTAGGCAAGATAAGGGTACATAGTCTTGGAAAAAAAAAAAAAAAGATCAACATCAGTGAAACCATTGACCCAAGAAACCTAGAAAGATATTTCCTCCTCACTTTTTTTTATCTTTAGAGAGAAAGTTTCTTCCTAATCTGGGCCCAAAGCTATCTCGTCCTATATTTTAGATCATGGCATTTCCCTTAGATTTATCTGGGAATCATCACCCTGTGAGCTCCTAAAAAACACTTTTTCTCTAGTCTTATAACAGCTATCTCTTATGGCTGTCCTCCTGAAGCAAATCACTGTAAGTCAACAAACATTTTTAAAGTGCTTACTGTTATGTGCCAGGCACTCTGCTAAAAGCAGGGAATACAAATGCAGCAGAAAGAGATGGTTTCTGTCTTGGAGACACTTACATTCTGATGGCGAGCTGAAAAGCAGTGGGAGTAGAATACAAAGGGACCAAGGTTGGGCATGGTAGAAAATGCAACTTGGAGAGAAACAACAAACACATGGCTGACCTAGGTACCCCCTAAATGAAGGTTTGAGGGACAGTCATCCAGCTAGTGTTTTTCTCATCAAGAGGAAATGCCTTACAATAGGCATTGAAGTTAAGAAGATGGTGAACAGTGTGTTGGATAAAGGCTTAGTTTTTCTTAGGCTCATTAACTGGAGGTTTTGGGAAGAGTCATATGATAAAAGGGAGGGGTCCCAAGCACAGAGGGTATTTCCAAAATCCAGATTTTAGGTCTGGAGTGAACTTTTAGCACGAAGAAGTCTATGGGACATGGTATAGAAGGTCTGGAGTATAGCCTGGTACTGTTGAGGTTTGGGACTGCACGAGATCCCAAAATACTGATACTCCATGTCCTGCTGAATGAATTCAACTCGTCTTCTCTCAGCCAAAGTAAAGCAAAGTTTATTAAAGATTTACCATAATGGGTAGACACTTAAGGAGCCTAAGTATCTATGAAACTTGTGTTGACAAGCAGGCCAGAATAATCTGACACAGAGTGAGTCTGCATTAGATTCATCTCAGCACCTTCATGGAGGCAAGATGGATCTTATATATAGAAGGACTGTGGGAGGGATCTAGGGTTGGTCTAGAGGAGGGGTTTGGGGAGGATCTTGAGGAACTGAGGTCAGACTCCAGGAATGGGATTAATGGTGGGAAATAGCTGAAAGCTCCCTGGAGATGACCCGATGACTAGAGGGCTAGGCTAGTTAAACTAGCAACAGATTTGGGTATAAATATTTTGATAGGCTGAAGGGTGGGAAGTAGCAGAACAATGGAGGGCTAGGCTAGGTTAAGAATAACAGATATTTGGGCTTAGTCATAAGGAAAGGCTTTATGGTCTCAGGCAAATGCCTCATCAAGGGGAAAGATTCAAGGGGGTTCTCAGAGCCTAAACCCCTTCAGTACTAGTTCTGGTTCTCTCCTGACTAGTGGCCCAGGATAATGAAATTACCTCATACAACTATGTCTTTCTGTTCCATGCATCATATACTTTCTTCATGTAACTTGAATTGACTGAAAAGCTTACTTTTTGGAGTGGCTAAGTTGCACAATGAATAGAACACCGGCCCTGGAGTCAGAGGGACCTGAGTTCAAATTTGACTTCGGACACTTATCACTAGCTGTATGACCTTGGACAAGTCACTTAACTCCAATCGACCTGCCTTCTCCCCTCCAAAAAGAAAAAAAAAGCTCACTTTTGGTGAACACTTTATACTGCAGAGTTCTGAGTTTGTCAAAAATTGCTTCTGAGGCATTACCTACAGATTTGGAGTGTTATGCCTTCCTTGAACAAGAGTAAGATACTGCACACACTGCAGACTTTCAATGAGTATGTGTATTGTCCTTTGCAGTATAGCAGAGAATTCAGTCACTATTCATTCCCTATCCGTTTGCCAAGTCTTTCTGTTTGAATTCTTTACTCCTTCACGTTATGTATCATGTTTGAACTCAGTGTATTCACAGCGTGTCATTTTTGCCCCTAGGGAGCCAGTTTCCAGAGCAGATGCAAAACTTTTTTGAATGTTCTTGGGAAAAATCTCTGAGTACTTCCTAAAACGTGTATCTTTGGAAATGTAATCACCTACTCCTCTCTCCCTTCTCTCCATTACTTTGGAACTCATCTCTATGGACAAGATGACAGCTGGCACTTTTATAAGGGTATCAATCAAGAAGCATTTTTAAGTGCCTACTATGTGGAAGGCAGGAGGCACACAAACATTTAAGAATGATAGATACTATTGCTACTTTCAATATATTATTCTTCTAAAATTTATTAAAATTTAATTTATTTTACTTTAAATTTAATTTAATTTAAATTTTGTTTATTCTGAGCTTAAGAACTAAAACAAGCATTTCCATACCATAGTAGAATAGAAAAAAAGATGATTGCCCATGAAATTGCAAATCTATTATGTACAACTTGCTATTTCTTTTGAGTATATATTAAAGTTACATAACTTTCTTTTTAACAACATGTTATTCTTAGAACACATAAATTGAACTTCAGATGGGATAATGTATTTTATTAACAGCAGTAGACTTTTACCTGGGACCTGACACTTCTCAGAAATAGAGAGAACATGGAATAAATGGAAATAATGTTAGATTTGGAGCCAAAAAAACCAGAATTTGAACTCTACTGTTTACTTATTGTGTGACCTTAGGAAAGCTATTCAACATTTATGGGCTTCAGTTTCTTTGACTCTAAAATTCTGATAGGACCAAATGATCTTTGAAACTCTTAGCTCTGAATACTTTGAAGGTCCTAACTGATCAACCTAATTCTTTGAATACTTTTTCCTTAGTAGTCCTATTCATTCCTCCCTTTCTATTTTTCTGTTTTCAACTTCTTTAATCCTAATAAATCAGGGTTTAACCTTTCCTTCTCCTCTTCTGTCTGTCTGTCTCTTTCTCTCTTTCTTTGAAAATACTTTTAACTGTCATTGCTTAATCTCTTTATACTTCCTATAGCCTGTATTCCCAGCCTTCTCCCATACTATTCTGTGGTAACATCCAAAACCTTTGGTTTTATGGCAGTCGCCTTTCATGTGATAGGCTGTATGTGTATTCAACATACTCCTTTTTTCCTGATGCCTCTTCATTTCTGGAACCTTCCTATCTCTGCCTAAAAATTTTTATGCCCCCATGCAACCTTGATAACTGATAGATACTTCCTTAGCTGTGACATCAGAGGTGGAAACTAATCAGACATGCCAAAGGGAGCTCCTGCCCTCCCTTATACATGATCCTCTTTAGCATCCAAGTAACTCTAATGTGGGGCAACCTAACTGTCCTTACATTGAATTGAGCAGGGCTGGGTTTGGGTAGTAGTGAGAGCCTAAGGGCAGTTAGGTGGTGTGGTGGATAGAACACCTTGTCTGGAGTCGGAAGATTTTGTGCAAATATGACTTCAAACAGTTACTAGTTGTGTGACCCCAGCCAAGCCAATTAACCCTGTTTACCTCAGTTCTTCATCTGTAAAATGAGCTGGAGTAGGAAATGGCAAACCACTCCATTATCTCTGCCAAGAAAACCCCAAATGGGGTCTCAAGGAACTGAACATGACTGAAAATGACTGAACAACAATAGTGTGATCCTGGCACAAACTGGAGGCCTGGTTAGCCAAGTCATTGATCCCTTTGCCATTCTCTGAAGATCATCTAATGCCACACCCTTCCCCCTTCTCCCAAGGCTCAGGTGTATCATTCCCTCCAGAGGGTATATTATAGCCTTGTCTCCCTAGTGACTGATCAACATACATCCTTGCCTGTTCTTCCTTTGGCTCCTTCTTTATGCTTCTCAGTTTTTAAAGCTAATCTATAAGTTCTCTTTTTCTTCTGAGTTAAAAAAAAAAATATGTTAAACAAAGGTCTTTTGCTTTCAATATTTACTGACTGGCCTATTGCTTCTCTGGAAATCTCAAAGGACCAGAAAAACAGCTGCATTGGGCTGGCCCAAACTCCCTTCCACATCCTCTATACTCCAGCCAAACTGGATTATCCTCTGTGTCCTCCTCTGGCAATTAGTGCTCTGCCCCTCCTACCTCTCTGTCTTTGTTCAAGCTGTTCCTTAAGCTGGGACAGGTTTCCCTCTTCTTCTGTACCTGATGAACCTCTCTCTGCTCATTAGTTAAGGCCCAAATCAAATGTCACCTCTTCCAGGAGTCCTTTCCTGATTTTCTCAGTTGGTAACAATCTTTCCTCCTTTGGGTCTAGTAGAGCATTTTTCATTTATTATAATTATTTAAGTTTTTCTAATATTCCACTACTAGACTGAAAGCTATGTGAGGGCAGGGGCACACCTGAACTTTGTATTACCCCAATATCAGAATAGATATTTTGTTGCTCTGCTCCTCTGCTTCCACTGAAAAGTTCAGTAAGTCAGATGACTGAAGAAACAAAGCCCATAAGCATTAGAGAATGCTCATTTGCTTCAATAGGACTTGTAGAGTTTTAATTATTCATGCTGACTATAGGAGAAAACTGCCTCGGTCAATCTATTTTAATTCTAACTTTATTTTTAAAAATGTTTTACATTCTGTAGAAAAATAAAGTAGGTTGATGAAGAATGGCCAATGCTGTTCAGAGAGTGTTGAGGGACTGCTGTCCCCCTTCTTCTCCTGGAGACTTTGTCTCTGAGTCTTTGGTTGCATCTTGATGAGATTAGTGAAGAAGCAATGAAAATAGAAAAAGCAGTAAAGACTCTCTATAGGGATTCACCTATAGTTTGAGAGCCAAGTAATTGCACAAATGGACATGGGAGGAGTGAGGGATGGGCGGAATATAGTTAACATACTACAGAGTAACCTTTGCTTCCCTTCAGAAAAGGACCTGGCAGGAGCTTTTGGAAGGAAAGGGAAACTTCATTCTTTGTTGTAAGTTAAGCTTGGGCTTCAAAGATGATGAGAGCAAATCCTAACCTCTAGACCACCCAGGGAGGCTGCCTGAGGTGGGATGGGAATGAATTTTGAAGGGTTCGTTAATATTCATCAAGCTTCCAATGGGCTCAACAATGATATAGCTCCTATCCTTAGAAATTACCCTCTTAAGGTTATGCAAAGTATATGTCCATGGTCTATTGGATAGTGGTACAGCCTTCATGTTGACAGAAGAAATCACCTTCCCTGAATTCTTTAGGGACTTACTGAAGACTTACTGCATTTATACCTTTACAAATCATCCTTATTACAGAATTCCTATAGAATTTTTTTTATCCTCATTAGGATGAAGCCCAAATGACTTGTCTAAGATCCCAAAGATAGTAAGTTACTGAGTCAGGATTTGAATCTAGGTCCTGTGACTTTAATTCTTTGTTCATTGAACTATGAAGAGGAAGAAAAAAGAGAGACAGACATATATGAAGTAGGAGTTCTCTCTCTGTCTCTCTGTCTCCCTCTCTCTCCCTCCATCCCTTCCTCCCTCCCTTCTTCCCACATACACAACTGTATATATCTTCCACATTGATAAATCTGCCCATAGGATTGTGGTGTCCCAGAAATGACATTTATGTGCCAATCATACTCTTAGTAGGCAGCAGCTGATTATCCCCTTCCCTCTGTTCTAGACCCTTTCAGGAAGTCCCAGTCTTCCCTTAGCCCTTAATTGCTGCAAACACCCCAGGGCAGATTCCTTAGTACCTTTGACTTTAACTGTGAGAGTCCTGACTCACATCTTTAATATTTAGTATAGGAATTGTGTAGTTGTCACTATGATAAACCAAGTAATAAGGAGTTTCAGAACTATTTGTCTTCTATTGCCATCTGCTGGTGGTTAAGAGGAATGGTTTTGTTCCATACTAATTCTCTTCACAAAGGTCTGGCTCCTGCACTTACCACATGTCCAGGTACCCATGGATCTCATTCTATGGCTTAATGCCTGAAGCATCTGGTGGTTCCCATTATTTAATTCAAGACATTAAGTCTCTTAAATTTCGTAATTTGTTAGATAAGTTCTTACAGATAAGCAGAATGAATTTTCCTGTATTCTATCCTATGAGGGTATCACGGGAGTTTATTGATAATGATATGTTCAAGATAAGTATATGGGTCCCCAAAACCAGATTTGGAGTGTCAATAGAGGAGATGCTGGAATTGAAAACACTCATCATATCCCTTAACCAGGCATACCAATCACCTGACTCTCAGAATGTTTGAGTGATCATGATGAAATATCTATTTACCATAGGACTGTTACCTTCATGGAGTGAATTTACTGTTTAAGGAAGAGCTTTTTTTTTTTTTTTTTTTAACAAAGTGAAACAGTTCATTGTGTAAATATATTGATCATTTTTGAGTGGCTAGACTTTTAAATTAATAACAATATACCTTTTTGAGGGTGGGGAAGGCAAGAAGCTATTTAACTAACTGTGAACTTATTTTCAGCTTTGTTAGCCCCTTCAACCCCATAATTAATCATATACTTTAAAATTAATTTTTTCCCACTTGGGTTGTACATGGCATGAACATTGAGATTTTCCTGTGTATATCTCATCTCTTACCTCCATATATTTGCACAGGGAGTTCCTGGAATATATTTTCTCCTGATCTCTGCTTCTTACAATCCCTAGCTTCCTTCAAAATGTAGCTTTTTTTTTCTAAGTTACTCTCTACATAAGAATTTTCCTCATATACACTAAGCAGCTGTCAAGTCTCTCCTTCTCAAAACTACTCTATATAACTTGGCATATATTTATCTATGTATATAGATGCAATGTACATAGAAGTAGAGGGCAGAGAAGTTTTTTGTTTTTGTCTTTGTGTGCCTTAGCTCTGAGTTGATGTCTTGGCATGTTTGTTTTATTGAATTTGAAAATAAATGAAACCCAAAGATGATTACCCTGCTCTGTGTTAATGTATTTTGTTTGATCCTGGGTCCTAGAGCTTTATCTTTGTGGTGATGGGCAGTATACAAATTGCCTGGTATTTCTTATACTGTTTTCATCCTATTTCTCTTCTTAGCATAGTCAAAGCCATTGTGTTTTCAAAATTAGATAACTACAGTGCCCTCTTGTTTCCAGGATGCTGCTCTAAATTGTCCCTTTTCTCTTTTGCTATGGATATTGCTGTTGTTCAGTCATTTCAGACATGCCAACTCTTTGTGCCTATATTTGTGGTTTTCTTGGCAAAGATACTGGAATGGTTTGCCATTTCCTTCTCCAACTCACTTTACAGGTGAGGAAACTGAGGCAAACAGGATTAAATGACTTGCCCAGGGTCACATAGGTATTAAGTATCTGAGGCCATCTTCTTGACTCCCTGTCCAACACTCTATCCACTGTGCCAGCTAGCTACCTCTGTACTGTGGATAGCATGTGGCTAGAGAGACATCGCAGGAAGAGATCCCTGGGGTGCTGGTGGTGTTGGGGATGATTGTGTCACGTGATGGCACAAGTGATTATGGATCATAAGGCAGATCTCAGGGATGGCATTTACCATGGGGAAGATAGATAGATTAGATAGATAGATGGATAGATGCATACTCACTATGTGCCACTTACTGGGTTAAGCACTGATGATATAAATAAAAGAAACAAAGTCTTGTTCCTACCTTCAAGAAAGTTAGTGAAGGGGGAGAGAAGAGAGAAGTCCAGGAAGTGAGAGTCAAGCCTGGAGTTAAGTGACTGTGGCTGGGATCTCTCATAACACAGTGGTTTTGATTGGACACTTAATAGAGTAAGTGTCAGGAAAGAGGTAAGGTCAGGTTAAGATTACTGGTGAGGAGGTGGAGAAATGGAAGGAGAGAGCTGAGCCCAGACTGAAGGGAGCACGACTAGGAGCCCTCATATGTCAGTATCCTGAGAGAAAGCCCTATGTGTCCAGTATGAGTTATGTATGATGAGAAAGGAAGCAGGAAAAAGGACCAGAAGCCTCCTAGTAGACCCAAGCCAACTAAAGAGAGAGGAGCCCCAATCAAGGAGAGAGCACAAAAACTTTTTTTCTTTTTTTTCTTTTTTAAATATTTTCTTTTATTTATTTTAGTTTACATCATTCATTTCCATGAGATTTTGAGTTACAAATTTTCTCCCCATCTTTCCCCTACCCCCCCCAAAA
>CM053592.1:86968280-87008073 GCA_028646515.1 Pseudochirops corinnae | reverse complement strand
TTTTTTTTTTTTTTTGTTTTATTTCTTCAGTTCTGAATTTTAAAAAATATTTTTAAAGTTATAACAGTAAAAATAAAAAGCTTACCTATTACTAGGATCATGAATTAAGCTTGTAAAGGTCTAGAGGCCATCTAGTCCAACTCTTTTGCTTTATAGATGAGTAAACTGAGGCCCTGGAAGTTAAGTGACTTGCCCAAGGTCAAAAGTAATAATGCCTGAATTTGAACCTGACTCTCAAACTTACACCCTTTCTTAGTGTACCACATATAAAATGGACTTAAAGTATAATAAGAACTTGGATTAGACCTTGTAAGATCCTGACAATAAAAAATGTTAATGATTGAAAAGGATATTGAAGAAGGTTGAAACATGATCTCTGGAAGACTTTTAAATCTAAGACAAATCATTATCTGGCTTGAAATTGTCAAAGTATGACCATGCCAAAGTTAGGAATATTAATTAAATGACCCTAAATGTCTCTTCTGAAAGTATTATTCAATGGAAAAACTTATCATTCTATATCCACAGATTATAATGGCGTACAAATTAAACATTAGTATTTATAATGCATAAAGTAAGACTTTGGAGGAGAGAAGTCAGAATCAAAGGTTTCATTAACAAAGATCCAAACCAAATGATAATTTAGTTTCCAGAAGATGTCTTTTGTTCATTTTTCTCCCAACTAATCCTGTTTGATTATTTATATGTAGGAGTTCTGATTTTGAAATAATTGACTGTTTACTAAAGAGATTTTAAACAAGACCTATGTAAACACACCATATACACTGAGCAGTTGAAACAAATTTCTCGTTTTATACCAAGGGAAAAGGATTTATAGAGTTTATATCCAGGATTTCTTGGAATGATTCCAAAAGAAGAGAATGATGAAGTGACCTTGTCCTTGAGAAAAATAATGTAGCTCATGATCTCAGGATTCCTTTTCTGCCAGTACATTGGAAATCTTGCCCCAAGAGATTGGTTTATCTACATAGGAAATGTCTATGCACAGACTGCTAGCTTCCCATTAGGCACAATAAAGTTTAGGCAAAGAAAAAGCCATGGAGCCATGGCAAAAGGTACAAAGCCCAAAAGACTATACCTTATCACTTACAGCTGCAGCCTAATATTAAATCAGGGGAAAAAAAAACCCCACATACTCAGTATGTGTACACATGCACACAGACATACATACACACACGTTAACTTGTAATAATGATACATAGGATGCACTGGACACTATGTCAAATTGCCAAGGTGAAAGAAAAAAAATTCTTCTTGCATATTATTCTACTAAAACTGAGGTCTGATGACTACAGACTAATAATGAGGTGGTGGGAAAGGATTGGTTGAGAAGTAATGTAGGGGAGAGCACTGGGCCACAAATTGGGAAGACCTGAGTTCAGATTTGGCCTCAATCACTTACTAGGAGTGTCCAAGTCATTTATACTCTGTCGGCTTTAGTTTTCTCAAGTATAAAATAAGGAACATGACAGCACGTACCTTACATGATTTTTCTGAAGATCAAAAAAGATAATAAAGTGCTTTATACAATGACAGGCATATAGGAAGCAATATGCTCCTTTCTATTCCTCCCACCCCAAGAGACCTTCAAACCTCCATCTCTTCATTTTTCAAACATTGTAAGCTTTAAAGCACTCATTCTTCCATTTCACTGTCCACAATTATGCATTTTAACAGTTTTACTGGCCCATCATTTTCCAATAAAAACCCATCACTCTAAAGTTTGATCTCTTTCCTAGAACATTCTGTGTTGATTCCTGCAATTCTATTGTGGCTCACACTCTTCTCTTAGGCTGGAATGTCCTTCCTATTCTCCAGCCATATGAATCACCACTAAGAAGAATCATGGAATCGTAGACCAAAAGTCAGACAGAAAAGCCGATAAAAAGCACCTCAACCAAACTCAGTATTTTACATGTGAAGAAACTGAAAGGCAGAGATATGAACCAAGTGGCTAAGCCAAGATTTTAACCCAGGTCCTTTTGGCTCACAACTGTACCATTCTGTCTAAAGTATTTATTGTGCCAATAGGTAAACCAAGTAAGAGACTATTGAAATAAATTAAGTATCAAATGATGAGAGTCTTACTGGGGTGGAAGCAATGGGAATGAAGAGAAAAGACAGACTCAAAAGAATATTTTAAAGGAAGAAACACCAGTTTCTTTTACATGGAAGATGGAAGATAAGAGAGTCAAAATTTATTTGGTATATTTGAGCTTACTAGAAGAATAATGGTACCACTAACAGTAATGGGAAGGAAAGCCCTTTGGGGGTTTGGGAGTGGGGGGAAAGATAAGCTTTGGTTTAGATAAGTTGGATGTATTTTATATCCCTGAAATACCCTTTTTCCTCTTGCCCAATAGGATTTTTATCTATCTTTTCAAGTCCAATTTAAAAGTTTCTACCTTTATCATCAGATAACCATTTATTAAGAACCTATTTATATCAGGTGTAATGCTACTAAGATACAAACACAAAAGAATGAAACAATCCAAGAACTCCCTTGAAGTTTTCTCTAATCCTCCCTGACAGTCACAGTCCTCCCTTTAAAAAAAAAAAAACAACCTTTCTAATACTCATATTGTGTATGGTTTTGTTTTAGTTTCTAGGTATATAGATTATTCCCATTCTAGACTTTAAGCTCCATTCTAACTGGAGTCTTATTTGAACTCTGCATCTAGCTAATACCTAGCTTGCAAAACATTCTGAATAAGGTAGGCCTTCAATAAATGCTTCAAGAATTGAATTTATGATGGACCATCGGAGTGAATATTTTCTCTGGGCATCTAGAAATGTGCAACTGATATAAATCTCAGATACACAGGTTTAGATTTAAGAAGCATCTAAAGTCACGAGAGATGATTTTACCAAATTACTGTAAAGTGAGATCAGCAAAAGGCTGAGGACTTGAAAAAGATCTACAATTAGGGAGTGATGGTGATGAATGTGAGCAAAGGGAGAGGGAGAATGAGCAATCCCAGAGACAAGAGATCTACGATTAGGGAGCAGTGGTGGTGAATGTGAGTAAAGGGGGAGGGAGAATGAACAATTCCAGAGATAAGAGAAACAATAAGAATGTTCCTGGTCATGGAAACCAAGGAAGAAAAAGTTTCAAGAAGCATTAAGTGGTCACCAGTGTTACATGTCTTGGCAGAGAGGCCAAGGAAGAGGACACCTAAGATAAAGCCACTGAATTTGGCAAGGAGACCAGAGTGAGAGAAGTTTCAGGGTGGTAAAAGAAATAGAAGTCACATCACAGAACACTAAGACTGAAAGGTGAAGATGGAAAGACACAGAGGTGGATGCAAAACAAATAGACCAAACATTTGGGCAGGGAAAAGAGATTTTACTATATTGAAAAAGGGTAAAGCCAAGGTAGTCTGCATGTTTTAAAGATGGTAGTGACATAAGCATGAAACTTAAGAAACCCACCCATCTCTCCATCAGAATCAAGTAACTTGGGATGCAAGAGGAGGGCCCGCCCCCCCTTTTGCCTTTCTTTGTATTCCTAGTACTCAACAAAGGGCCCTTCAAGTAGTTAAGTGCTTAATAAGTCTTTTCTGACTAAATGAAGGTCCAATAACTAGCACATAGGCCTGGCATATGGCAGGCACTTAATAAATGCTTTTCCATTCATTCTTTTGTTAATTCATGCACAAAACAGCTCAAATAAGAGCCACCTATCATTTTGTGTGCCAGGTATGTGAGGGATGACAATGCTAACATGCTCTTAGACTGACAGAGATAAAATTGTCATTCAGGTGAAGTCAAAGGTTGTTAACTAAAACAGAACTTTTTATTTTGAGAAGCCATACTCCAGAAGTTGGTACTAGCTGGAGGAAATGGCTGACTAATAAAAGTTATCTGATGATAAAAGTTCTCAGTGTTAATTAACCAGATTATATCTTATTTTAATTAAATCAGATCTTACCAAGTGAGCAAGTTATTCTCTGCATTTAAATAAGTTATCTTCTAAGGCACACTATCCATAAGATACAGCTAGTGACCATTTTGTATGTGTAAGATAGTACAACAGATGAGTGGGCTAAATGAAGAAAGGAGTTTCTAGAAATACAATACTTAGAAATAAAAGAGACTTTCCAGCCGTAGGATTAACAAATTATCTTAGTAACAGAGGTACACTGCAGAACTATATCAACATCAAAATTTTTAAAAATTATTACCTGTTGCTCAAAAAAATGCTTCACATACACATATTTTAAAAGTGCCTCCCTCCAAGTGACATTACCATAATAAAAGTTTGTAATTTTCCTGAAATATTAGGAAAGGGTAAAAACAAGGAATAATTAGAGATCATAAGAGAGCAGATATTAACTAGCTTGGAAGCCAGGAAGATCAGGATTCAAGTTCTACTTCAGCTGCATACTAGCTTTATGACCCCTGGGAAAGTCACTTGACTTCTCAGTATTCTAGGTAATTCTACATTCTAGTCTCTGTTCCTATTGGTAGGGTTTTCTATTCAATTTAAATTTTTTCTATTGGTGAAAAATGACAAATTGTGGACACCCAACTGGAAAACTCACAAAAGCATTGTCAAAAGGACCTAAATTCATTTCTGGAAGCCATCAACTGTGACATCATTTACCAGTTCAGAAATCAACCAATAATAAATCACACCCCTGAAAGATACAAATTGTAAAACATACACAGTTCTCCCTTCCACATAGTGACTTTGTCCATCCGAGTTTCAATATATTGTGGTTGGCATAAGAAATTAAACGGGAATTTCGCAGAAGTACAGAAGACATGCGAAACTCAGCAGATGACACAGAGCCTATGATCAAATAATCCAAATTTTACAAGATACTATAAATACGCATAAAAGAAAAAGAACAAAAAAGTCAGACTTCTTTTACAGGATTTACCAGATCACTGGGGCACTGCATCCCTAACCCCAGTGATGTGGAAAGGATAACTGTATTACAATTGAGAAGATAAGATTAAGAGCAAAACAGATTTGAACTAGACCTGTGCTTTCATTGCTTTGGAGAGCTTCTGATGAAGAATCTCTCTTTGCCAATACAGATCAACCAACATAGTCTGCAAATTAAAATTTCTGACAGTTGCACAGGGCACTAATCTTTGAAGTGCTTGCTCATGGTCACAAGGCCACTTTATACTAAAGATACAACTTGAACTCATGCCTTTCTGATTCCTAGACCAGTTCTCTCTCCACTATGTCACATGCTGCGTTCTTTCTCTACATATGCTTAGAATAATTCTGCAAATTTTTAATTCTTGTTTTTAGAGCATATCAATTAAAATACTCTACACTGTGAGCAAAGGAGGCAAGGCTACATACACAAGAGGGGCAACAGTGTTCATTTTTAAAAGTAATAAGGAAGTTGGCAATGAACCTATCAAGCTAACAAACACCCCTCTACCATCTTATACCTCAAAGGTGATGATCTGTTAGCACAAATCTAAAAGGGAAGGCGTTAATTTGATGCATATAATATTTCTTTGAAGGTTTCTTCCATGCAACTCCATGCCTATAACACTACTTTAAAATGCCTATATCAACCAAACCCTAAATTAAAAAAAAAAACAACAAAAAATGGCTATTTAGCAATAAGTTTAGAGAGATCTCTACTACTAATTGAATATAAAGATATCTATGCTGTTATTTTATAAAGCTTTTAACTTATTAAATGTATTTAATAATTAAAAGTACTTCGAAAATTCTATCAAAGTACCACATTGAATGAAACTGGTACTTATTTCTTTATTTTGTACATACAAAATAAGATAGTTTAAAATATGTGGACTTAGCATGTACTTGATACTAAAAAACAAAAACTGTTGGAGGTTTTTGATAAGAAATCTATTTTCACTTTTATCATCTCAGAACCATTCCTTCCCCACCTCCATACATAAGGTAGTTTCAATAAAACAGAAATTAAATTATTTTTCCCCCAAGAAGTGTAAAGAGGAAAAAAACATGCCATCAGTTAAACTTTGTTTTCATACTAACTTTCTTACTGACATCTGGTAAAAACTAAGACTGATAGAACCCTGTCATTTGATTAAAACTATATACTTTTAATCTTTCTTTCAATTAATTCCCCAAGTCTTAGCCATGCATCTCCCCATATTTAGGAACTTTTTAGTTCAAGAAAAGTTTCTTTACTACATATCCTTCCACTATCTGCATTCTACAATATGTAAAATATAGTTCATGTGTTGAAGAATGTGAACTACAACCACAATTACAATAAGATGCTACAGTTTACAGATAAATGAATTTCAAGAATAATCAAACACTATCACCTAAAATGCTTAGAAGCAATTTCAATGTGCTTAAAATTGTGGTGTAAATCAGGCAAATTGGAAAGGTGTAGTGAACTTTCAACATGCTTTTATATAAGTAGCAAAACGAAGCTATATTCTTGACACTTGAGGCCAAGACTTGTGTTAGGCTTATAAAAGTGTTTCTCACAAACAACACTAGCTGCATCCTGGGATTACAATGTAACAGAGGTGTAGCTGAGTCATGAGATCAATTAGAAAGCACCAGTACTTCTGGCATTTTTTTCTCCTCGTATTTCCCCCCTACACACACTTTTAGTGTATATTAAATCATCATATGTATCTCATTAATAAATATTTTGCCAAATTAATAGCCAAAGCCTTCCAAAGCCCTCCTTCTCTCCAAGTTACATCTTAGTTACACACCATGAAAGCGCTCATTCTCAGCAACACATTTCATGGCATGTCACTCTACTTATGGACTCTAAAACATTTTTTTAAACTGTAATCCATTAAGTTAAAACAACTGTCACCTTCCTCATTTCTGATTAGAATAATTAACTATCCTATGCTTTCCAATAATGTTTTTTTTTAGATAAAGGTCTTAACTAAAATAAGCATAAAAATTTAATTAATAATAATAATAAAGAAAAAACTGGACAAACAAGTCAGACCAACTTCCCCTTCCCACCAAAGCACCAGTAAGCCCTCCAAAATCCTTTCCCCTGAAGAGAAGTAGCAATAACTTCCATTTAAAAGCAATTTACAGTGACATCCTACCGATAGCACAAGCAGCATTTTGCAATACTTACTGAATGTTTCTCCTGCTGGCCCATAACTCCATGGTTAGCTGGGATTGCTAGTGGTTTCATAATGAAGAAACATATGCTGAACTGAATTTACACATCATGTACCAATCTCTCATGGATGGCAAGTCACCCTCTACAGCATTAAATTAAAAAGGAAAAAAAAAATAGGAGAGGGAAACCAAGCTGCAGTATAAAGTGTCACTAGTGGTGAGCTTTAAAAAAATCCTCACACTTGTAGTACCGAAAAGCTATCCAAACGATGGTGTTCATCTCCATTTTTATAACCCTGAAACTCTAAGCATCTTAGGTTGTCAAAAGCCTGGTGAAACCTTACATATCTAACAGTCTTCCAAGAAAACAAGACCATTTTTTGAGATTGAGGAACAAGAGGAAAAAGAAAAGGAAGGGGAAAAAAAAGCTAAAATGGCTGACTGCACACAGACTCCCTTTAAAAAGGCTTAATACAGTATTATATTAGTCAGGATGGTGTAGGAACCAACCTCTAGCATTCAGTCAAGCATTGTTAATACTCTTGTTTCATTTGCAATCACACACAGACCCCCTCCAACCAAGAAGAAGAGGGAAAGGAGGTGAAAGAGAGAGGGAGAGCAAGACGGAGGGAGAGAGAGAGAGAGAGAGAGAGAGAGAGAGAGAGAGAGAGAGAATCAGGGCAGAGCGTGTGAACAGGGACCAACCTCCTCCCTGGCTGCTAATGATGCTGACAGTGGTGACCAGTGATCTCTGTTCCACTCAACTAACCAAGTTTGCACAATTAATCTTAGCAGCATGACATTGATGGACATTTAATTTAATGATGTCTGTCCCTCACTCTCAATGCAAGCACGTCTACTACCAAGAGAGTCACTAACAGAAACACGACACATGCACACACAAAATCTCGAGAATCAAGAGTCTGGATGCAATACACCGATATAATTACATTATTGTGCTTACTTTGGAGGACCATGGCTGCAGGCAGTTGGCATAGCAACGCACAAGGAAAGCCATTTCCTGGGTAGAGAGAAAGCTTCCTTTTCTAAATAAAAAAATTCCTCTTAGGAAACAAACGGCATTGCTGCTTCCTGCAGAAAGCAAGACACTGTAGTCTCTCTCTTAACCTGCACAGGCTCACACTCAATGCAGTTCTAGTGATGTAAGTGGATTTCTCTCTCACCCTCCCTCTCCCTATATACACTGAAATATTCAGCTCAAATGGTAGACATTCCTTGAGGCTCGCCCACCCGGCCACCGCCCCCCACCCACCCACCCGACATGCACACTTAACTATTTCACTCATTAAGGTAGAGATGGACAATTTAGATAAAGTAACAAGCTCTTGCCTGTATTATATCAGCTTCTGGAGGTTAAGCAAGTCCCAGAGGGATGGAATCCATTGATTGCTGACTCCAAATAATATCACTGGAGACAGGGTGGGAATAAGGAGCAGGGACTTACTTGAACAGCTTTGAACTAAAACATGATTTTCCCTTACCAAGGTGATAGATAAAAGAAATGGATTTGACAACATCTCTCCCCTCCCCACCCTCCAAATATCTCACTGTACCACAGAAAACAAATATCAACTAGGTATTTAGAAAATGCACATTTGACAAGCTTTGCATGGTTTTGGGAGACATGCGCCTCCTCAAAAAGCAAAAAAAGGAGGGGGAGATGGGTGAGTGAAATTCATTTTCCACAATCATCAATTAATATAAAATTCAACATACTTTCGTGAGAACATTAGTATATAAAGCATATACCACCACTTTTTTTTAACCTGCATGATTTCTAAATAATACACAGCTAATAAAATAAAATTAGCACACTTTATTGCTGGTCTATCATAATGCCCACCCAGAAAAATATAGAATACAATGCATTTAAAGTTAAAAAAAAATCTTTTGGCATTTTCAACAATTTGTTTTATTTCAGATTCTGATTACTTGCCCTACGGAGGGGAAACAAAGTATGCTTAATAAAATCCAAGGATAATCCAGAGAACACTTGTAACTAGCTGTTAGATGATCAGGTTTCACCTAGTCTCTTGACTTTACAATTCACTAGGAAGAATTCCTTTGTCATTATGAAGTCAAATTCTCAGTATTTCCTTTTACTTCCTATAAGACCTTGGACAAGTCATTTAATCTCTGGGACCCTCAGTTTCTATATCCATAAAATAAGGAACTGAACCAGATAATCTCTAAGGGTAAGAATCTATGATGCTATGAACTCAAATTTGTTTTCTGTCTTCACCCTGCTTACACTGTGACTGATCAGAACTCCCATAAAAAGCCAAGTAGTTTATTTCTACTATTACTTTTAACACTGTGATTGATACTACAGGATATAAATAAGTATGTATCAAAGTCCCTGCCCTCAAAGAGTTTCCAGTCTTGTGGCAAGAAGGCACAAGGCAAATCAAACTAGTAAAATTGAATTGAATTTTTGCTGTCAAGCTTTCCTGACACAAACCTGATACCTAGTTTCTAAATCCTAATCCAGTTTAGTTAACCTAATATACACTGGCCCCAAACCTGGCTATAAACTAGTTCCTTATGCTTAATTTAGTCTGATGATATAAAATACAATCTGACTTAATCAGGAGAGTCAAACAGTATATAAATCCTGACAACTGATACAGTTTCATCCACTACCACCCATCCTCCCACACCCTGGTTTTATGCTAGTGACTGACTGAGGGGAGACTGTGGTTTGTCACTGATAAGCCACAAAATTATACCCAAATAAACTGAGATACAATAGTAAATAATGCACAATCACCTAACAAAGTAAATGTTAATATTTTAAGAAAGAAATATGTTAACTTTTGACACAAGGGCAACCATGACATTTTCACAACATTTTGCCCTTGATTTGGGCAAAACTGTATCATCTTCCATATGTTTCTAAATTTAGACAATTTATATCCTGGGAAATTGTGACAAGCATAGCAAAAGCCAAACCAAACAAAAAGAAACTTAATATAATTCAGTCAAGATATAGAGCAATTTATTGCAAATATCTAAGAACGCAACTTTTAGGGATTTTCCAGCTGTATTATGATCCGCGTACAGACACATTTGCCCTCATCATGCTAGTTCTCCACTTAAAGCCGGCAGCTTTAACTACTGTGAAATTTAAAGAAATGGCCTACTCTCCTCACTAATTATTAATCATACTTGCACTCATATAGTGATTCATCCATAGATCTCAAAGTGTTTCACAAACATTTAATTAAGCCTCCTCAAAACCCCCAGGGAAGCAAGGAACTATTATATCCATCTTTCATGAAGAAAATAATGTATACAGAAGAAAAGCAAATTGTATAAGAACATAGGGGATAGACACTGGGTCTGTGGTTTCTTTAGCTGGAATATTCCTGACAACAAAAAAGGTCAGTGACTCTGTAACTTGCTGTCTTAGGGAAGGCTTCCTAACCTAGGGTCCATTCACTTGAAAATAAAATAAAATTAGAAAGAGAGAGAGGTTTTTCAACATAATTTGTTTCCTTTGTTAATATTACTATGAATTTTATTTTTATGTATATAAAATATTATTCTGAGAATAGGTTTTACCAGATTTCCAAAGAAGTCTATGACATAAAAAAAGGTTAAGAATAACTCATGTATTAGAAAATTACTTCAAAAGAACTAAGCAGTTAAATGACTTGTCCAAGGTCACACAGCAATTATGTGTCAAAAGTACAACTTGAACTCAGATATTCCAGGCCCTATCCACTAAGTCACACTTCCTCTCAGTATAAAATAATACGAGGTGTCACTAGTCAAAATAGGGCTAAGGATTGGAGGCAGTAAGGCACTAAGCTGTTAATTGACTTGTCCTATGAGTCACATAGCCAGGATCAGAGAGACTTGAACTCCAGTCTTTGTGAATCTAACATCAGCTCTCTATTCACCATACTGTGATGCCTCTCAGTCCAAAATAGAATACTGGCTTTATGATATTAGTAGTTCCTTCTTATACTCCTTATAGATTGATTTCCTTAATTTTTCCCTAGTCTACTGGGGCAACTAGTAACTAGTCTAATAACTAGTCTCCATAGATTTCATTCAACTTTCCAAAAATTAGAACACTAGATTATTTCTAAAATACTACACAGAACTATGATTAATGTTCAATTAGTGCAGGATATACAATCCACAAATTGGATGAGGTAAGTTCAAAGCTTCTCACTTCTCTGTATGAAGCCAAATCAACCTACGGGGTAGACTTCTTTTGAAAAGTTATGCCTTATCTGTAGTACTCTTCATACTTTGGAAAAATTAATCCCCTATTTTGTTGAGGTCTAGACTATCTTTTCTTAACCTGGCAATAACAGTGACAACAGAAAGTCAACAGACATTTATATAGTGCAATAAGGTACAAAAAAATAAAGCTCTTTACTCATGATAGCACCATCAGCGGGAAGGTGCCTATAATTTTGTTACCATTTGACATGAAAAAACCAAGATTCAAAGTTTAGATTGATGACTTGCTTGTAGTCACCACTGTCTAGAATCACATCCAGATCTCTCAACCTCAGGATGACCACATTTTCTACTGCATCACACTGGCTCTTCCAACTGGTCCCAGTTGTCTCCCCACAGTGCCTTAAAAATATTGCTGTTTGCTTAAGCCTCAGCTTATGGGGCAATCAGCACCATAAGCCACTGTTCTCTAAACAGAGGTGGCAAACTTATACTACTTTAGTGAACCAAATTAAAATATATAATTGGGAAATATTTAACAAAATATAATATAACAAAATATAATAGCAATTTGTGGTTTTCTAAGTTAACAAGAGGCCTGCTGGGATTATTTCTATTTGAACTTGACACAAGTAGACTAAGATATTAAATTAAGTAGGTGCATAGCTTTCCTATCTAAATAGGCTTAACCTCTGATTTGGAGAGACTGAGAAAAATTAGAAAAACAAAACAAACCTAGGATGAAAAGTCTTAATACCAGCAAGTGGAAGTAATAAGCAACACAAACAAGGGGTCCTACAAGGTTAAAAACAAAATAAAAACTGGAAGATCCCAGTTAGAGTGAAGGATGGCTCATTTCATCCATGACAGAGATCCTTTCCCTGCCTCAGAAAATCAGTGACTAGATAAAGTCAGACAAGCTGGGTTCTGGCCAAATGTTACCATGAACTTGCTGTGTGAGCTTAGAAAAGTTACTGAATTTTTCTGAGGCTCAAAATCCAGATCATAAAATGCTGACATTATAGCCAATAAAGAGAGGCCAAGGGAAATGAGAGCTGTCCTCAGAACCAGGAAATTTAATTTTTGTCTCTGAAATAAACTGTGTAACCCTGGGCAAGTCACCCACTATTTCCATGGTCTAGGTAACTCACACTAAGTTGCCCAAAACTTGCCCATTTGCATTGGCAGAGAGCATTTCCTAAACTTCAGAGTTATCGAATATCAATACATCGATGGAATTACACTTCGTTTCTATCCCAGGAGATCTTAACATCTGGTCCATGTTCTAGGCATAGATTTCAGAGTCTAGTCAGTCAGTCAATAAATGTTTTTTGGTTGTTGTTCAGTTGTATCAGATTCTGTGAGTCCATTTGGGGTTTTCCTGGCAAAGATACTGGAGTGATTTGCCATTTCCTTTTACAGATGAAGAAACTAAAGCAAACAGGGTTAAGTGACCTGCCCAGGGTCAAAAAGCTATTAAATGTCTGAGGCTAGATTTGAACTTAGGAAGTTGAGTCTTCTCTACTGTGCCACACCTGACTGCCTCAAATAAATGTTTATTAACCATATGTGACAGGCGTGATATAAAAAGGGGCAAAAAATAGTCCTTGACCTTAAGGAGCTCACAATTTAAAGTTCATAAACCTGGATGAAAAAAAAAATTCTATCTTTACATTCACTAGACTCTAACTGAAATTTTGAATTTTTTTTCAATTACATAGTCAACAAACCACCATAGTATTACCAGTACTTGTGATATTCTGACCAAAAGTAAATGCAAATATTTTAATATCACATTAACACTGCTATAAAGTTCTCAAAATATTTCATACAATCATCATTACTTCGAAATTACTGTAGTTATTAAATCCACCATTGGATTACAGGTGATCTTAGTCTCCTATATACTGCATATACTATATACTACATACTGTATTTCAATATAACTGGATTTATCATCATCTTATGTATTTTATTTTCTTCATTTAAAAACATTATTCTGCAACTGGATCCTGCAGAATCAATGCACTGCCAAAGCTAGATGACACAGTAATCTTGGTCCTGAGTTCAAATTTGACCTCAGACATTTAACACTTATTATGACCCTGGGCAAGTCACTTAACCCCGTTATTTAAAAAAAAAAATACTGCCAAGAGGGTCTACAACACAAAACAAGTAAGAACCTCTGCAGTATCACCACGCTAGATTTATACTTGCTTAACTACTGTTTCAGGCCTAGAATTCTATGCTTCTATCACCTACAAATGTTAGTTATCACATCTTTAAAAAGAGGAAAATAGGTATATTTAATACAGAATAATAAAGGAGACTATAAACACCTGTAAATAAAATGGGGGAGGGGCAGGTAGGTTAGGCCTGGAGTCAGGAAGATTCATCATCTGAGTTCAAATTTGGTCTCAGGCAAGTATTAGCTGTGTGATCTTGGGCAAGTCATTTAACCCTGTTTTCTCATTTGTAAAATGAGCTGGAGAAGGAAAGAGCAAATCACGCCAGGGTCTTTGCCAAGAAAACCCCAAATGGGGTCACAAAGTGTCAGACTAGACCAGTGGTTCTCAACCTTCCTAATGCCGTGACCATTTAATACAGCTCCTCATGTTGTGGTGACTCCCAACCATAAAATTATTTTTGCTGCTACTTCATAACTGTAATTTTGCTGCTGTTATGAATATATCTGATATGCAGGATGTATTTTCATTGTTACAAATTGAACATAACCCACAGGTTGAGAACCACTGGACTAGACGGAAAGACAACTAACCAAAAATGAAATGGGGACTGTGGACATTAACATTAGTTATAATGGTACAAGAGTGGTTCTACGTAAAGCATCTCAACCTGCAGCATCAGAAAGCATCCTGAGAGATGTACCCCATAGCCAGACACAGAGAGATACTCTAAAGCAGAGGTCCTCAACCTGTGGGTTGCGACCCCTTTCACAGGGGTCACAGGGGTCACCTAAGACCATTGGAAAACACATATTTCCAATGGTCTTAGGAACCCAGACACTGCTCCTCTATCCGTCTCCAGGTGAGTCCACCCACATGCAGATATGCCCACATACGAGTATTAAAGAGTATTAGAGGGTCGCGGCATTAGGAAGGTTGAGAACCCCTGCTCTAAAGTCAAGGCCAGTGACATCTCTCCTTCTCTTAATTACTCAGCACATACCGAATGAATTTCACACAATGGTACGACGTTTACTTTTTTATATGAGACATATTTGTAAATGCTACACTCTAACTCCTGCTCATTCTCTCTTCTAATTTTCTCTTCGCTACATCTTTCCTCAATAAAGAACTTATCAAAATGAATCTAAAGACAATTAAGAAATATTTTCATTAGATTTTTATATTTAAGTCCCTTGATATATTCGCCCGTGCCTATATATTTTGTTTTTGTTTTTTAATAAACTTTGACAAGGGAGATGTGATATAGTGGAAAAGAGACCAGACTCAAAGCCAAAAGCCCAAGGTTCAAACCCTTATGATCCCAGTGAGTTTGCACATAACTTTTTTACCTCTCTGAGCCTCAGGTCCATGACATGTAAAATGGGGTAATTAAATCTGGACTGCCTTCCTCACAGGTTGTAGTGAGGATCCAATGAGATAATGTACGCAAATAAAACATTTAGTAAATGATAAAGCACCACATAAATCCTGGTGATCACAAACTCCTTTGGAGGGAGAGGTGGCAGGAAGCCTGCTGGAGCACTAGTAAACAATCGTGTCTAATTTAATAAATCCACTGGGAGCAAAGTTCACTTTAATATTATCACTACAAGCACCAAAAACATTGGTGGAAAGTTTTAACTTTCTAAGTATTGGGTCAGTGGTGACAATAGTGAAGAAGGCAGCAAGGGCATCTCCTTAATGACTGGTTTCTCACAGGCCCCCTCAGGCCATGTTTTGTCTCTAGTCAAAGAGTTAAGGAATCATTTAAGTGGAAACACATACCCAAAAAGCAAAAAAGACCTGAAAACTGAAACCCATAACTCCAAAAAGACAGAAAAGTGAAACCATTTGTTTAAGTTCAACATAAATCTACCAGAATAAGCTCCTGTTATTTCTGAGTCTTTTAAGGAGTTTGTAGAAGCAAAGTATAACATTAAAATTTGTCCTCTACATTAAAAGTAATATTAACATAATACCATGCCCAATTTAACTCAATACGTTTTATTTTCATTAAGCATTTACCATATTTAGAGCACTGTCTCAAGCATCAAATTACACATTTTGAGTTATTATATAGTCAGTAGTATATTATATGAATATTATATATACAAAAATGTATACATGTGTATATATATATATATATTCCTCATGCTAAAAAAGCATGAGGAAACAGAATGAAAGCCGTTGCTGCTGACAAAATACAACCCTTATCTTGCAAAGTATAAATACACCACTTGAACCAAAACAATTATTTTTACCCATTATCATGAAATTATAGAATTGTCTACTTACATATAATCTGTGGCTATGCAAAATCATTAAACGGGACCACAGGACAGGTCAATGAGAACAACACTAGTATATGGGTTTTTTTTTTTTAACTGAAAAGAATTTATTTATAAAAAAGGCATCTTATAACCTCATTCAGCAGGATTTACAAAAAGCCACATTCCATTTCCCAGCATTTAGCCTAGGAAGTGGTCAAGCTAAATCTTGCCATGCTCAAAATGACAGAGTGAGCACTCAATGCTGATGACGAAATACAGATTACTTCACTCCTTCCTCTCAAGGCAATGACCTCACTACCTGGCTTTCTACTATTGTACCTCAACTTTTAAAAGCACTTACTATCTTCACTATTCTATTGGCACTTTAAGTATGTACAGTCTATTGACAATTCTTGTGTTATATTGTATTTTTTATTTATTTCGTGTAGTTACCCAACATTCTGGACAAATATCTTGCCTCCCTAGTTAAATCAGTAACCTTTTCAAAAGGCTGAGACCATGTAAATTTCTATTATGTATTCCAAATAAGTACTTCACAAAGTTGTAAATAAGGTAGTTCAGGCTTACACGTTTACACAACATAATTTCTCCTTCTTACCCTTAAACAATTCTGATTAAAATCTTACTAAAATGTATTCTGGTTTTTTTTTCTTCCAAATGAAGTATGCTACACAGGCCCACTCATTGGGAAATAATTGAACTCTCAACTTCAGTTTCATTTATGGTTTCTCTATCAAGAAGAAAGATCTCCAAAACTGGAAGGATCCAACAGATATTCTTAATAGAAGACTTAAGTTCAAGATCATAAGCAGATAATAAGGAAATACAGAGTCACTGTGAATAAGTTCAAGTCTCCATGGCTAAATCAACTATATCTCAAGGTCCTGAAAGCACTTAATAGATGTGATCACAGAGTAATGATTCAGAAGTCATGCAGAATGGGAAAGATGCCTGACTGGAAGTCACAGAATCATAGGATTTAGAGTTGACATAAATTTTGCAAAACATCTAGATTAAACATCCGTATCTTTTGACCCAGAGATTCCACTGCTGGTCATAAATCCTAAGGAGCTCTAAGATAGAAAGCAAACACCCTATATACAACAAAATATTTAGAGTAGCACTTTTATTTTTATTGAGATATGAATGTAATATTATATTAGAGTACATAAGAAACAATGACTATGAAAAATAAAGGAATACAGAAAGCACAATAAAGAACCAGAAAAACATACACAATGATTTCAACAAAGTAAATGGAAAGAAAAAACAACAATAACAACATGAAAAACAACCTTTAATGCTATATGATTATAATCACCAAGATAGACCTTGTAGAAGTAATAAAGAAATGTACCACCATCCCTTCCTTGCAGAAGTAGGGGACTACAGACTACTATATATAAGACATTATATATAACTTGCCAGGTTTGGTTAATGTTTCCAGACAGTTTATTAAGTGCTTACTATAATATGCCAGGTCCTATATACAAGCGAAAAAAGAGTCAGTCCCTCCCCACTGCCACTGAAGAGCTTAGATTCTAAAAGGAGAAGGCAACAGTGGACTGAAGAGGGTATTGGGGTGGAGATGCTGGAGCAGAAATGGTAAAAATATAGTCAGTAACCAGTAGAGAAGTAAGCAGGATGGGCGTAGGTATTTCTTTCATTGGAAAATCTGGGTAGGAACTAACCAACTGGAGGATAGGACTAAAGGAGAGAGGAGGAAAATCTGGACAGTCATACCTGGCCTCAGCACTTGCTTAAATGGAAGTTCCTAGAACTAATTCACCAATCAAGAAAGGGTGATAAGAGCACATTCTCATGGTGAGAAAGTTGCTCAGGCAGAAAAGGAAAAGTCTTGAAAATCAGGAGCAGAGGGATGAGAGAAGTGAATGTGGCTGGCCTGGGCATTAGTCAAGTCAGATCCTACCTAGAACGAGTACTGTGATCAAATCAAGGAACCACTCTTAAGATGGTCATTGAAAAATTAGTGAGCAACACAGATTCTACTGCAATGGTTTATAAAACTACAACACAGGAAGAATGAATGCTCAAGGAAATCAATGATAGAAAAGACTCAGAGAGCACATATGTGTTCACATGCTATGTTAAAAGCTTCTAAACTTTCTCTCAAATATGAGTAATTAATTCAATCTTTTCTCATTAATTTGTAGTTACCTTTAAGAATATCAGCTATTGTAGTAGGAGTTAAAAATGATTGCACTGGGACTAATGAGAGATGAAACACTGCTGTTTTTGTGTGGTTGGTTTTATTTTCTTGGTGCTGTTTTTTAGTTTCTTAGTGTTTATTGTTGTTTTTAAATTACCTCTCTCATTTTTAACTGTCACCAGTAGATGCTATCTAGAAAATCCTTCCCCATTCTAATGTACTGGTGGCTGGCAGCCATAGGTTATTATTGTCATAGTTCTTTTAGCTGCTCAGAAATCTTTTGTTCTTACGTCCAAGCTCTTCTCTGTATTATGGAGTAGGAAGATTTTCAGAAGTATGACCTCTAAATAAGTAAAGTTTCTTCATTTTTCATCCTGGTGTAGCTTACACACAATAGCAATTTGATTATTTGTAGAGTTAATACTTCCCATAAATGACAAAAGTCACAGAAGCATACCGACATGGCCACATGCAAACTCCTCTTAATGATAATTTCTTTTTCAAGCTTTCAAAATCTGCATATGCTCACATATGCAGTATCATAGACTTGTGGAATTTATTTTTAAGACCTAAGATATATCTGATCCTTCAAAAATAAGAAAAACACTTTCAAGGATAACCACAGCCTTTCACACAATTTCCTTTATCAAAGTTGTTTTTTTTTTAAGTCACCTAAAAAGTAATGGAAAAGATCATTTTAATAACAGGATTTTTCCACCTCTATCTACTATGACAAAATTTAAACATACTGATTAATGTTAACTACATTTCTTCAACGTTTCTACTTCAAGGATCTGTAATTTTTTTTTTTTTTGGTTAGGGGTATATCCTCCGCTTAGCAACAAAATTTAGCCCTCTAGAAGCTGTTACCCAAGCCTCTAAATCTTAAGGCCTTTCCTGTGAGATTATCTCCAATTTTCTTCTCTATATCTTGTGTGTACAAAGTTTTTTCTTTGTTGTCTCCTTCATTAGATTGTGAGCCCCCTGAGAGAAGGGGCTGTTTTGTTTTGTTAATTTTTTTGTCTCTCTGTCTCCCCAGCATTTAGCACAGGGTCTGGTATACAAGTAGATATTTAATAAATGCTTGTTGACTGTTTCAAATCTGGTAATGAGCCTCTCTGCCCTTAGCTGAGTCTAACCTTAGAGAACACAATCCCATCATCAAGTCCATTTTCTAGCTCTTCAAGTTCGACAGGATCTGCCATAGCTAATGTTCTGCTGGCATAGTCTTATGAGACTTATGACCCAGGGTCACCTCAAAGTAAAAATCTAACATCAGAGTAGGGCTTTAGGTGAATTAATTAGAATTTCCTTTTAAAAAAAATAATATTGAGAATCACATTTTGAAGTGACTATCATAAATTCCTGGTCATTCCACTTCTAGTTTTGCTAATTAATCTACAGGAAACATGTATATGCTACCATTCTTGTCCTGAAAGGGAATCTATTAAATCATGAATTATGATCGTTTTTAGGCATAGGTGTTGTTGAAATGGCTAAATTTAAACACATCTGTTTTAACAGAGATGACAGAAATTGATCAGGTAAGGCATCATCTACTCTACAATTTAATTTTTAAAAAGAACTAATGAAAGTCTCTACTGTGTGTTAGGCACTGGGGAAGATACTACTCTTGCTATGAACACTATACCACTACTACCTAGACTTGGGAAATGGGGGGTGCTCAACTGCCCCCGAAACTCACATAGACTATGCTTTTACAAGGATTACAAATACAAGAGGGTTAAAGACTGTGTACACTATCACGACACTATCATACACTAGACTATCATACACTACATTCAATAAAAATACCTGTTGTTCTATATCGTGTTCCAAAACCACATTGGAAGGAGGTAAGGAAAGAGGGAAAGGAGAAAGAGGAAAGAAGGAAGAGAGGGAAGAAACATTCATCAAGCGCTTACTGTGTGCCAGATACTGAACTAAGTGCTTTACAAATATTACCTCATTTGATCTTCATTAGGTGCTACTATGATCCCCATTTTACAGCTGAAGAAACTGAGGCAAACTGAGGTTAAGAGACTGGTTCAGTTAGTGTCTGCAGCCAGATTTAATTCCTATTTTCCTGACTCAAGATCTAGTACTCTATCCACTGAACCACCTAGCTGCCATCATAATTTCAATATGCCCACTCTTTTCAGTATAGAAACTGGAAAAAATCATCATCAGTATATTACCAGTGACAAAGATGCATCATGACATAATAATGCATGTGCTGTTACACTGAGAATCAGGAGATATGGCTTCAAGTCCTAGTTCTTTATGACACTAATCACCCAAATGACCAAAGACAAGTCCTCTAACTAACCTCTTTAGAAAGAATTATAAATATGAAATCACTTTCAAAACTACAAAGCACTCAGGAACATACAGTGATATTATTGTTACTAAGGTACCTTACAGAGATGTGCCATAGTACTTAGCATAATTGCCTGGCACACATTATGAATTTAATAAATGCTACTGACTGAGATCTGAAGCAGCTACTTGGCACAATGGCTAAAATACTAGATACCAAGTCAGAAAGACCTAGGTTCAAATTGAGGCTCAAAAACTTGCTATGTGACCTTGAGCAAGTCATTCTTTCTGCCTCAATTTCCTCATCTGTAAAATGGAAATAATAACACCTACTTCCTAGGATTGTTGTGAAGATCAAATGAGATATTGTAAAGCACTTTGCAAACAAACCTTAAAGTGCTATATAAATGCAAGCTATTATTATTATTGCCATTATTACTGCTCAGCATAAGCTGTCCTCTCACCTTCTTTAAGATGATAGTCTAATTCCTTCTGGCCTCTTTAAAAAAAATATTGCTATATTTCTTCAATCCTCAGTATTTCAGTGAAAGGTTTTATGGAGGTACCTGAACAGCACTTCACTGACATTCCTCACACCTCCCAGGGAAGGGCCATCCTGTTCTGGAGTTTTGCCCTTCTCTAACTCCTTAGCAGTTTGAGTGAAAGCCAAGTTGTTCCAATTTCATAGTATGTAATATTAGGTTGGATTCAAGCCAAAGGCTGGTAAATCTCTGGAGCACAGTGAGAATGGAGTCTCCTGACTCTCTTACAAGTTTAGCAAAAGCCAGTGGAAGGTAGGAAACCTGGCCCTTCCTCTGGATCTGCTGCAGTTTAGACTGACAATTGTTTTCCTTTGTGGATGAAGATGGTGGAGTGGGAAAGACAACTAGATAAACTGGAGGATGCGAGTTTAAATCCCAACTCTACTACTTGCTACCCGTATGACTTCCTTGTCTAGGTCTCACTTCCTTTATCTGTGAGATGAGAGGATTGACAAGATTTATCTGACTCTAAGGTCCCTTCTAGCTCAAAATTAATGGTCCTATGACCCTGAGACACAGGTAGTATAAATACTGTTAATCTTGTACCAGTGGAGAAATGGGAACTCAGAAGCTGAATGATTTGCCCGTAATCACACAGACAATATATCTAGAATAAGATCTGAACCTACTACAGAAATTTTTTTTTTTAAATTGCCTTCCCATTGTCAAGAATTCAATGACTCTAGAATCCATTCTGATACTGAATAGCTTTTCAAGTTAGGAAAATTCTCTTGTGTCTAACCTAAATCCTTTCTTCTCCTTAGGCTTTTACAACAAACACAGAATGACTGAATTGTGGTCTAGCAATGGAGAGAGAGAGTAGGGGGAAGTGACTCCTAAGGGCTATAGAATATTTTTGATATTCTGCTTTAACTGCAACAGATTATTTGATGGAAACACTCTTTAATAAGAAATAATTTTTCAAATAGAATTTGATGCACCATAAATTTGGCTATTTGATTACCAATCTTTTATTCCTATAGAATCAATAAATGTGGATTGTTATAATAAAGACTCCCAGACACTATCACTTCAGTATACCCAAGGTCTGCTTGATCTCATCTGACCAAAAATACATGCTTATATAGCTTTCTTGACTTTATTAATTTACTTTCAAAATCCTCTATAATCACAACCTAGCTTCTCTATGCACACTAATTTCCCACAACTCTAACGAGAGTCATTAGCACCTGTTACACTGCTATAACCAGAAATACATTTACCTCCAAAGTCATTGGTCACCCTTATCCCTCCATTTGGAATGTCCCCACCCCACCCTCACGGGTCCAGATCAAGTATCACCGCTTTCTGACACCTTTCCTTATAATACCAAAGCACACTGAATTGTTTTCTCCTTTTCTAAGTCCTTCTACATTTGTCTGTACCATACAAATAGAGAACTTTATATTTTATTTCTTGTCTCTAACGCACAGTTCAAATTTTAACAATGTGCCAAAAGGCAATCTGATAACCTAGAAAGCCTCCTGCAACATTAACAATCTGAAACCCAAATTTCCTGGCTTCAGGTCTCATACTCTTCCTAGTAATGCACTACATTGTCCCTCAAGGCATGAAGTTTCAGTTTATGTTCTCGCTCTGTTATTTATAAACTTTAGATCCAAATGTAAGTCACCCAACCCAGATGAACCTCAGTTTTCTAACCTGCAAGATAGGGATATATTTGCTTGCCCCTCTATATTCTTGGGACAATTTTGTGAAAGTGATGAGACACAGTACAAAGAACAGAATTCCAGAATCAGAGAGGAGAGACCTGGGTGTAAAACCCAACTCTGACACTGATTACTATGTGATTACAGGTAAGTCACTTTTATTCTCCACATCCCAATTTCCTTATCTATAAAACAGAGAAAATAACTGCACCAACTTCACAGTATTGTATGAAGTTCAAATGAGAAAGTAGTACTATAAGTATCATATAAATGCCAACTATTGTAATAGATGTATCAAGAAAGTATTCTGCAAAACAAATATCTATACAAATATTAGGTATTATTATCATTACTACTGTTTTATTCACTAATTTCCATACAGTTTTGTGTTTACTTTTCCTCCAAATTTTACAAGATCATTTTGGGTAGCAATCAGGCTTTTTTACCCAAAAAACACGGAGACTAGCGCCAACTACCTAATAGGCTTCCAAATATTAGTGGACAACCCTAATCATTTTATTAACCAACAATAAGGTTTATTTTGAAGCCAATAAGAGCATTCATTTTCTCATTGTAGGTGGAAACCTAATCTCATTTATTGGCTTTTATCTAAAGTCACCAATCACCCCTTTTGAAAATCTGCTCAAATAGAAACTGGTCAAGACTTAATAACTGACAAAGAATTTTTATTGCATTAAAAAAAACAAGTAAAGGATCCTAAATTCTCAACATAATAGACTTTAAAATATCTCAGTGGCAGGAGTTAGATTTCTAGAGAAGTAGATGGCAGTGTGGATAGTAGACCAGCCTTGAAATCAGAAAGATCTTGTCTCTGATACATACTTTGTGGACGTGGACTAGGTACCCACAGAGCACTGGCAAGTTAGACAAGAGGCTGCTCTTCATTAGTGGAGGGAATTTCCATATCTCTGTTAATGAACTTACATGTAGGGATACCCACATATACACATGCATGCACACACGTACATATGTACATACACACATAAAACTACAAGTTTCTTCCTTTCCCCTCCAAAAAGGAAAATCAAAACAAAACAAAAAAACTTCTAAAGAACATTATTTTCTGAATGCCTAAAGGAAAAGTTCTATGCAATAATTCTTAAGTGTAAAGTTACTGGACAGTAAAATGGCTGAGAAATGTTATCAGCTTATTTCATTCACTTTCAATTTTTAACGTTTATTAAATATATAAATGTTTATTAAGTATATAAAACCCATCAAGAAATTATTTCTTATGTTCTATCGAAACATATGCCTTGACTTTCTCCACTATTACCCCAAAAACTAAGAAGGTCATTAAGCTATAAAATGAAAAAGGCAGGAGAGAAGATGTAATCATGGAGCCAAACAAGGGAAAGTAAAGGAAGTAATCTGAAAATCGACTTCAGAGAGAATCATTCTGGCTTTAGTATTTAAGCAAGATTCAAAGATTCACTTTTACTATGGAATAGATAAAAAAGAAAAGCCAGTATGACATAGGCCCACGTGGTGTTCAAGGGCTACATCTGATATATACTGGTTGTGTGGCCTTGGGCAAGTCACCTAACATCTCATTCTTCTAGGCCACCTTCTAAGAATCTACATTGTAGGGTGTTGACCAGCATAGATCAGTTTATTTCTATCTTGTATCCCATATATGCAGAAATAGTTGTGAGTGACCAGATTTCCCTTTCCCTCAGATAGTTCTCACACAGATCCCACTGCTGAAACAGCACAGTTTGGTGGTCTAGTGCAAGAAACAAAAATATTTGTGTATTTACTCCATGGCTGAATTCACAGAACAAGAATATTCACATGCTTTAAGGTTAAGTTGATAAACAAAACCCATTTCCACTATCCCTCAAACTGAGTAGAGTTATCCCCAGAGTTATTATCACTTACTCGGGTCTGGTCTTCCTGAGGAAATCAAGAAAAAAGGAATAAGGAACCATCAATCATAGTCGAAGCAAGAGAGTCTTCAAGAAGATCTCCCAGCATTGGAGGCACTGGCAAGGACCAGCTCCCTTGGTATAAATGCTGCATGAGGAACTTTGCATTCCAATGGGGCTAGAGACAACTCAAAGTTAGTTCATTCAAGTGGAACCTTGAGAAAACACATCCCTTAGGAGTCTCTGCCTACCGAGGCCACCATTGTATTTTAGGTCCAAAACATTCTATAAGGTGATGTCTGATTGGAAAGTAATAAAATAAAAGAATGATAAATAAAATAAAAAGTAGGAAAACAATTCTGAAATAAAAATTAAATGCATTTGAGAAATGTCTTCTCTAACCCTAAAATGCCTTTTCGGGCTTAAAGCAACAACACACAGTTGAGCCCTTTTATTTTACCCAAATCAAACTATAAAACTTGAATATATTCATCTCTCTCCCTCTCTCTCTCTCTCTCTCTCTCTCCTCTCCCCCCCACATCTATCATACTCTGAAGACTCTTCCCCATTTCCCCAAAGCCACAAATGCTCCTCTTCCCCGTATGTCCCATTCAGCACCCATAGTACTCCCTCCCTCCCTCTCTGCAGCTGAACTCGGTCCAGCCCTGCTAAGACATCTCTCCTGATATTTCAGCCACCATCATCCTAACAGCATTAACAACTTCTTTGCACTCAGAACAGAAAAGGTGAGAAAAAAACTCACATTCTTTACTAATTCCACAACCAATTTAATTGTTACCTTTCAGAGAGACAGCTCAGTATTAAGAAACAGGCTAGCAACTTTGTATAACTTTCGACATTTTTCTTTATGAGATTCTGCATGAACCCGGTCATCACAAAAGAGGCTTGGTATCCTGCTTGTGAAATGGATGATACTTCTAGCTAAGCAAATGAGATGGTTACCTCTTAAAGGAGAACTAAGCATTTTTAGGTGAACTATAATTTCACTAATAGTACAAAATTTGCATGTGATCATAAAGATTTTCAAACTATAATCTATAAATATACATTTGCATTGCCTTTTATGGAAATATTCAGATCATTTGAATAAGAAAACTAAAATATCACTCCCTTTAACATAATTCATATATACCCAGGAAAAAAAATTTATACAACATTTTGTTCTATAAATCCAGAATGCCATCTGGCTAAGAGAAAGAAATTTTAAACAAGTCAAGCTTTAACTTTAAATTTAAAGCAAAAAAGAGAAATCACTTTGAAATTGTCAATTTATAATTTATTCTGAATTTTTAAAGGTTTATCTAAAATTGACAGAAAATAGGTTGCTATTCCTTTCAAATTAAGCACATTTTTGCTTTAATAAACGATTTACTTATCTCTATTAGCATGGAAATGCACGAAATCTCATGAAAAAAATATATAACAAAATTAAGATCAGAGTTCAAAGATGACTTAAATTTTTTAAAAAAAGGTCCCTGCTTTTGAACCTAAGAGCTAAATTTTGCTCAATAAAGATTTTTAAAGACATGTCTGGCAGAGATCTACCAGTGTTCACAAATTAGAAGCAGGACCAAAACTGGCAGTGATCTTTCCAACAAATAAATTGCCTGAAATATTACATGACTTGCTATACAACACCCTTATTACTTTCAATTTCCAAATGCAACCAAAAGATGGGTCCAATAATGACATCAATGCAAGCTTTCTTTCCAAGGGGAATGAAAGAACAGTAAATCCCAGTGGACACCCGAGTTCTGCAGCAGGGATGATGTAATATATAAAAATAGACCTTCTCCAACAGAAGCTGAAACTTGGGTAAACAGCACACTGCATATCATTCTGCACTGCCTTGCATGAATTTGCAGCTAGCTACATGCTGTTAATAGACAGAAAAAATCTCTTCCCTCCTCCAATTTTTTTTTTTTGGTTTGGATTGTTTTAAATGCTCTCCTGATTTATATTTCAATTAAGTCATCTCCCATAGCCTAACAAAGCACAGCAGAATAAATACCTTAACATAACAGCAAGGGTGAGACACAGCACCCCCTCTCCCCCACAAAAAAAAAAAAAACCCAAGCAGATTAAGCCGACCACAGCAGCCTTAACCAGCTGTATTTTGCCAGAAACTGCAGCACACATGCTATAGTACTGTATATCCACCTATTGTTAAAGGACCTTTCCATAAGGGACCAGGCTTTGAAATGCACATGGTCTAAGTAAAAGAGAATGAAGAAAACTGCAGCTTATGGGTAGAAGGAGGGCGTGATGCTGCTCTTTGAAAGAATTTGCATCCCGAATGCAATACTACATACTCTGTTTGGAATGCAAGAAACAGCTCCTTCCAGTGCTGGTATCTTTAGGAATGTCCTCTGACTTGTCCACAAATCTTCAGTTTAAAAACAAAAGCAACAACCTGTACCTCATCTCTGCCAATCAACTCTTCTTATTGGTTTGCAGGATATTATTGCCCCTATCAGTCAGTATCACCAATACACATACATATCCACTCACACAAAAATATATGTCAAATGTTAAAACTAAAGATGCTACAGAGGGCATAATGACTTGCCTGAAATAATACTACTAATTAGTGGAAAAGTCAGGAGTAAAATACAAATCCAGTGATCCTTCCATTAAATCAGTCTCCCTTTCTGGAAAAAAAAAAATTAATAAAAACAGACACTGTTAAACTGAAGTGTCTACAATGAATACTAAGCTGTAATGCATCACATGACCAATATGGATATTTAACTGTATATGTAATTTTGCCAAAAATGTCAATCATTCAATCAGTATTTACTAAGCACCTATTACATGCGAGGTCCTGTGTTGGGGGACATAAGTAAAGGCCAAAACACAGTCCCTGCCCTCAAGGAACTAATAGTCTAATGAGATAGATAACAGACAACATGCAAATAACTGTACATCTAAGCTATGTACAAGATAAAATAGTAAATAATCAATGAGGTGAAAGCCCTAGAACTCAGAGGGATTAGGAAAGGTCTCTTGCGGAAGGTGAATTTTTAGCTAAAATTTGAAGAAGCCAGGGAGGATACACATATGACTATCTAGAAATTCAACAAATTAACTCAATACACATTGATTAAGCCCAACTATATGTTTGAGACTAAGAAATAAATATTATTTTCTGCCTTCAGGGAGCATACATTCTACTGAAGAAGCACTATCTATTGGCAAATTAATTCATATGACACCTAAGTTGAAATTATTAGAGCGAGAAGTTTTTTTGAATAACTTCTACTCCAACCCCCTCATTTCACAAATGAGGAAACTGAGGTCTAGAAAGGATAAGTAAATTCCCAAGTCTATACATAGTGAATTAATAGAAGAATTGGAGCTTAAACATAGGTGCTTTCAATACTTCATCTGCTCTTTCTATTTTCCAAAATGAAGGGCAATTATTTCATAGAATCATAACTTTAATAAGAGGCAGGGTTCAGATTTGTATCTAGGACCTCTGACTCTAACAACATTTTTCATGATTTATATCACATTTTCCCCACAATCTACCATGTTACCATGGAATTTTTGTAGTATTTAGAGCCGGAAAGCATCCTTTCAAGTGATTTAGTAGTGGAATCAGAGATTTGGAGCTGGAAGGGACCTCCAAAGTCATCTAATACAACTTTCTCATTTTAAAGATAAGGAAACTGAGGCACAGAGATACGTGATTTGGTCAAGGTCAAATAGAACCAGATTCTGAACCCAGGTCTCTGAATAGAAATCCAGCGCTCTTTCCACCATACTACAATGCCATCTAACCCCCTCAGTTCACAGATGAGGAAACTGAAATGCAGAGAGGTAGAGACTCTCCTAACGTCACATGGTTTCTAAAATTAGCAATCTGACTCTCTGCTGAAGTCAATCTAATGATCTGTTTTTATTTGCCAAAACATTTTCTATTAGCTTTGCATTCTTATGTCAGGATCTTCACACCAAATTAATTCAATTAGGATTAGGGTTTTGCTTCATCCCCAAACAGAGCACAGACTGTAGCTTAGTACTGTGTTCTAAGCACTTTTAGGGATCTTAAAGAAGCATCATAAATGGCCCCTGTTTTCAGGGACAAAAAAGCTAATTAATAGTACAAGAAATCAGTAACAATACATGGCAACAAAGCAAGAGATGTAATTTATGTTCCCCATTTATTTGTCAATGGAAATCTGTGAATAAGTTATATATTCAAAGGAAATGACATCAATATGGGATAAATCAAAGTCTTCTTGGTGAAGGAAAAAACTGTCAAGTCTATAAAAGACACATAAGTAGAGGAGGAGAGCATCTACTACTGAAGGAACGCCGTGGATCAAGTGAGCTGGGAAAACTCAAGGTACAGGCAGAAACACAGGGAGACCAGTTTATTTAGAGCAGATGGGTCAAATAACAGAATAATAATAGATAATGCTGGAAAGGGAGATTGGTTTGAGATAGTGGCAGAAACACACATTTATTCTGTAATTTAAATACAGCATTGCCTTTGATACAATAATCCTATGAGTTTGGCATTCTGCTATTATCCACATTTCACATATCAGTCAACTACGGCTCAGTAAGGTTAAGGGGGTTTGTCTGACTCACACAGTTAGTACATAGCAAAGCTGAGATCTGGAAGAACATTCAAGGTCAACCTAAAGTGTTTGGATTTTATTCTTGAAGCAAGGTGCCACAGGTAAAGGGTCATGATGAAAGATTTGTTTCAGGAACATTTATCTACAACAGTGTGTATGGAAACTGGGGCGGGAAAAGGTAGAGAAGGTTTGAGACAACAAAGCCAGTTATAATCCTATTGGAGTATTAAGGTATATGATCTGCTAAGTGTCCAAGCTAGAAGGATAAGTGTCTAGTAAACCAACACCACCAATGAACTTATTCTTGATTTTCTTATTTTAACCTATTCTTACTATAATCAAAACCTGCTTTTCCTAGTATAAACTGTTCAGTGTATTTGGAATATCTTCACATGCACCCATGAGCAAACACACACACACACACACACACACACACACACACACACACACACACACACACCCTCCCTTTCCTTTTCCCCTAACTCAAGTCCTAAGCCCAAAATCCCATTTCTTCCTGAAGAAACCTGACTAAGCACTTTCATGTTGTTTGACACACATGACAATGAACTTGATCTCACCTTCCTCTGAAATCCTAAACTGCTCCTTTTTATGTACTATTTATCTGACCCTTACTGCATTGGACTGTTATTTATTAAAATCGTTTATATATGTTGGAGAAGCAGCCTGAATTACTGGACAGACAGCTGTTCTCACAGACAATCCAAGACCTGCATTCAAGACCCCCTAATACCTAACAGCAACGTGACTCAGGGCAAGTTAGTTAACTCTCAAGGTTCCAGGGATCTCCCTATTACAAATTCCCAAACAGAAACATATATTAGGCCTGGGGTTGTGATTGCTGTTAGCACTGGGATTGGGACTGCCATCAGCTTTGGTGTTGGTGCTGGTGTCAGTGTTCACGCTGGGATGGGGATTGGTGTTAGCATTGGTGTAGTATCGGGATTAGTATCAGTATCAGTATTGGTACTGGTTGAGAAATTTCCTCATCTGGGAGTCCCCTATATCAATGAAGTCACAGGTCTGGATGAAAATAATGGTTATGTCACCCAAAACAAAATATAACCACATTGAGCACAGGGCAAAGAACACAGGGAATATATTTATTACATTTTTTTCTCTAAACTACTGGTTTAAAAAAATAATCAATAGATCCTCCACAGGAAGAAAACTGCCATTTCAAATATTTGCAGTCAAGCTCCCTGTTCCGATAAATGCCTCTTCTAAACAGTATGGGACAGGGACTGCTTGCACATGTAAGGACATATATACTATCGAGCAACACTCATTTTATGCCCTGCTATTCAAACACCACCCACCTCTACATAGTCTATTTAACTGATTCATTTGTTGTCTCCAGGAAATGTTAAGGAAGTCAGTACTTTATATCTTAGTATGAATTACATTAATCAAATCTACCTCTAGTTGTGATCAGAAGCACTTAGAAATGTCAAAAAGGTGAGGGTAATAATAGGTGAGGTGGAGGGGGAAATGGGGGGGGGGGGGAGTGCATCCTCTCACTTTCCAAATCTTTGCCACCACAAATTTTGATATATGGGACACAGATTTTAAATTATGAAGTAGCAGAACCTGAGTTAAGATCTAAGAAACCATTTGGAAAGCTACAAAACTCAGCACTCTAATTCCAATTTCTATGGTCTAAACTAGACTCCATCAATCTAACTTCTTATTCAAAAAGTATTTGTTGATTTCAACCAAACTGAATTAAAGAGAGGAAGAAAGGAACAGGGAGGACAGAGGAAAGGAAACAAATACAAATTATAACTGGCTTTCTATTGAGTTAAAAAGTAGATCAGAATAGTCCTGTCATATGACCTTCCTCCCCCTTCTGCTTTTCCTTCACCCTCAGCATCTCAGACTCTTCTACTCTTGAGGACCTCTGCAAAGTGTTACCAAGGAATGTCAAAGACTTCTTGTATAGCAAGACATATACAGTTAGTGTCATAATACATACTACAGGAAGTATCAAGAGCAATATCTTTTTTCCCCCATTTATTTTAGCAGAATGATAATAAACAAAAAGGGGGGAGAAAGGGGGTGGAAATCCCCCATCCAAAGACCTGGTCTAATCTATTCAAATTTTGTACGTTGAAATTGTCTATACAAGGAATCATCTATCCTGAATCTCTGTTGTCATGAACTGGGGCTATTTATCTTTAGTTTAGACAGTTCTGTTTAGGGGTTTGCTCCAACCAAGGTAGCTAGACACCAGCCAGGGATCAGCTTTAACTAATTAGGTAGTATTAAAACCTCAATTTGAGTAACTTTGCTGCCTTGACCATACTTGATATTTTCCTGGGTTTTTTGACTGCCTAGTTAACCAATGGACCTCCGACTCCTACTATTCATCTCATTTTCACAGATTTAGAGCTGGAAGAGACTTTAGATGTTATGTTCTTCAATTTCAATCTCTAAAGTCACAGTTCAAAAAACTAGGGTCTAGAGAAAAATAACTTATTTTCTGGTTTCAAAGTGCCATGCCGTCATCTTTTCCCCTTGCCCTTACCTCAATAGGAATATTTCAGTCTAGGAACTGGATTTGCTAACCTCTATACATCTTGGCTAATACTAACCCCCAACATCATCACCAAAATCTAACTCCAACTTTTATTTGTCCTTTACTCCATAGTCCCAACTAACAGTAAACTGAGTTTATCAGAAGAGTAATGGATTCTTAGTAGGATGGGGCACAAGTAAACAATAACAACATATTTTTAAGGTTTACAGATCATTTGACATGCAGTATGTCATTTGATTTTCACAGCAACAGTATAAGCTAAGAACTATAAGTATTATTTCCATTTTAAAAATGGGAACGCTCATGACTAAACAGGCTAAATGACAGCTTGAAGACTACATTGTCTTCTCTCTCTCACACACACACACACACACACACACACACACACACACACACACACACACACCCCTATTTAAGTGTCAGAGGTAGGACTCAAAACCTTTTCACTCCAAGTCCTACACTCTATATCTGTGGTTCTGTAATGGTAATGGGAATTTGAAGATCTTCCCTGCCCCTTAATAAGCCAAAGGGAATTTGAAGACCTTCCCTGCTTTGAAAATAAACTCTGACCCCTAACAGACTGAATGTAATCACATGGAGCCTGTGGTGGGAGGAATTTGCTGAAGGGTACAGCAGAGCCCACAGGACGTGGGAGTCACAGACAGTTAGATTGAGAGGGGGAGAGGATGCGTTCCCTGAAGTCAGTCAGGCTTGTGAGTAAATATTGGTTTGTGGGAAGACTAGAGGATGGTGTGGCTTTCTGTGCTGTTAAGGCTTATTAACTCCTTTGCTACTATGATGGAATTGGCTTACTGGTTTTGGAATTTGGTTTTCTGGTGTCTGAATAAATGTTTTGCTTCTGTCTTTTATATGGAGTCTGTTATATCCTGTGATTGAGCACCACGCAGGTATATTTATAGTGATTGTAGGCACTGTGAATATTGCATTGGTGCTACAGGTTCCCACAAGGATTTCACGCTCAAAATTCTTTTTCAAAAAAAGAAAATTTATTATTGATTTTTATTATTTGTTAAAAATTTTAAGCTCCAAATTCTTTTCCTCCTCACACTCCTTCACCTATTAAGAAGACACGAAATGTGAAATCATGCAAAACATATTTCCGTAGTAGCCATCATGCCAAAGGGAGGGAAAAACAAGAAAAATAAAGTGAAAAAAATTATGCTTCAGTCTGTACTCAGACTCCATCAGTTTTCTCTATCTGGAGGTAGTAGTAGTTTTCATCATAAGTCCTTTGGAATTACCTTGGATCACTGTGTTGATCAGAATAGCTAAGTTATTTATAGCTGATCATCATTATAATATTGCTGATACTCTGTAAGATGTTCTCCTGCTTCTGTTTACTTCATTTTACATCAGTTCATGTAAGTCTTCTCAGGTTTTTCTATAACCATCCTGCCTATCATTTTTATAAAACAACAGTATGCCATCACAATCATATACTATCACTTGTTCTGCAATTTCCCAGTAGATGGGCATCCTCTCACTTTCCAAATCTTTGCCACCACAAAAAGAGTTGCTACAAGTATTTTTGTACACTTAGGTCTTTGTCTTTTTTTTAATCTATTTAAGGTACAGACTTAGTAGTGGTATTGCTGGGTCAAAGGGTATGCATAGTTTTATAGCCTTTTAAGCATAGTTCCAAATTGTTCTCCAGATGGTTGGAACAGTTCACAACTCCACTAATTGTGAATGTGTCCCTATTTTCTCACAACCCTTCTGGAATTTTCCTTCTGTTTCATGTTAGCCAATCTGACAGGTGTGAGATTTTAATTTGTACTTCTCTAATCAATAGTGATTTAGAGCATTTTTTCATGACTATAGATAACTTTGATTTCATCATCTGAAAACTTTTTCTATCTTTTGACCATTTGTCAATTAGGGAATGACTTGTCCTTTTATAAATTTGACTCATTTCCCTATATATTTGAGAAAGGGTGCCTTTATCAGAGAAACTTGCTCTTAAAAAATGTTTTTCCCCAATTTTCTGTTTTCCTTCTAACTTTTTCTGCATTGTTTTTGTTTGTAAAAAAAAAAAATTAATGGAATAAAAATTTTTGCTTTAATCCCCATAACATCTCTAACTTTTACATATAGATCTGACAGGTAAATTTTTTCATGCTCCCCTAATTTGCTTATGGTATCACTTTTTATGTCTAAATCATGCTAAAAATTCTTAAACCTTATTAAGTAAATAATTACTTATGTTACACACACACACACACACACACACACACACACACACACACACACACACACATACACACACACACACTCCTCAAGCCACCATTGGTTTCACAATACATTTTGTTTTGTTATAGTTTAAACAGGGTTAAGGGGAAAAAATGTTGGGAATCACTGTACCATGTTGCTTCATTTGACCAAACTAAATTTACAGTGACATAGATCAAAACCTAGAGCAAAAAAGTTTTGACCCATTCTATTTATATTTCAGTGTATCAGTGGAACCTCTTACTCATACAGCCAAGAGAATCACGATGAAAGCAAGCTTCCATGACTTCCAATGCATTTTAAAGATGCCTAAGTATAATACAGATCAGTGGTTTTCAAACTTTTTGGACTCAGAACCCTTTTATTCTTTTTAAAATGATTAAGGACCATCTCCAAAAGAGGTTTGGTTGGGGGGGAGGGCACAATTATCAATATTTCCTGCATTAGAAATTATAATATCTTATTAAAAAGTCTTGATCTCAAAGAGTCTAGAGGATTCCTTGGGGATCTCTAGACCAAATTTTGAGAACCACTGGCAAAGACCAGCATTATTTCCTTCTCTTTGAAAATGCTTGCTCAAAAAATAATGTTTTTAATAAACAATATTAGGACTACTATATTAGAATGAAAAATATTTCCATTTTTCAGAGATTACAAAATCCCTAATTTTAAGACATGCTTAACTAGCACGTCACAAGGAATCAGATCTCTAAGTTGAACCACAAAGTAGAATAGAAATTGGATTAAGTCAGAGTTTTTTCAAGTCATAAAAATGTTTTTATAAGTTCCCTGCTATTGTTTACTACTTTTTTGTATGTAGAAATAATTTTCTTAAAAGAACATATCTTCTAAAAACTAATTTAAAAAATATTCTCTTGCTACATCAAATTTCTTATACATTCACTTCAAAACTCACTAATCCCATACAAAATGACCAACACTTCAAATCTTATGCTTTACAAATTCAGAAATAACACTGACAGGACATAAATCCATCTTCTTCACTACTAAGGCTCAACCACACAACCATTGCATTATGTTTTACAGAACCCAACAAGCATTTCAGATGAACAGGCAAAGTTATTCAATTGAACATATTTTATGAGTGATGGACCCTTAATATACTACGAATTAAGTACTAATAATATTACTTTTTCCATATGACAATTTAAAAATACATAAAAGCAAATTATTTTATTAGTTACATCAATTTAGTACATTATGAAAAAAGACCACTTTCCCCCATGACTCCAAATATCCTAAGAGACCTTTCTAAGATAACTCTATATTTGAACAATAATGCCAAAATGACAAAATTACTAACCATCCTAGTCATATATAAGCATCCCAGTGCTCTATGATAAAAAAAAATTGATTCCATAAATTTGCCAACTAATAAGAAGGAAAGAAGCAAGTCTAAAATGAAGAATTATAATGGATTTCTACTAGACATTTATTTCACTTTGTTCACCCAACAAGTTCTACATGTGGTCTACGAATACATTCCCATCTAGGTTCACATATACTTCAAGGATATACACTATGGTGGCTGAAATTTGGAAGATGAAAAGATAGACCCGAGATTATTACCACAAGTTATAATCAAATCCTATTTGTTTTTAATTTTTTTCCAGGCAGATTTGTGATTATATAGGTCTTCATTTCTTGATACTTCTAAACATACTGATTAAAACAAACTGAATATTTGTGTTATCTTTTAAGTTTTCCCTCAATTCAATCACACAAATCTGTAAAAATCCCTGAATCTGTCTGAATTGGAGGCATAAAAAAAACAGATATGGAAAGAAATACATCTTTTAAGGAACACATGCCAATATTTATAATGATTTGAAAACTTCCTTTTATTTTCAATGAGTAATATGCTTTTTCCCGAATATGAAAATTGAGTCGAGCTCTTGAATATATGGATTCAACCCTCAGATGAGTTTTAATGATATACATTCTGAAAAGGGTGATGGGAATTGTGTCTCCCTCCTGAACAATGCCTTTTCTTAGCTATGATAATTGAAGTAAACATTAAAAATCGACAAACCCTCAATATAAGGAAATCTATAATTCTATGTAAGGGAATATACCATTATGTTCCCTGAGCATTTACTGTGTTTGTGATCAGCCCTATGCTAGGTATGAAAGAGATAAAGCAGAAAGCCCATGCTATCATCAGGTCTTAACACTGATACTTAGAAAGTCTTACGCATTTCCTCTAAGACAGGTGAAATAACTAAAAATACAAAGGGACAAGCATAATACACTTAGACACATCAATATTATGAATTTATTAGTTACACTGCAAACTTACAAGTAAACAGTTAAGTGTTAGGGGACCACACACACAAATTACGATACCTGAGATTTAGTGCATTCCTTTGAGCCAAAATGAAATGAGTGCCATAAAGGAGGAAAGGAAAAGATGAATATTATCAGACATGCTATAGTACAATTGCCAAAAATGAAGATAATGTTAAAATTAGGTTAAGAATGGCCCTAGATCACCACCTCCCCATTAGTTGACTGCATGTATAAATGTTCTATGCATAATGTGCTATATATGCCATGCAATAGCAATGAACTCAGAATTTAAAGTATTTGTGAAACATGATCATGCAATTCCTTTTGATAAACTTCTCTCTCTTCTTTTCTCACTACTAGCCAACTTTCTTTAAGGTCTAGTGTACTTGTTAAATGTAACACATATTGGCCCATTTCTAAGAATGACTGAGCACGTTCAGTTGCTTATTTACACTATATGGTAGCACTCTACAGATAAAGTATTTTTGGTTCTTCTTAATGCTGAGATTTATTTTATTTGGGTGAAATAAGAGCCAAATGATGTTTAGTTAACAACAAATTTACACAGATTGACGGTGTAAATATAATGTAACAATAAGTTTCAATCCATTGCTTTAACATGAATGTGTTTATAATTGTTTTCACCAACAACTCATTTCATAATTCAAACAACAATAAGAACCAACACATCACACATCTGTAATCATTTTATATTTTTATTTCTTCTGTAAACAAATGTATCTATTGACTGAATTTGTCTTCAAAACGTTGTTTTCAAAGAAGTGTGTCTTGGGAAACACAATAAAAAATGTGAGCTATTATTTACCAGATTAGGAAAAAGAAGTGAGGCTTACTACTTAAAAAGGCAGTATTTCTAACAAGAAAAAGTGGTGTGGGAGGGAGTGGCAAAATATTGTCCTTGCAATAATTAAGTAAACCAAATTAAGAGAAATATTTATCTTTTTCTTAAAAAAAAAAAAAAGAAAATTCCATTTTGAAGGCAGAATTATAAAATCTGAAGTTTAGAGAGAGAAAAATCCTTTGAGATTATTTCAATTCCCTCATTTTACAGTTCTGGATATTGAAGCCCCGAGGTTACCTAATTTTCCCAAGGACAAAAAGGTAGTAAGTGGGAGAGCCAGTATTTGAACCCTGATCCTCTGACTTCAAATCTGGCACTTTTTCATTGAAAAGATATACATGATCTCATTGAATCATTCCCACAAATATGACATCAAGGCATATTTGTGAAAGCAATTCAAAATTATCACTCTATATGCATCAATTTACAGTTATGCTGTCTACCCCCATTAGAATGTAAGTTCCTTGAGGGCAAGGTTTGTTGTTCTTTTTTCTCCTATCACTTAGCATAGGGCCTGGCATTAAGTAAACACTTAATAACAGCCTGACTGATTGAATGACACATGTTGGACTTTTAGTAATAGGAAATTTTTTTATGATAATGAAATTTTATACAACTTACAGAACATGATCATGGTGTGCACACTTCCTATGGTTTTTCTGCTAGACTAGCAGTGAATACATCATTTTCTCTTTGCCAGAGAATTGACAACAAAAAAAACCTTTCATAGATTTCTAATACCAACCCTCCCAACCAAACAAAGCTGACTTTGTGGTGAATAAAAAGAAACTCTATCCAAAAGAGCAAAATAAAATGACTCAACTATGAAATTCATGCTAAATTAAGAGTAGGTGGAGGGAGAGCTGATGGTCAGGACTGCACTAGGGATGAAAATTTGAAGATTTTTATTTGATAAACAAAATACATGAAGTGTTGGTATAAAATATTTTATCCATACCTCTTAAGAAAAACTCCTAGAATTAATATGTGACAAAATCAATGTCAAGACTTTAAGTCAACAACACATCCATTTTATAGTAGCATTCATCCACAGGAAGAGGGAAAAGGTTATAAACGAGGTAAGTGGGGGAATGATAAAAAGTAAGTCAAGCATGACCTTTTATGTATGTATGTATGTATGTATGTATGTGTATACATACACACAACACACACACACATATATATATTTTTTTTAAAGAATAAAAGGCAATTTTGTTTGAGAAACAAGTTTAGGCTGTATTCAGTTAATGGTATTTTATATGCTATTTTAGTTAATAATAGGCTCATAGAAGAGTGAACAGAGGAGTAATAAAACAACTGAAAAGAGGATAGCAAGAGACCCAGATTCTAATTCAGGTTCTGCCACTTGACTAAATTATTTTCTTGGGCAAACCAATGAATTTCTTTGTGGCTCAGTTTCTTCATAAGTAGACTTAGAAATAATTTTATATTATCTTGAGGATTGTTCTATCAGGACATGTCCTCACTGGTTTAAGAAAGGGACACTTTCTATATTATCTTAAACTTTTATTTTCATTTTAACAAGAGTTAAATATTCTTTTCAAAAATATCAGGGGCAAAGATATTACACAGTGATTGATCATTTTCATAAACATATTTTATAAGCAAAAAGTATGTATGATATTCATTTTATTAAGGCATTCAATAGTAGTAACCACTAGTAAAAAAAGGAAGATTCCATTGCAAACTATATCCAGTGAGCAGCAAAAACAGGCAAAGTTCCTTTTTTTTTTTAAAGTTCTTGTCAATATGAAAGCCATTTTACTAAAATTAGAGCAAACCAATGTCCTACGTTCCAAGCTATAGATTCATGGATATTTTTTTCCTTCCCCAAAGCAAAAATCAACCTTACAGATTTACACAGCATCACCAACACTACTACATTTAAAATATATCTCCTAAACATGAATTTCCCCAACAATCCAGAAACCAAAACTCTATTTCTAAAAAAAGAGGAGTTAGTAGCTTACCGTATGATAACCTCTAGGTAAAGGTGGCTTTCCAACAGGATAAGGATCCACAGTGTCAATGATTGTTTGTCTTTCACCTTTCTGATTAATTTTTCTAAATCTCCTTCTAGACTGTCGATGAGAAGCTTGGCGCTGAAAATATTCTTCATTTTCATCCATATAGTCCACCTACAAAACAAATTGAAGACTTAGATATTTCCCTAAGAAAACTTATCTGGGCCTTCTTCCATTGATAAAACTTATGGATCATATTCAGTTTCAATAGATGACCCACACTCCTTTGCTCTTAGCCATGTGTAGTCATGTTTTCTAGACAAACCTTCAGTGTACTGGGACTCCTCTGAAAATAAGTGCTTCTTCCTGATATTTAATTTATGAAGGGGCATTTTCAGTTCCACTTTGGAAAATGTGGTTAGCTATGAGCTTCCTGCAATTCCAAGGCCAAGAATAGTTTAAGCTGTCTTTGTACTGACATTACGTGAGAAAGAGATCAGAGGACATATAGCAGCTTATTGACTAAGGGAACTGTTACTTTCTCTTAACCAAAGCACAGGAAGTTTATCTACCATGAGTCAATTGTAAAATACCCTGAATCCCAAAATGACAGAGTTAACAAATGGAATTTGGTAGATTATTTAAAATTTCCTTTATACATTTTTTCTGTAATTACTGCTATGTATTTTTTCAAAGTTACTCTTCAAGCAGAACCAGGCAAAACCTGTACACAATCACAGACACATCGTACATATGATGACCAACCTTGATAAACTGGACTATCCTCAACAATGCACAGCTAAAGACAACTCTACAAGCCTCAAGAAGGAAGGAGATACCT
>CM053592.1:86950996-86967780 GCA_028646515.1 Pseudochirops corinnae | reverse complement strand
GCACGCCACCAGGGGGGGGGGGGAAGGGAGGGGAGAAAATCTGAAACTCAAGTGATTGTGGAACTGAATCTTGTAAATTAAAAGTAAATGAGTAAATAAAAAAAAATTTATTAAAAAAAATAAAAAAATAAAAAAAAATAAAAAAAAAAAACAAAGTTACTCTTCATTTAGAAAGACTAATGGATGAAAGAGATAGCCTTAAAAAGTAAAATGGCTTGAAACTCTCTCTGCTTCTATAGTAAATATGTAAACAGATGAACTGACCCTTTTAGATACCTATAGTTTAGAATACAAGTTAATATTGCAAGACTCTGCTATTACACCTACAAAACTTCTTCTAAATCAAGGGAGGCAGGTATGGAATGCTACAGGGGATGTTTTTTTTTAATCCATTGGGAAGTTTTGAAAATCATGCTATTAGGTCCCAAAATCCCCACTAAGAGACGAGACTGCTATTAAAATCTCACCACTAGAAACAACTGTGGCAGCGCCAACGACCTTTCTCTTAACCCCCTAGCAATACTTTCTTGTTGACCAGGAAATCATAAGAAATTTTACAAGCAAGGAGTTTTCTTCAACTTTAATCAAACCCTGTGATGAACAAGATCTCATTGCTACAGAAATTCCTCTCCGATACCAGAGGATGGAACCCTAAATCCCCCTGACGAAACTTGCTCAAAGCTAGCCAACAAAACACAGTGTATAAGGAGAAGTTTGGACAACCATCAATTTTAAAAGATCATTGCCTAGTTTTAAAGTGGCAGCATGTGGATATATTATCATGAATTTCCCTGTGCCTCAGGTGTCTATTGTCCACCTGTAAACTTTGAACCTGATTGAAAAATCAAAGCAGTATTACATTATTAAGCACTTTTACTGAAAAAAAAAAGTATACTTAAAGCATACTGAAGTTTTACAAAGGAAAAAAATAATAAATAGGAAGTGATTTCTATTCAATTCATATTCCCAGTTAATTATTTTCTGTTTTGTGTCATTTTTCTTTTAATCTAACAAATTAGAATACATCAGAGTACTTTGGCTCCTATAATCTGATCTATTATTCAAAAAGTCCCTTGATCTTCTTTAAATTAAAAATGGAAAAGAAAAGTCAAAGTTACTTACATCCAATATTTGCTCTCAGGAGGTCTATTATGGTATTCATTTACAATTTCTACCTCTCATTTCAATCAGCATTTGGAGAACTAAATACTGCAATTCAAAAATTCTTGCCAAATTTCACTTAAAAGGCACACCCCAAGGTTTGATACACAAGGCTTAAGAAACAGCACACTTAGAGACTTCTTGCCTTCTTGGCTCTTTAACTGAAGCCCCCAAATAAGCACAACTATTCAGTTCCTCACAATCTTAAAGGAAATAACCATTCACAATTATATTCAATGTTACATAATATAAAGCACTATTAAGTCATTTTTAAAAGTCCTAATTGGAATAGGCACAAACTTTAAAAAAAAAAACCTATAATTTATTAGAGGAATTTAGTGTTTTGGGAAAGAAATCACAGAGAAATATACTTACCACAATCATTTCAGATGGTTCTAAAACAATGCATTCACAGCCACGCCTAAAGCTTCCCGCAGAACGCTTGCCAAAACTATGGAAGAAAAATACACAATCAAAACAAATCCGGAGCTTCAAGGCATTCCCAACACATATTTAAAGACCCCCCTGAATCTCTGCCCCTGAACTAAGATTGATTTTTTTTCAGCACAGTGACTGCAATGTATTTAGCACTTAATAAATGCTTCATCTAATTTTTAACTAGCTCGAATACCACACATTGCTAGCAGACAAACAATTGTAATGTGCATTAAGTATTATGCTTTTGAGGTAATCTACAGATTTAATAGGAGCAGCTACATGGCACAGTGAGTATAACTCAGGGTCTGAAGTCAGGAAGACTCATTGAGTCCAAATCTGGCCTCAGGCACTTACTAGCAGTGTGATCCTAGCTATGCAAGTCACTTAAATCTGTTTGCCTCAATTTCCTCATCTGTAAAATGAGCTAGAGAAGAAAATGGCAAACCACTAAAGGATCTTTGCCAAGAAAAACCCAAATGGCGGCATAAAGAGTTGGACACAATGGAAACAACTGAACAACAACACTCAACTAAGTGGTATTTCAAAATAATTAAGCCCCTTCAAAATAGCAAACTACAAAATATTAGGCAATCATGAAATGAAGTCTAAGTATCCTGTTAAATTTAACAATCCTTTATTTAAAATGTTCAGGATTCTATGCCAGATAAATGAGACTGCTCTCAAGATGCTTAAAGAAAAAATAAGGCAATGGTAAATAAGTAGCATTTGAAGTTTGAGTGTACAGTAAAAAAGCCTTCATCTCCCACCCAAAATATAGGAATAATCAACGATGGATGGATTGTGGAAAGATGAGCATACTAATGCACTACTGGTGAACTATGAATTGGTTTGACCATTCTGGAATTCATTTTGGAAGTATGCTAAGAAAGTAACAAAATTGTCTATACCCTTTGACCCAGAGATCTCTCTACTACACCTATATCATAAGGAGATCAGTGAAAAAAGGAAGATCGCCAAAGTCAAAATGTTTATGACACCAATTTTTGTAATAGCAAAGATAGATAGACAGACAGACAGATACATAGATAGATAGATGTGAATTGATGCAAAGGAAGCAGAATAAGCAAGGCAATGTACACAATGACTACAACAATATAAATGGAAAGAACAAGACCAACTGAAACTGAATGCTGTAAAATTATAATGATCAAATTTGTGCCCAGAGAAGGGAAATGAGAAGGCTTCACTCATTCCACCTTCTGTGCAGATATGGTAGACTGTGGAAAGGAAATATAAGAACAATTCTTTAATTTGTTAGTTTTGCTGAATGCTTCTTCCCCTTCTTTTTTAAATTTATTATCAGTTATAAGGTATGGAAACTCTGGGAGGGTGAGAAAGGAGAGAAATATAGGTGATATAAATACAAAAGATATCAATAATATTTTATTATAAAGCAAAACAAAAGTAAACGTAAAGTTAAAATGAAAATAAAGGTAAAATGCTATAGGAAAAGTGAGGTTCATGACATGTTTTTATTTGTCACTACAATATACTTTGATGGATACTCTCTCATCAAAGTATATACTCTTCTTTGGATGAGATCACAACTCATCCCTTCTTACCCTGTTCAACTTTTTTTTCAATATCTTCCCATAAGTGAGTGCTAATAATCATAAAATTTTTAGAACACTGAAAATCACTAAGTTTGTCACTGTAGGGATAGAGCTGGACCTATGATTTCACTGGAATAAGGGAACTCCCATACAAGAAAATTCTCTCTGTCAGTATAAGTCAGTACTATTTTTCTGCAACTTAACTCTAAACAGAGGGTCACAGAGTCAGTATATATCAGAGGAGGGACTTGAACCCAGATTTTCTGGCTTCAAGGTTAGATCTCTATCCAGTACTCCATGATGACTTCTTTGTTCCAATACTAGTGGTAAATATATAGATTACACGCTAAAACTACACCCATTTTTTGATTTGAAAAATAAATTCGTTTCCTTCTTTAAAATGCTTCATTAGACTAGGTAGAGTATGGCTAATACTTACCAATTTGTTTAATAATAACAACAAAAGACCCAGAAATAAAATAACTTTCAAAAGATTAATGCTTACGTCAGCTAAAAGGCTTATTTTGAATTTGAATGATACTTCTAAATGTTTCCAAGAACTGAAACTCTAAACTGGTTGCACATTTCCCCTAAATTCTCCCTTACAAAAAAACAGAATATAACTAGATGTTACTGTAGGGGGTTATATTACTCAATAACTTGAATGACTTTTGCTTTAAAGAAGTTGGTCATGTTTTACATTATATAACTAGAATGAAGATAAGAACAGTCTGCTCCAGAGTAGAAACTTTGGGAGACAATTGTTACAGTGAAATGGGAGAGGGAGAAGGAGGGAAAGGGAAAGAGACAGACACAGAGAGACACAGAGAGAGACAAGACAGACAGAGAGGCCTCCCATACACTTTCTTCACTTGCTTCCACCTACAACCTTGAATGATGAAGACAATCATCTACTCATGGTTGTCTAAAAGTAAAAGTCAATAGGTAGAGCCCGAAGTCCTATGAATATATGCTGCTTAAGTGCATTTAACACTTGATAAATGTTTGTTGAAACGAATTGGGGACCAAAGCAGAAGAAAGGGGTGGTGCATGTTACAAACATTACTTGTGCTCATTACTAATAGGGTATAACCTGACAAATGTATTAATGTTTCCATTCTCCTCTATATACTTCAGTGGTATTCTTTGTACTGGACATTATTTACAATATTGTTTTCATAATATTTATAACAATATAATTACAATAATAATAAACCTAAATGATTAGTCATAAATATCAGGAGAAATAATAATTTTTCCCTTCCTCCAAAGAATTTCTAACTAGCTAATAGTATAATCCAGGTGGGGAAAATTCCTGATGATTCTTCCACAGCCATTTTGAATACCTTAAAATTCTATTAGTGAGAAAATAATAATCTTCACTCACCCACCCAAAAAGACTGGTTCGGGTTTGAAATGAAGCTTGTCTAAGCTTTCATGCCTATCAGCAGTGGAACTGGACACATGAGTAGCCACTGCACTTCTTACAAGGAGATGGAAAGGGAGAGGAAGAGAGGAAGGCAAGGAAGGAAGAAAGGAGGCAAAGAATGAGGAATCAAAAAGGAAGGGGGCAGCGGAAAGAGAGAGGGAGGAAGGAAGGAATTCTAATAAGTTGGTTTCCTCCATTTATAATCTACAACAAATTATGAGCAGCGTTTGTGGGATGAAATAAAAAATCTTCAGGTTTGAAAGTCAAATATATGCTCTTATATACAATTTGTATTTAAAGTCAAGGTACATAAAGCAAAAAATAAAAAATAAAAAACAGGAATTCCTAAACAATTTTTGCGTCATGGACCATTTTGGTAGTCTGGTTAAAGTACAGACCCTATTTCAGAATAATGCTCCTACATGCATAAAATAAAATACAAAGGATTACAAAGAAAACCAATTATATGAAATAATGTTATAATTTTTTTAAAAAAGTTTGTGGGACACAGATTAAAAGCCTCTGACGTAAAAAGATGACATTTATAACCTTTTTTCTTCTTGCGAAGTCTGTCACATCTACTAGTAAGCACTATCAGAAAGATTTCAATTTTTCACATTTGCTTAGATTAATTTATTTCTTTTGTAAGATCATAGTTCTAGATTTATAGTTCTAGAGTCTAGACCCAGAAGTAATTTTAGAATTCATCTATTCCAACTTTCTAATTTTACTGATGAGGAAACTGGGGGCCTTTTAAAAGTTAAGTAACTTATCTAAGGTCACACAGATAGTAAGTGGCAGGAATCTGAATTAATCTTCCTTGAGTGTAAGTTCAAAGTTTATTGCCTTCTTTACTGTATCATACTGCTTGTCCTTCAGATCAATAACCAACAGAACAAGCAACTAAACTGATAAATATCAACTCTTGACTGGCAACTAAATCCCTGGTAAGATTGTGAAATATTGGCATGACAATGCAGACCCAGCAAATTTAACTATCTGCACTGTGTGGGACAGAGCGTGTTAATCTCCTGAGAGCAGGGTCCAATCAGATTAAAATGTAACTGGGAAATGTTTAACAAAATAAGTAAAAATATGATAAAACACAGGTAATGTTCATTTGTAATTTTCTATGTGCCTGCATTTCTATTTATGTTTGACAGCACTGGTCCAGAATAACAAGAAGATACGATGAGATAAAACACGACTAAATCCAAAAGTGCTCACTTGGCAGTACCATCGTCAGCACTACACTCTGGTGGGTCTGCACCTGATTCTCAGCAGAACTCAATTCCACCCCAGCCTCCTCCTCCCAGTGCCTCAGAAAACCAAAATGCAGTCTCTTACTGTGGCTGGGACAGCAGTGATCTGCACTACAACAGTACTTAGATAACTAAAGAACAGAAGAAACTGAAACAAGATGCTGAACTGTGTGTGGATCCACCAAGTCTCGCTGAAGTAAAAGGTCAAGCATTCAGTATTCCCCAAGAAGTCAGTTGGGGAAGAGAATGATGTCAATGAAACATGGAATTGCCCAGCATAGGAGAACAACTTTGAGGTCCAATTCCCAGAGAAACATAATTTAAAAAAAAAAAAAAAGAAGTAAGTCAGAAAGTAATGGAAATATCAAGAAAAAAGCTTGAAATTACTAAAGATCACAGGAGAAAGAAAACTCAGTTAAGGACCTTGACAATAAGCAGATAAACCAACAGGAACAATATCAACAACAAAAGGAACGTGGCCTCCAAATCAACAAAAAGAATCCAGACATCTAGAAATAAATAAGACAAAGAAAAATGCTTCAACTCCTGATAAAAATAACCTGGTGGACTCCCAGGAAAGCATGGAACCACAAAAGGATTTTCCTGAATGACTTAATTGAAAAATAAAAATTATAAAGCAGAATTTATGGCCTACATAGCAGAAGTAATTAGCAGAACAGGAAAACTGAAATCCACAATGGTAAGATTCATCAAAGAAACAAAAGAGAGATTGATTGAGAATGCAAATAGACATAAGTGAAAAACAACCTAGAAGAAATAGTAAAATTAAAACACACACACACACACACACACACACACACCACACATATAACACACACCTCATAAAAACAAAAAATAAAAAAAAAAAGCCCCATGATCTCCAAAAAGAGAAAGAGACAGACTCTTCCTTTCTAACTATTTTCAACTTTAGGCAACTCACAAAATGAATGCTCACAGACATTCTGACATATATTCACTCTTCTACACTGCCTCCAACACACACACACACACACACACACACACACACAATTTCCATAACATTATGAAAAGTTGAAAAAGGCAACTGACTCTCCTGGTGAAATCAATCACTGAAGCTCTAACCTTGACACACACACACAAAAACCCCACTACAAGACAGAATTATCACCCAGTTAGCTTCCAACCTTAAAGAGTGGAGAGAAAATAAGGAGGCAGATTATTATAAAATTTAAACTGAAAATAAAGAGAGGAGGAACTAAAGCTATAGGGCAAATATTTCCACTCTACTATGTTTTGATACAAAATACATAGACTTGATGCTGGAAAGCTGTCAGATTAAACAATTTATTCCACCTCTCTGAACCATCTTTTCCTCATCTGTTAAATCTGTTTAATAATACTTTTAGGATCTTAGATCTGGAAGAGACCTCAGGTTATACAGACCAGCTCCCTCATTTCACAGATGAGGAGGCAGAAGTACAGAAAGATGACTTGCCCCAGGGGCACACACAGGTCATCAGTGGCAGAGTCAAGAATCAAACCCAAGTATTCTGACCCCAAACCAACTCTTTTCTACTCTACCATGTTTTATAATTTGCAAAGTGATTTATATATATATATGTTATTTGATCTTAATAATTACAGAGAAGTGATAGTTTTAGGATTTACCTTAGATAGGGTGTGTATGTGTGGGTACACATATATATTTTATAGAGAGAATTTGCTTTGCTTGACTGTACATTTATTTCAAGGAATTGGGTTTTTTTCTTTTTTTGGATGGTACTGGATGGCAGGGAAAGAAAATAGATTTCTGTTCATTTTAATTAACTTATTTTGTTATAAGAGATCTCTTACAACAAAGAAATAATTTGTAAATGTTTTTAATGCAAAAACAAAACACATGAAGAAAACTTAAAAAAAAAAAAAAGCACCTTTTAGGATCCCTGTAAAGTACAACTAATCCCTCTTTAGTGGCCTGGTTGTTTTTGTTCTTCAGTCACGTCTGACAGGTGAGGTAGGCACTAAAAGTACTATCTTCATTTTACAGATGAGGAAATGAAGTCTCAGAGAAGTTAGATGACTTACTCATGGTCATACCCAGCAAATGTTAAGAGGCAAAGAATCAAGCCCCCATCTCTTCAGACTCTAGCACTCTTTCCACCATGCCATAATTTCCTCTCTCTACTGATTATAAAAGTGGCAATGCAATGATGACAACCCCCATTTTATAGAGAAAGAAACTGAGGTTCCTAGAAATGAGCTTCCTTTTCCAAAATCACATGCTTAGTAAGTGAAGGAACCAGGTTTTCTGATGCCAAATCCAGTGTCTTTTCATTAAACCCTTTTGGAGTTGAAGGGGAGAGGTTATGTCAGTCTAAAAGGACAATGAACTCTGAGAGAATGAAATTTCCTTGAGGACAAAAACTGTTTTAATGTTATCTTTCTATCACATAACACATAACACATGGCAAATAGTGGCTATTTTAAAATGCTTGTTCACTGATTTTAGAAAATGTAGATTTTCCCCAATATATCTCAAAATACTAAGAAAATTAATTCATTAGACAATTTTTCTGAGTATCTGGGGGCTAAAGATGCAACACTTTTTAGCCAACTACTCAACTCCGTGGAGTTGAATCTATGATCAGACCTACATTTAAAGCTATCAGGCTTGGTAGAACCTTTCTTTTCCAGTGACTCATCAAAGCAGGACTTGAGTCAGGGAAAGAGAAGAGTGCACAGAACGAAACAAAAATATATTACAGTTGTAAAAGTTCAATTCTACTTTAAAAAAACAAATAAACAAACTTGGCATTATCCCATATTCGATAGAATAATGATACTAATAGCTGGCATTTATATAGCAAGAACTTTAAGTCTTTTTTGCCTGGTGCTTTAAAAATATTAACTAATTTCATCCTCAAAACAACTCTGGGAAGTAGGTGCTATTAGTATCCCTATTTTACTGCTGAGAAACTTAAGCAGACAAGAGTTTAAATAATTTGCTCAGAGTCACTCCGATCATAAGTGTCTGAGACAGAATTTGAATTCAGGTCTTCCTGACTTTCAGGCCAGTGTAGCTGTTTAGCTGTTAGTCACACAAAACAATTCAAGGTCAGTTCTTGCCCTAACATTCACTGGATCATAGATTTACAGTTGGAAGGAACCACAGAAGTAACCTAACCAAAATCTCTCATATTACTGACATGGAAACTGAGGTCTGGCCTTGAGGTTATAACTAATTTCCTAGGTCCACCATCATGTCTACTGTAGCCACTGCCTAGAAGATATGGCATGGGATAGTGAAAAGAAGGATGGATTTGGAGTTGAGTGCAAATCTTGGCTTTCTCACCAACTACTTATGTTATCTTGGACAAGTTACTTCACTTTTCTGGGCCCCAGGTCCACATTTATAAAATGAAATGGTTGAATCAACTGGGGAATGGCTAACCAAATTGTGGCATATGAATGTAACAGAAGATTATTGTGCCATAAGAAATAATGATGACTTCAGGGAAACAGAAGAATTTTAAAAAATGATACAGAATGAAATTTTTAAAAAAAGTGAAAATGTATACAATGACAATCACAATATAAATGGAAAATACAATAACAAAAATATTCAACTGAAAAATTCATAATTTTAATGACTAAATTTGACTCCTATCAGATGTACATCTTTGCGTTAAATGAAGAGGTAGGGAACTAGGAGTATGTAACAGTTCATATAATGTAAGACTTGGTCGGTATATTTGTTAGTTTTGGTAAATTGATTTTCTTTTTAAATTACAAAGGAAGGGGGGTGAGGATTATCTTTGAAAGCAAAGGTGATATAAAACCAAAAGTTATAAATAGTTCTAAATTTTAAAACTTAAATGAAGATAAAAATGATTATTTTTCTTTGAAGGACTGATCTATTAAAGTCCAAAGTGGTTCATTACAAGAAACTTGACTGGGAGGTTATCATTCTTTAATCCCTAGGAGTTCCCCAAAACTGTCCATTAAAATATAACATGCTTCAAGAATTGAAGTGCTTGGGGCCACTAGGTGGAGCAGTGAACAGAGCACCCACCCTGCAATCAGCAGGACTTCAGTGCAAAAAAAAAATTATAAAATAAAGTGCTTTTTTTCTCCACTCTTTCCCATTCCCTTCTCAGTCCTAATCTCTTTGACTTTACAGCTAAGGCTTTTACATTAGGACAAAAATGAAAATTAAATGGGAAAGGGAGTGGGGAGGAAGAATGAGTGTCCTAAAAAGAGCTACCATTTACTAGCAAGCTAGTAAAGAAACTCTAGTTAGGAGGAAGAGTCAAAAGATTTATCGGGTTTATCTGCTTAAACTCTTCTCTAATACTCTATAGGTAGAAATGGATGCCTGCAGAAAAGTTACAAATTAATATCTACATTCCATTGTATTCTTACTTATTTTGTTAAACATTTCCCAATTACATTTTAATCTGGTTCAACTACATAAGGGAGTTTCTCCTCACCACCAGCAGTGCCAGGCTTAGCGACCTCTGAAAGAGTTCCACTTTGAGGGCCAGCTAAGTGGCACAGTGAATAGAGCATTGGTCCTGGAGTTTGGAGGACCTGAGTTCAAATGCGGCCTCAGACACTTAACACTTACTAGCCTTGTGACCTTGGGCAAGTCACTTAACCCCAACTGCCCGGCATTCCCCCTCCAAAAAAAAAAAGAGAGAGTTCCACTTTGAATAAGAAGTACCACAAACTATGGCAGCACCTTTAAAAGCTGTTTATATACTTATAATAACGCTAACTTTTCTCTGAACTAATCCTTTTTTAATCCCCATTGTTTTTTAAAAGTATGAAATCTATTACCCATGACTACACTGAATGGTGACCTGAAACTAGATTACTTTACCAATCAGAAAGAGTGCTCACATAAATTTGCTATCAGAGAGTGTGAGCAATAAACTCTTCTTTGTTTCTCTTTCCTGTCACCAGTCCTTCAGTGTGCCACTGACACTGTCCTTCCACCCATCAGATCGCAGTATGACTCCCCAGCTTCCATACATTTAACTGGTGGCTGGTGGGAGTGGGGAAGTAACAATCTCACTTTCAAATCCAACTTGCATCACTGACATCATTCTACTACCCATCCTCCCCCCAACCCAAAATATCATCATGTTTTCAAAAAGGAAAACTTATTTGCAAATTATTAAAATTAAGATTTCTTCCTGTCAGTTTATCACTAAACATTTCCTTGCAAGAGCTGGATTTAGTTCTTTCAATATGAAGTTCTTAAAAATCCTATCATTCTTTCCTACCTTAAAAGGTATTCCAGAATACAGCAGGGTGGCTGGCATCAAGGATATATTTCTTCAGAATCATCTTTTATACTTAACTAGCAATGTGGAGTTCAGAAGCAAGGGTGAGCCAGAATTATTCTTTGTTTTGATATCAAATAAGATGGAGAATTATAAATGATCAAATATTTATGAAGTTGAATATTTCTACGGCTGCAAAATGTTGACCTTATGGTACAAAGGAAAACTCAGACTTTCAGCTTCTCAAGACATGGAAAAGACTTAAGTGGTCAGCCCCTTCAACCCTTCATATAACAAGTAGTCAGTAAAATACATACATACATACATACATACATACATATATATATATATATATATGAGCTAGTAGTTAGCAGAAGTATACAAAATTAATTGTTAACTTTTTTACATACCACAGAAAAGAGGGGCATATTTTCCATGTGCAACATCATCTGTCTCCTCCCTGGGGATCAGAACTCACAGGAAAAAAAAAGGCAGAAAATGTGGAGATTACGTTCCATAATGACCTAACATGATGCCAAAAGACACTTAAAGTCGTTTCAAGATATAAGCCCATTCCTAAGAAATCACATACTTAACCACAGGGTGGTTTTCCAGTTCTTCACTACAGTCATGATGGAGACAGTTTGTCCTAATGGTCCCCAAATACTTTCTCCCCCTACCCCACGAATATTTGAGATGTATGCTACCATTGAGTATTCAAGTTTCCCAGGCAGACAGGCAGTAGCAGAACACAGAAGACTGTTCTGTCAATGTCCTCAAAATTCACCCTTTGTATGGGCCTCCACATTCCTTTTTTATGTCAGTGAAACTACCCATTGGAATGCAACTTCTCTGGGATGGAATGTCAGTTTCTCCATGAGCTGCTATATACAGAGCTGTGGAAAACAGCAGCTTAGCTGATAGTATACAGATAGGTAGCCCGATTTTACTAAATCACTAAAGCTAGGAACACCCCAGGCTATTATGACACATCCACTTAGACTATCTTGGTACCTGACACTGAAAGGCTAATACTGTCAAAAGTTCTGGATCTCGCTTTTAAAAAAGAAATTGCAATTCATATTTCTGAACCACAGTGATTTTATTGAATATAGACTTATAAATGCACACACACACACACACACACACACACACACACACACACACACACATACACACACACACACACACTCTCACGCTCTCTCTCAGGACTCCCTTCCCATGGACCACATATGAAAATTTACAAGAATGACTAAAGAAAAATCATTTACAAGTAAATGCCAATGTTATCAATTGCATTCTCTACAATGTGAGCATGGAGGTTAATAGTTAACATTTTAGCAATTTTGCTCTTATTTTCATATGCCTGATAGTGGGGGGGAGGGGAGTATAATCAATATTTAAGCCAACTATTAAAACATGAAACAAGAATCACAAAGTCTATCCCCAACCAAAATGTAGCATTCAATAAAACATAAAAACCTGAAAATTCAAACAAAAATTGTTCTTGAATTAGAATTTTGAAATTTGAAAAATAATCTTAAAATTTAAGTGTTGCAAAGTTTCCTTCGGCATTTATTTGGAAATATCCTAACACAATAATCATCATCCGAATCCTTCTAGTCTAACAGACCTTATTATAGACAGATTTACTTCTCTGCATAGTAGTTCTCAATATGCAGTACCTACCAATAAACAGATCAACAGAAATTTCAAGGGGAAGTCTCCTAGCTATGTTATTTTCTCCTCAGCTTATGTCACACCTCAGCTACTTTAGGCAGAATCACAGAGGTGGCAACCATTTCCTACTATAAACGTTTTTATTCCTATTTCTTTTTTTAAACAAGACCAGCCTGTACTGACTTCAGTATCTTTCAGGCAAAAGCAATAGGGCTGGTATACCATCTACTCCATCCTTTTTCTCTACAGCATGTCCCTGTGTTTTCTCTCAGGGAGCTCCTGATTCTGAAGCTGCATGCAGAGAAGATGAGAGCCAACATTCCTTCTTACACTAATTTCCTGCTTGGATGACCCACCCACCTCTCATGGCTGCAGTTATGCAGTTACACATGTTGTATGGGTACTGTTTCCGCATACCAGCTTCATGACCTCAGCTACTGCCTGACAGATGCTCTTTATCAATTTCTATTAATTCATTATTCACTCTCTCCTAATTCAAGGGCAAGTACGGAAATCTGCTGCGCCTGGTATCCCATGAGTTTCAAGGTCAAATACTGAGATGTGCTTGATGATGCAAATTCATTGTTAAACTTTACACGTGCAGTGCCTGCCAAATGGTAAAGCACTTATTATTTCCAACATACCAATCCTAAATCAGATACCTAGTTTGAGAGATAATTGTAGAAAGACATTCAGAAGTTTAAACCAAGGCAAGATGGAGAAGGTGAATAAAACTATTTTTGAACCTTATTCACCTTTAAATTAATCAATCAAAGAAGCATTAATTAAGCACTTAGTATATGCCAGAAACTTTGCTAAGCATTGGGGACATACATTAAAAAATGGTTAAAAGAGTTCCTGCCTTCAAGGAGCTCACTTTCTACTGAAGGAGATAACATGCAAACTGTTCCATCATTTCAGCTGTATCTGACTCTTTGTGACCCCATTTTGGGGTTTTCTTGGCAAAGATATTGAGTACTTTGCCATTTCCTTCTCCTGCTCACTTTACAAATGAGGAACCGAGGCAAACAGGGTTAAGTGACTTGCCCAGAGTTACACAGCTAGTAAGTATCTCTGGCCAGCTTTGAAATCTAGAAGATAAGTATTCCTGATTCTAAGCCCAGCTCTATCCATTTCACCACCCAGCTGCCCAGCATGTAAATAACTACTTCTATATGTGATATATACAAAGTAGATACTAGACGCCAATGGGATTAACTACACTTTGGTTGTGTCTATGTGATCCATAATTAAACCATCATAGAATGCCTCAGTTGAATCTATATGGCAGGTACTGCAAATAGATCTCTGCTTATCACATAGTAAACTGTAAGGGTCTTGAGGGCAAGGCCTATGATGCTTTTCACTTGTATATCCTCAGAACTTACCACAGTGCCTTGCAGGTGGTAAGAATTAGGTGAATAAAAATTCTCGATCAAGTTTATTGTGTAGCCAGAAGCCAATAAGTTTGTATCAAAATTATAGCCCTAACGGTTTTTCACTTGGCATGTCAACATCACCCATCACTAAATAAAAACACTGCTTTACTCAGAACTATGAAGGGATGAGCTTATAGAAGCTGAGCACTGTCATCTTTCTCATATATATGCAAACATAACAATGACATTTTTTCATGTCAAAAAAAAATTCTGCCCAAATGGATGAAGAAAACTGAGTACAAACATATTTAATACATATGAGATTTGTGTGGCCAAAGAGAGACTAAATCAGCAGTTCTCAACCTGTGGGTCACAACCCCTTTGGGGTCAAATGACCCTTTCACAGGGGTCACAGGGGTCACCTAAGACCATCAGAAAACACATATTTCCGATGTTCTTAGGAACCTCCTCTATCCATTTACAGGTGGATCCGCCCACATGCAGACACTCCCACATACGACTATTAAAGGGTCACAGCATTAGGAAGGTTGAGAACCACTGGACTAAATGGACCCAATTTGTGTCCACACTGAGGCAGGGAAAGGAAGCTAAAGATTCAGGAACCTCTTTTGTAAAGCCTGTTCTAAACAGAATGTTGGATCTCTGAAACACTGTTTCTCTAAAATTAGAATATTTTCAATCAACTGAGGGAGAATAAAAAAGCCTATATAAAATATTCACTAAAAATTACTGAAATATTACTACACAATGATATTATATAACTAAATACTAGTTGCTTTCACTGATACTACTTTTAAAAGTTCAGATACGTAAACTTTACAATCCCTAACATCCAATTTGTATGATTTTGTGAATAGAGGCCTGGGATAATTCCTGGACCTCAGTATAAGCTATAAATGATCAATAAAGTGACCATGAATAAAGTTATTGGTTCTCTCCAAGGCATAGTTGTCTCTACTTTACCTCCATAGGGGTGGTATGTAAAATATTTGCAAGTCTGTTGGAAAATACCCTTTTAGGATCATAAGATCATAGACCGAGAATGGAACTGAGAAGTCATAGATTCTAATCCTGTCATTTAACAGTTGTAATCTAAGACCTGAAAAAATGAGGCATTTTTCCCAAGTTTATACAGGTAGCAAGTGAATTTTATTCTAACTTATTTAATTACTTGGTAACATTTTATAACATTACTAGCTACCTTGCTGCTATGAACATATATGCAATGGGCATTTTGACCTACCTTTCAAGTCCTTGAATCATAATTAAAGCAATATTTCCATTGCTATGAGAAAGGGTATGTTTTATTTTTTGTCAGTATTTTCTTGGCTAATATGGAAATGTTTTTCATGACTTCACATGTAGAATCAATATGAAATTGCTTGCCTTCTCAAAGAGTGGGAAGAGGTGGGAGGAAGAAAATCTGGAACTGAGAATTCTAAAAAATTGTTAAAAAAATTTTTTTACATTTAATTGAAAAATTTAATGAAATAAATGAAAGGGAAAAAAGGGCACATCAATCTACTCTCCTTTAGTTTCACTCACAAGCTTGTAACTTTCCAAACCAAGGTGTCCAGCCCTTTTCTAAATATGCTATCTCTCTCTATTCAAATATAAATTCCTTGAGGACAGGAACTAGCTTTGCTTTTATATTTTTATCCCCAACACAGTGCTTTGCACAGAGAGCTTAATAAATATCTCTTTAGGAGATGAAATAACTTGCTTAAATTTACCCAGTGACTGACTTTCAAATAATAACAATGACAGTTATCAACAAATATCTATAATCAAAGGAGATTCTACTCTTTACCTTATTGTGATATGACTTCTCTGACCTATCCTTATTCTCCTAGGCCATTTCTTCCTCAGTTCTGGCTTCACTTGACTTCATACCCTGTCTTGATCACATGATCAACCACTACTTGGAGGATTCCCTGTGTCCTGTACATGCACCACCCAGATCTGGGAATCTTCTCCCCCAGGGATAGAGCCACTTATGCTCCAGAGCTCCAAGGTTTCCCTAAAGACTACACATTCTAGAAATTTATGGTACATAACCTCAGGTGAGCTCTTACTGATGTCAATAATCTCTTCTACTCTTTCATTCCTCAAATTTTCTAGGCCCATCAACTTTTCTTTCTTCTACTCTCTAATCACAGAAAAAAGTTTCCCTACTCCTCATGTTAATTCCTCTACCCGTAATATTGATCCCATTGTCACACATGCCGTAGATTCTGCTACAGTAGAAACCTCTCCCTCTCAAACATCTTTGAATTCTCCCTCTCCAATGACTCCTTGCAATCTACAAGAACACATACTCAGTTTTCTCTAATCCTATTCCCATTCATTAATTAAATCTTTTGAAAAATTTGTCTGCATTCACTGTCCACTTTCTCACTATCTACTTCCCTCTCAACCCCATGCCTCTGGCTTCCATCCCAATTCCCTCAAACTTGCTCTTTGTTCTCATTTTATTTCCTCTGTCTGTGGAATCACCATTCATTCAGGGACTAATTTTCTTTTTTTTTTTTTTTTTTTTTTTTAAATTTTATTATAGTTTGCATCATTCATTT
>CM053592.1:86931228-86950496 GCA_028646515.1 Pseudochirops corinnae | reverse complement strand
ATAGCCAGGTTCCAGAGTTCCCAGATCAAGGAGAAAATATTACAAGCAGCCAAGAAGAAACAATTTGAATATTGTGGAAACACAATCAGGAAAACACAGGATCTGTCAGCTTATACATTGAGGGATCAAAGGGCTTGAAATATGATATTCCAGAGATCAAAGGAGCTAGGATTAAAACCAAAAATCACCTACCCAGCAAAACTAAGTATAATGTTCCAGGGGGAAATATGGTCATTCAATGAAATAGAGGACTTTCAGGCATTCTTGATGAAAAAACCAGAGTTGAATAGAAAATTTGACATTCAGATACAAGAAGCAAGAGAAACATGAAAAGGTAAACAGGGAAAAGAAATCATAAGGAACTTATCAGAGTTGAACTTTTTACATTCCCACATGGAAAAACGATAATTGTAACTTATGAAACTTTTCTCAGTATGAGGATAGGTGAAGGGAATATAAATGTATTCATACATATATGTCTATATAGGAGGGTATATGTGTTTATGAATACATATGTGAGTGTGTATATATGTGTACAGATATACATAGACAGATGGCACAGGATCAATTCAATAGGAAGAGATGATACTTTAAAGGTGAAATTGAGAGATGAGAGAGGAATATAATGAGAGGAGATGGGGAGAGACAGAATAGGGTAAATTATCTCATATAGAAGAGGCAAGGGATAACTGTCACAATGGAGGTGGAAGAACAGGAAGGCAGAAAGGAATGAGTCAATCTTACTCTCATCGAATTTGGCTTAGGGAGGGAATGACATACATTCTGAATTGGGTATCTGGCCCTACAGGAGAGTAGGGGAGAAGGGGATGAGAGGAGGGATGATGGAGGGGAAGTCAAGTTGGGTAGTTAGAAGGATGCTGTATTTTGATTTTCTGTAATAAGTTGTAATATTCTGAATGCTGTATTATGATTTTCTATGAATGACTTGCTCTGATTTCTTATTGAATAGAGTGCTCACTAAAAAAAAAAAAAAGATTTGAAACCTAAGTTGACTTTAAAAGTCAGTTAGATTTTATTTTAGATGGGCAGAGAGGTATGGGAAATAGCCCAAACACAAGCATGTACCTCTGTGGGGGAGCAGATGGGTAGCCATCTTGAGTGTAACAGAAACATTGTATGGGGGAATGGAGGAAGGTAAGATTGAATAGATAGGTTAGAATGCTTTGAATACTAGTAAAAAGAGTTACGACTTGATTGTGATAGACCAAAAGAAGTCATTTTTATGTTCTTGGTTTAAAATACTATGCCTGAAGTAATTTTGTTTTTATGTTTCCATCTTTTAAAATTCTTACCTTGTTGATTATATTCTACCTTTTGAAAGTAGTATATTTTTAAATTTAAAATTTAACTTTATTAATTTTATTGTTCTTTTTTTCCTGTGTGAATTTCTTTTCTTAATATATCCTTCTCCCTGTCCTCCTTAGAGATTCATCACTTGTAATAAAAACGGGGAAAAAAAGCAGTTCAGCAAAACTAATCAATACATCAACTAAAGTCTTTCAAAACTTCCCTGGGCCTGGTCATTGCAGTTATATCATTTCCACCCCACACTCCTTCTCCCTCCTTGCCCACCCCTGCTCTTCCTCTCTGCTTTCTCTTTTCCTCTGTCCTGATCTACCATGTAACCATCATTTCTAGACTCCCTAATTGGTACAGTTCTGAAATCTGTCCTTTCACCTTTCTCTCTTACCTGTCAGTGTTCAGACTTCAAATCCTCTGTATGAACTTCCCTACCTTGCTTGCTTATGGTTAATAACGAAATTTTCATTGCTTACAGTCAAATAAATTGCACCTTTTTTTCATGTTATATGGCAGTGTCCATTTCACTGCAGTGTACTGTACTATAGCTTCTCATTCTCAAAACTAACAGCTACTGTCTAGTGTGAGTAAACTTCTCTCTTAGATCTCAATGCAAACTAAACTCAGCAACAAATGACTCCATGTGAAAGGGGAGTACTTTGAAGGGTCTGCATGTATCTTTTATTCTCAGCTTTTGTACTTTTGATCTGCTTTGCCTGTCCTAATTTTTGCCCTTAGCACCGACAGACCATCCTCCTTTCCCCCATTATAAAGCAAGAGGTTTTCATTATAATCTTTTATTTTTTCTTATAGCCCTGTATTTGTCAGATTCTAGGCCCTAGGTAAAATATTATTTCTATTGGTTTTCCACTTCTGTTTTCTTGTAACATAGTAAAGCTCAGTACTTTTCTATAATCATTTCTTCTTCCTCTTCCCTTTCCTTCTTTTCTTCCCCCTCTTCTTTTGGGGATCAAAGGTTAGTAGTGGCATATACAGAATGCGCCACCCTCTCCCCCTTGTAATTCCTTTTGTTTCACGTTTTTCACATTTATTATGGCCTACTTGATTTATTCCTTTCTATGTTACTTATTGTTGTTTAAAAAAAAAAATCAATGCGTGAACATGGCAGTACATATCTTTATATATCAGAATTTAGTAATCATGCTGTCAACTTTGGTTAAGAAATATAGGGGGTGGCAAGGTGGCGCAGTGAATAGAGCACTGGCCTTGGAGTCAGGAGGATCTGAGTTCAAATGTGGCCACACACACACACACACACACACACACACACACACACACACACACACACCCTAGCTGTGTGACCTTGAGCAAGTCACTCAACCCAATTGCTCTACCTTCTCCCCTCCAAAAAGCAAAAAAGAAAGAAAGAAAGAAATATAGGTGGGCTATTTTTTTCTTGAATGTTGACATATGTTGTTGCTTACAAAAAAAGTCATAATTAAAAAAAAATTATACAAGAAAACATTTATAAAGTGAACCAGGTTGCTATTATGGGAGGTCAGCTATGATGCCTTTTCTCTTTTCATCTTGTATTTAGAAATAAAATAAGCATAGGGGCAGGGAGAAGGAAGCCATATATGGTGAAGATTTGCTGTCAAAACTATGGGTTGGGATAAAGGAGGTTAGTCTCTAATGAGCATGAAGGAAGAATTCTTTAAGAATGGAATTAGGAAAAGATGACCGGCTAGGTATTCGTTCTAGGGGCAGCTAGGTGGCACACTGCATAGAACCCTGGCCTTGGAATCAGGAAGACTCATCTTCATACATTCAAATCCAGCCTCTGAGTCTTATAGTTGTGTGATCCTGGTCAAGTCACTTAACCCTGTTTGCCTCAGTTTCCTCATCTATAAAACGAGCTGGAAGAGGAAATGGCAAACCTCTCCACTATCTTTGCCAAGAAAGCTACAAATAAGGTCATGGAGAACTGACCATGACTGAATGACTGAACTACAACAAGCATTCACTCTCTTTATGTAGCGCTACAACACAGTATTTATTAAATATGTATTGCACATAATACCAAAGTTATAAACCATTTCACGAAGTTTTTAATGTATTTACATGTCAACTTACTCGTTTTACATATTGAAGAGTATATCTAGTGTGAGTAGTTTTTAACCTGGGATCTACAGATAGGTTTTAGTAGTTCCATAAAATGCATTGGAAAAACTGACTTTGCGCAATGCAACACGAGCAAGGGTTTCTGGAAATACCTCAGATTCATTACATGTTTGATTTTGAATTAATTTTTGGTCGTTGGGCATTCAGAAACCTTTTACTCATGCCAAATTTTTTGCAACTCCTTATGGGATCACAACCCACATTTAACGAAGTGCTGCCTTAGATCATGAATTCTTAAATTTGTTTTTTTTTTGTCGGGGGGGGGGGGGGAAGTCATGGACTCCTTTGGCAGTCTGTTCATATATATATAAACATCTTACAAGATATGTGATATAATAGACATATTATAATATATCTTTATATATATAAATGATATATACTATTTTGAATTTTCTTGGTATTTTACACACATTAGGGAAGGGAATAAGCATTTATTAAACACCTATGTGCTAAGCACCTTGTAAATATTATCTCATTATTTTGAACTTCAGAGCAAACCTGTAAAGGAGGTTTTTCAGATATTATTACCATCCGTGTTATGCTCATGAGGAAACTAAGCTCAGAGATTAAGTGACTTAACTATGGTCACACCGTTAGGGTCACAGGATCACCGGTGATACAATTAGGGTCACTGGTATCTCTGCCTTCTTCTCTATCTCATCCATTTCTCTCTCATTCTCTCTCTCTCTCTCTCTCTCTCTCTCTCTCTCATTCTCTCTCGCTCTCCCTTTCTCTGCCTCCCCCTCTTCTTCTCCCTTTTATTTCTCTCTGTCTTTCTGTCTCTTTTTCTCATTTATTCTCAAGAGGCAGCATATGAATAGTGGATAAAATGCTTACCATGAAGTCAGGAAAACTGGGGTTCAGGTTCTACTTGGAAATAGTACCAGCCATGTGTGACCCTAAACAAATCACTTAATTTCTCAGCACTTTAAGCACATTTCTGAGATGATATATTCTACTGAAGCTGTTGCCCTGCAGCTGGAGAGGTAATTTCTTCCCTTGCAAGTTTCTTGTACTAATAAAATCACAGACCCTGTCCCTCTCCTATCTACGTTTAATTATTCTTAGAGTAACATGGGATTGGGGAACTTGATATACTGTGCATTGACCTTTATTTCTCTCTTGTTTCAAGATGGTCATCTAATTATCTTCTTGTCTTCCTTTCAGTCCCGATGATATTGGTACCTGTTGGTATATCCTTCTCTCTGGCTCAGTATTCATTAAGGAGTCCATGTTTCTCCCAAGGAGCAGGTATTGTATGCCCATTCTTTAATAGCTTACTCAGGAAGGGTGAAATTTAGAGCTATGTATGGTTTTCTTTGATATCAGAACATAATCATACTTTCAATTGAGATAATAACTGTAAAGCACTTTACAAACCTTAAAGTGCTGTCTAGTGCTGGTGGTGATGATGATTGATGATGATTTCTTATCTAAACTTACTCAGTATCTTGTATACAGTAGATGCTTAATAAACTTTTGCTAAATTTGTAAAAATGGAATTTTTTTTTTTAATGCCAGAAATCCTTCTTCTCCATAGCAGGTTAATATTTATTGGATAAAATGTTTGAGTGTTAAAATGAAGACTCGAAGCCCCTTGCAAACATTAGCCAGCATTGAAGCTATAATTTTGAAATCCAAGGGGTAGTGTTTTTAAAACCTTGCCTAGGCCTAACAAGTTATCCTGCTGCTGGGTAGGGCATATGCCTAGAAATGATTTTTCCTTGGTGAGGACTCAGGCCTTGTATCATTCAGGAAATAGTGTCTATAGCTGCCTTGCAGAGACAGTTGCTGAGATGCAGTTCCTATGCTTTAGGCAAACATTTCCTAGGGGTTGCTGGAGGACAGATAAGGACTTGACTAGGTAAGGTGCCGTTCTTGGACCCCACTGAATCCTCTTTAAATTTTCTAAATACTGTGGGTCCCACTTGTCCCCATTTCTTCTTGCTGTCATTGCTTTACAAAGTTGTATGTGTGTTTTACTAAATTGTCCTTCAGTAATTCAATGTTTCAGTGAATTTAAGGATGTGGGTAATCCCTCCACCAGTGCAGATCACATCCTATTCTTTACTTCTTATTCTTTGTGATTGTTAGGCATATCTTCCTGTAAATCTTAGCCAAGGTACTGTTGACGTTCCTTTAGATAAGAGGTTCTTGACTTTTTTTTGTAACATGAACCCATTTGACAGTTTGGTGAAGCCCACTGACCCTTTTTCAGAATAATATTTTAAAATACATAAAATACAGGATTACAAAGGAAACCAATTATAATGGAAATATACACACACACACGTGCACATGCATGCACGCTCGTGTGACAAATTCACAGACCCTCTTCCTTCTGAGATCTAGCCTCTGATCCTCAAGGTTCTGTGAACCTCAGGTTAAAAGTCTTAGTTCTAGGTGTATAAACATTATTTGGGTATCATAATAACATGAGAACCAGCCATTTGTCATTCTTTCCATCTTGCTAAATTATTGAACACTTCCTATTCTGGTTATACATTTCTTTGATATCATTTATTCCTCTGTGCATTCCATTCAGCATTGATAATAAACTATAGCCTATTAATTTGTGTCATGAACCTCTTAACTGACTGTTGGGTGAACTATGATTATGATTATTTGTAAATTATTGTAGTCTATGATTTTCAGCCATATAGCATCCCTAGAATAATACTAATGTTTCAAAAATGTGGGATTTTTTTTTTTAAACTAGTAGTAACTGAAATCACTGTGTAGTTTCTCAAATGCAGTCCAGCCCATTGTCTTTTCTCTATTCAGTTCTTTGTTGTCTAGCCATGGTGTTTGTAGAAGTTTGTAGGTACTGGTGGACCAGCTGTATAATGCCCATACAACTGTACATTATGGTTTGCCACCCTGGGGTAATTCATCCATGGGGATTTTCCTTCTTGGATAGTCATGCTGGCCTCTTTTTTGATGGTTAACATCAGTTTCATGTGTAATCATCTTTTTTTTCCTATTATGTTATGGAAATACTTATTTTATTTCATAAGTTAAAAAGGAAATAAATATCTGTGCCTATGAATGGCTTATACTTTTTGTCTCCCACATTTATTTTTCATTTATTTCTTAAAATTTTGAGTTCCAAATCCTCTCCTCTTCCTTCTACCCCTTTTCCACCCACTGAGAAGGTAAGCAACATGTTTCAGTTATTCATGTAAAACATTTTCCTGTTAACCACCCCAACAGAATAAAAAGCAAGAAATATAAAGGAAAATTTTAAAAATATGCTTCTGGGGCAGCTAGGTGGCACAGTGAATAGAGCATTGGCCTTGGAGTAAGGAGAACCTGAGTTCAAATCTGGCCTCAGTCATTTGATCACACTTATTAGCTGTGAGACCTTGGGCAAGTCACTTAACCCCAATTGCCTTGCCTTGCCCCCTCCAAAAAAAATGCTTCCATTTATAGTGAGTGTTCATCAGTTCTCTCTCTGGAGGTGGATAGCCTTTTTCATCATGGTTTCTTTGGATTTGCCTTGAATTATTTTATTTCTCAGAAGAACTAATCCTTTTCCTTTTCTTTAATCTTTTTGGGATACAGATCTAGTAGTGGTATTGCTGGGTCAGAGGGTATACAAAGTTTTGTAGCCCTTTGGACATAGTTCTAAATTGTTCTCCAGAATGGTAGGACCAGTTCACAACTTCACCAACAGTGCATTAGTGTACCTGTTTTTCTACATTCCCTTCATCATTTATCATTTTCCTTTTCTGTCGTGTTAGCCTGTGTGATAGCACATCTGATGGATGTGAAGTGGTACCTCAGAGTTGTTTTAATTTGCACTTCTTTAGTTGATAGTGTGTTAGAACATATATATATATATATATTTTTTTTTTTTTAATTTAATTTAATTTTATTTTGCTTTTTGGCAGGGGGAAGGCTGGGCAATTGGGGTTAAGTGACTTGCCCAAGGTCACACGGCTAGTAAGTGCTAAGTGTCTGAAGCTGGATTTGAACTCAGGTCTTCCCGACTCCAGGGCTGGTGCTCTATTCACTGCGCCACCTAGCTGGCCCTAGAGCATTTTAAAAATGTGATTATTGATAGCTTTAATTTCTTCTGAAAATTGAGTGGCCTATACTTTTTCAATGACTCTGCTTTGACAAGTTTAATATAGTTGAGTTGGCTATTTCTATAATCATTAGACTTGAATTTCTTCCCTAATGAGACTTCCTCAGGTTTAATGAAGTATCTCTTTTTTGTTCTCTGTACTCCTTTCTGCTTGCTTCCTGGGCTCACTGTGTGCTTTTTTTCCTTTTGGTGATTCACCTGTGGTAGGCATGTGGGAGCCTATATGAGGCTTTGTAGAACGCACCCAGAGTTGTCTGTGGTTCATGAACAGGAAATGTAGGGAAATTTTTAATCCTCCTCCTCCTCCTGACTCCAGTTTGGAAGGAAGTTTTTATGCATTCAGAGACAACAGATTGATGCCATGAAACACTAGAGAATCCTGTAGCATTTCCCTCCAAGATTCCAGTAACCAGCCAATCATAAACTAACACCTGTGCTTTTGCAGCCTCCAGAGAAACATTCCAGTGTTCAGATCACTCTCACTTCCTGAATACTAAAAGGATTTGGAAGTTACAAAAGTCTTTTTGTTAGGAACACGTAGGACTGTTTTTAGTTGTTTTGCAGGAAGATTTAAGTTTCTCCTTTTTCCTAGACTGACTGTCAAATGTTCTACAAGTCAGTAACATTCACAGAATGCCAGGGATGTAATGGCAGTTAAGACTTAATGATAAATTATCTCTATTTATAGGGTATTCCTCCATGTTGCATCTGGTGACATTTATTATATCCACACTGTAATTTTAACTTTATTTTGAGGTGGGGCTCTAGAAATATTACCCTAATTAGAGAGTAAAACTGGGTTTTCATTACTACTGTTCTGTATCGACATGTTCATGATCTGTACATCTTTATTCTTCCCAAATATAAGATGGCTTGAGCCAGTCTCCAATTAGATGTTATTATCTGTCAGTTGGCTATGCAGAAAATGTGGTTCACAGTTGATACTTCAAAGCCAAATACTTTTGGGGGGTAAATTGTATATTCAGGAAACAAGTAGTTAGTCTTCTGAGTAGTTGAGCTTATTTGACTTGATCTACATTTAAAGTTTCAAAAAGTCTTGAAGTAATCTTGAAAAACTTGTTTATGATGTAATATTTTCCCACATGATCTTTATAAAACTATTCTAGCACTTGGACTCATGAAATCAAGATGACATTATGTTATAGAAAATCTTTTTCTCCCCCCTTTTTTGTGGTGTTTTCCACATTTCTTTAGCAAATGATCCAAATGATTGTTGGATACTACATCAGTTCTTTGAAACTAATTACTTTTAAAGAAATGAGAAACCAGCTTTTCATATTTTTCTTCTTTCTTAAATGTGAATGAGCCTTTGATTTTCTATGTAGCTTGTGTGTATTTTATGCGTTAGGTTTTAAATGTAACAACGTATGTTTGATTACATCTATCAGATTTGAAGCAAATAGATTGAACACTAACTAGGTCCTGAGAATATGAAACTAAGAGTAAGAAGTATGGTGTAGAAAGAATTCCTGGTTTCTTGTCTTTATTGTGTGTCAAATTAGCTATGTCTTTGGGCAAGTCACTTTGCCTCAGTACATCTCTATTTTCTTATATCTGAAGAGGGGTTAGGTTAGCAGATCTAGATGGGAAAAAAGGTACTAGAAGGTTGACTACCACATGATTTTATTTTTTTCTCAGAGAAACCCACAAGGACCATAAAGAAAATGTGATCCGTGTTCATTCAGAGTACTCATACTGATGAAACTACAGCTCTTTTGAACTATTAGGTATTAATAATTATACGAACAGTTCACATTTATGTAGCTCTATAAAGTCTATAAAGTAGTTTCCCCCAACCCCATGAACTATGTAGTATATAACTTTAACTATTTCTAGTTTATAGACTTAAAAACTGAGCTTCATTGAAGTTAAATAACTTGTTGAAAGACACATAGTTTATAAGTCACCAAATTGTGACTAGAACAAACGTTTGTTGACTCCAAGCCTGGTTTGCCAATACCATGTTGTCCTCAATTTTAATGCCAGCATTGCACTTAATGACAGAAAACAGATAAAATTATGTCCTATCATAAAAAAAACAAAAATATACGTTCTTGAAATTTTGCAACTGAAAGGGAAGAAAGCATTTTACTAGGCAATATATTCTAGCTCCTGGGAATGGCTTGCATGGATGCATGAAGGTAGGAGAAGGTAGGAAAGAGGCAAAAAAATCAGTTAGGGGTCCATCCTGGTTAGAATTTAGAGTATTTGAAGCAGGGTAGGATGCACTAAAGATAGAAAGGTAATTTGGAGTCAAGGCAAAGATATTTGTGTTGTATTTGAACCTAAAGACACCTCAAAGACAGTGAAGAGTTTTGAGCAACAGCATGAAATGGTCGAAGTATAGGATATGGATGTGAGTGAAGACTGGAAGGTAAGAAATAATAGATAGGGATGGGAAGCAGCCTGGCTAGAACATAGGTATCCTGGGGAGTAGTTAGATATTTGATTAGAAAACTAGTGATTGGTGCTGGTGGTAGGAATCAGTTAGTGACGAGTACTTCAGCTACAGGGCCTACTTGCTGAATTGTGTAGTTCTGTTGGGAAGTGTTAGAGATAGTTTGCCAAGTCAGGACTTAATTCACACTGACAGAAAGGCATGAGAAACTTGTATGTGACTTTAGACAAAACTAGACTATGTCCATTGAAAATTAGTGTTTCCAACTCATTGACACCAAATAATTCTCCAACTTAAAAATTAAAATGGTGTTATAGTGCTATTATTAATCACACTTTAAATGAGAGCTGGCAGCTCTAATGAGGATATGTGTGGAAATAAGACATTTAACTAATCAGTTCTGAGAGGCTGAAACACTATTCACATCATTCAAATTACAAACAGTGAACAACCTGAGTATAAAAATGGGTAGCTTGTTTTATGATTACCAGTGCTACATGATACGTTAATTGATCTCTAGAAGAGATAGCCAATTATTTAGTAATAAAACGAGAAAAAATAAAAGACTTTCATAGTAGAGAATGAAACATGTAAGTATCCTTATTCCCAGGAAATTTGCTGCGTAAAACTAAGAATTTATAACATCATACAAAGAAAATCCCCTCCCTCCCTTGCCTCAGAGGTGGGGTCACAGCATTTTCACGAAGAAGCACCATATTTACCTGATATCTACATCCTTCCTCCCCCCACATTTGCTTTATATTAAACATGAGTGCAACGTGTGCTTATTGTTATTTAGCTAATATAGATGTGTTTGTTTCAAAGACCTCATTTTAAGAGTGTAACGTGTATTTGGGGCTGATGTCTTTTTTTAATCAATTCCGTATTGTTCAGATGAATTAGTTTGTGTAAATCTTTGGTGCTTTCATTTCTGTGAGAATGGAGGTAACTGAAAGAAATGTGTAAATGAACATGTACATATACATTATATATGTATATATAGGTAAATTTGACTAGAAGTGGTTATCTCAGTGACTTGTGCAATGCTTACTCCTCATGGACATAAGTGTGGTTTATGAGAAGACTAATTTTAGTAATGGTATATTTAGTTGGATGTGTGAAACCAGTAGTAGAGGAATATACTGAGGTGAACTCAGAAAGTCTTCTTACAACTATGCAGGCATTGTTTTACAAGAGGCAAAAAAAAATGAGAGGGTATCAACTTAGGCTTCCATAGAATATGTGAATATAAGTACAAAACGTGCTTCACAGAAATAAAGACAATCTAAATAATTGTAGAAATATTAATTATTCATGGGGAAGGATAGCAGGGACAGCTACTTGATACAGTGAATAGAGTGCCAGACCTGGAGTCAGAAAGATTCATCTTCCTGAGTTCAAATGTGACCCCAGACACTAGCTGTGTGATCCTGGGCAAATCACTTAACCTTGTTTGCTTCAGTTCCTTATCTGTAAAATAAACTGGAGAAGGAAATGGCAAACCATTCCTATATCTTTGCCCAGAAAATCCCAAAATGAGGGCACAGAGAATTCAACATGACTGAAATGACTGAACAAAAGCAGCAGCAAGGCCTTGTCAGTGTAATAAAAATACTATTTCTTAAATTAGCTTAATGTTATACAAATCAAACTACCAAAAAGATTACCATATAGAGCTAAAAAAAAAAAATTAGACTCATCTGGAGGAACGAAAGGCCAAGATCTCATGGGAAATAATGAAAATGGAAAGGAAATAGGCAATAATAGCTTATTTGTCTCCCCCCAAAATAGCATATCTTCTTCTCTCACTCCTGTGTTCTGGGGCAGTTTTCTTCACATGCTGACCTGCTATGGGCAGTTCTTGGTTGAGTGACTTAGTTAGCCCCTAAGGAATTACAAAAAGTGAATGACTAAAAGTGTTCTTTAAAACTTTGCAGAAACTAATGATCATAAGTAGTTGTTTGGTCTAACAGATAAGTACTGAAAGATAATTGCATTTTTAAAGAAATTTCAGTTACTAGTTTTAAGTTGAAGGGAGGCAGTCAGAATTGATTTTAAAATCAAACATTGGTTGTGGCTATCATTTACCTGTTCTGGACAGTTATTGACACTAGTTTATCTATTTTGTTTTTGTTTTTTGTTTTTGTTCATTTACTTTTAGTTTACAAGATTCAGTTCCATAATCTCTTGAGTTTCAAATTTTCTCCCCTCCCTCTCCTCCCGCCCCCCTCCCCCGCCATGGCAGCACGCAATCAAGTGTAGGATCTGCAAATATTTTCAAATTGGACATTAGTCTGGTTGTATAGAAGCGTTGTAACCAATGGAGTGAACAATGGGAAAAAGGAAACAAAACCAAACATGAAAGAGAGCGATAGCATGTACTGCTTCAGTCTCCATTTAAACTCTGGTCTTTCTAGAGCTTCCTCGGAATGTAGGTATCTCCTTCCATCCTGAGACTTGTAGAGTTGTCTTACACCTGAGAGTTGCCGAGAAGAGTCCAGTTTGTCAAGGCTGGTTGCATTGACACTAGTTTAATGAATATTATTTATTAATGCTATTATTGAGTTGTTTGTACAATATTTTACTCATTAACTGATAAAAACCTTTTAATAGTGCTTTAATGTTACACCTGATATGTCACATATATTCCCTTTGGCATGTATAATATTTCTGCAGAAAATTTATTGTTTGTTATTTATTTTTTATGTAATCATTTTTCTTTGAACCTAAAGGATTGATCTGGCACAGAGTAGGCACTTCATAAATATTGATTGATTGATCAGCCTTTGTGTTCAGGGACATTTCCTTTCTCTCAAAAATTTTTTTAAAAAAATCTTTCATTCATTCACTCCACTGGATGGTAGAATGTGAAGAACACTCCTCCTGAACTCAGAGAAACTCAGGTGAGTTTCAGATCCCACCTCTGATTCTTCCTAGCAGTGTAATGTTAGGCAAATCCCTTAATCTTCCTAGACTCACCTTATCCTTGCAGCTCTAAATCTATGAACCACATAGGGGACAATAACTGATCAGTGGCCAAGTCCACTGGCAGGTCTTAACAAGCTTCCCGTCCTTTAACCTGCCAAGTGTTTACAATTTACAATAAATTATTAAATTTAACATGAGTCATTAAAAAAATTGTATATATTTTTTGAAATGATGCAAATAAACAAACTCACAAAAATCACTAAGGATTTAAAGAAAGTAGATTTCCAGTGGACCACTGAATAATTTTTTTTAAGGGAGTGGTGGGCCAAATAAGTTTGGGAACCTCTAGTTTAGATTTTTTTTTTCAGTTGCTTTTCAGTTATGTCATGTCACACTCTTTGTGACTCCATTTTGGGGTTTTCTTGGCAAAGATAGTGAAGTGGTTTTTGTTATTTCTTTTCTCCAGATCATTTCACAGATGAAAAAACTGAGACAAAAAGGTCAAGTGACATGCCCAGGATCCCATCGCTATTAAGCGTTTGGGCTAGATTTTTTTTTTTGCTTTTTGGAGTGGGGAGGACAGGGCAATTGGGGTTAAGTGACTTGCCCAAGGCCACATGGCTAGTAAGTGTTAAAGTGTCTGAGGCTGCATTTGAATTCAGGTCCTCCTGACTCCAGAGTCAATGCTGTATTCTCAGAGCCACCTAGCTGCCCCAATTGAGGCTAGATTTGAACTCAGGAAACTGAGTCTTCCTAACTTGAGGCCTGGTGCTGTATCCACTGTGCCACCTATATAGTTTAGATGTGGTTTAACAAGTTTTTCCCCCTCTGTGGGTACTGAATTTAAAATTACCTATTAAAACAGCTATTTAACAACACATTACCTAGTATGTACTAAGAGCTTAATATATGCACTGAATATGTGGTGTTCATTAACCAATGGTTATTCTCCCTTGCATCCTTATCTTAACACTATTCATGCCAACCCTGACTGTTGAAGGTACTGTCATTGTTCATGTCACCCAGCTGCTTCCTTCTTTCTCCCACCCCCTTCCCCTCCCCCTCCATCTAAGTCTTGTTCATTTTACTCCACAGTATCACTCATATCTATCCTCTCCACCTCCATAGCTACCAGCCTTTGTTCAGATCTATATTACCTCTCACCTACTTTGGTAGCCTCCCAATTGGTCTCCCTGCTTCTAGTATTCTTTCCCTCCAATCCATCTTTCATGTAGTTGCTGAAATAATCTTAAAATAGAGGTTTGAACATGTCATTCAGCTGTTCAAATATCTTCAGTGACTTTCTATTTCTACTAGGAAAGTGGTTCTTAATCTGGCATCCACAGACCCCTAAGGTGTTTATGGATAGATTGCATGAGGTTTGTGAATTTTTTAAAATGTATTTTGATAACTATATTTCAGTATTATTTCCTTTGTGATTCTATGTATGTCATTTTAGACTTTAAAAACATTATTCTTGAGAAAGGATCACTAGCTTAGCTAAGGCTCTTGTGACAGAAAAAATACAAATTGCCCTTAAAATCTATCTCCCATTGACTCTAACCTGCCTTTCCAGAGTTATTTCATAATACTATCCTCCTATGTTTGACTGAAACTGGCCTTGTAGTTACTATCAGATAGCCCCATTGCCTCTCTTTCTCCAAGCCCTCACATAGTTCGTCTCTCGTGCCTGAAATGTGCTATTGCCCTTACCTGTGCATATGACAATCCTTTATTTTCTTCAGGGTTGACCCCTGGTGCTGCCTCTTTTGTAAAGTTTTTCTTCATTTCCCCAGTTGATGATGTTCTTCTCCTTCCTGCTATTACCTAGTGAGTTTAATGCAACTGATGTCAATGTCTGTACAAACTCATCTTTGATTAAACAGCAAAAAATGTTGGAATGGGAACTGGAAAAAGGAGAGTAATACTCTGAGGTCTTTCTTTTTCTTTCATTTCAGAAATGATCACGTAATTTACATAAGGTTTGGGAAAAGGGCAGACAGGGTATGAGAAAACAGAAGGAAAAAAATGATGACAGGGGAAAGATTTTGTTTGGGATAGCAAAAGTGTTTAAAATAGAAAAGGAAGATAGTGATATCATTGAGGACATCACATTAAGAGATTTGTATTAATGAAATCTTAATGTTCCAGGCCATGATTGGTAAAGTAGCATTTTCTCTCTCTCTTTTTTTCTTTTTTTGGTCAAGATGTAAAACATATGAGCAGAAACCTGAGTTTGCACAGCAGGCATTAGCTACATGGCAGACTTTTTTTTTTTTTTAAAATAATATAATGATGATAGTTCTTATTTTAGGGTACTTTACAGTTTAGAAGATGCTTTTTTTATGTTGTTCTTCTAGTGCCTAAAATGTGTGAAGCTTTAGCAGTCTCCAGTGTTACAAGAGTGTGGAATGTTAATGTAGACACAGACAGCCATTTGAGATTTTTAAGGTAATGTTATGTGGGTAGTGGATATGATCTATAAACTCTATATTCTACTGCAACACAATTTCTAAGCTATGCCCAGAGTTTGTGACATTTAAGAAAAGTGTCAGTTGTTGTTGATTGATTGTACTGAAGGGATCATTTATTTGAGAATGGAAATATGCCTGGAGAAAGCTAGATTACTTAACAAAACACAAAATCTCTTTAATAACAATGAAACAAATATAAAAAATGCTGGCCTGGCAAGTTTATTTATTTATTTACTGGGTTGTCGTTGCCTTGGAGCTGCTGAAGGCATGTGAAAATTGAACCAAATTCTCCATTCTGAAAAGCAAGAGAAATCTAGGGTAATCCATGGCTTGAAGTATTACCTCCGCTCCTTCTCCTCCCAAATCACCTTCTGCTCAGATACCTGACACAGAGTAAACTATCCTCTAGAGACTCAAGTTGAATTGGTGGATCAAGTTGGGGATTTGGTTGCCATAACTACAACTTTCCAGATGTTTTGTCTGTATAAATACAGGCTTCACAAAGTCTCAGAGTACTGCTCTTCATGATTATTGTTGATTTTTTTTTTAATTAAAAGTATATTAAGTATTCCTAACGAGAAGAGACTGATACAAGTGTATTATGATTCATGTCATATGAAAGATCACTCTGGGCCTTGAATAAAAGAATAGGTGAATTTATAATTTGTGTGATATTTTCTTTGGGTGTTTGGACACAGCAAGGACTTCCAAGGTAAACTGATTAAAATTTACCTATGAAAACTTTTAGTTATATCTCATGTTACTTAAGTGAGTGAGCATTCTGTAATCTAATGTGTTTCTTTGGGATAGTGAGATTACTTGGCTTGTGTTTGATGACCATCCCCAAAGGCAAAGGAAACCTGGTAGCTGTTGTTGGCACCAAACTGTGTTTTTTAGACTTCAGCACGTATCTGTCCTCTGTTGTTAGGTCTTACAATACACGGTACTTAACTCTAGCTTTGTTTCTGAAGTCGTCTAAGTAATAGGTATATAGAGATATTGAGATAGATAGATAGATAGACAGACAGGCAGGCAGACAGACAACTTCAGCTACAGGAAAGACTGTTATAAGAAGGAAAGACTTGTGAAAAACAATAAGCAATGAAACAGTTTTATTTGCATGAAGAATTTCCAGTTTATCACGGTTTGAGATACTTCTTTAATAAATACAATTTGCTTTTCAGTTAATTTTGCACTTGTTAGTGTTGTTTGAATGAGTTATTGAATATTTATTTGATGTACATTTAATTTCTTATGTTTCCAAATATATTCTATTAGGAGTATCTCTTTTATATTATTTATTTTTCCTTAGAACTTAAAAAATATTAAAATCATCTAATGTTGTTATGGTTTAGGTTGAACAAATTGGTTTTGTGGTTTCTTGGTATGTTTTTTCAAGTGTCTAAATCTAGAGGTAAAGTTCTCAAAATACGGCTTGCATGTTCACATATAAAAATTATATGTGCAGACAGACATTGTATATGTGTGTCTGTGGATAATTCAGCTGTATCTATGTTATAGCAATAATTATTGCATTTACTTGACGTAAAAAAATGTACCTTGAATGCCACAGTTTTATATTTGCAGAAGGTTATTATTTTTTTCATTTGTTTCTGCCTTCTTTGGACTGCTTTTTTTTTTTTTCATCTCAAGAGAACTTTCCATCTTATTCTCTATTCAGTAACTCAATTTAAAAAGTATTTTTTAAAGACATCTTTAAGTGCCAGGCTCGGTGTCAGCCATTGGGGATATAGAGACAAAATCAAAGCAGTTCTAGCCTTCAAGGACTTTACTTATTATTATTATTACGATTTATAATTTATTTTCACTATATTATAGTGATTTGTTTTCTAATAGTTTACTTAGACGTGTTGTGTATCAAATTACAATTTTAAAGTTTTCCTAATTTAATCATTTGATCACATTAATTTCTCATAAAATATTTTGTGCTTAATTACCTTAGAAAAATTACTTGTCAGTCAGTAAGCCTTTATTAAACACCTATTATGTGACAGCCTAAAGTCTTGGCTACTTTTAATCATGTATAAGAAAACTTATTAGGAAAGTATATATACATAATAAATTCCTTTAAAAAAACAAAAACGAAAAAAGTCAAGGCCTCAGTAAAGCTCTTCAGTTTCTTGATTGCATTTTTCTTTTTTCATTATTTCCTTGTTTCATGTAAAAATAAAAAAAATGAGTGCTATTCTATGCTACCACATTTTCTTTTTTTTTTTTTTAAATCTACTAAATTGATAGACAGTAGACCTGAGTGACTGCACAGATCTTTATTTTGCTCTTTTTTCCCTCTACAATGATTTAATATTTTATTTTTTCTCCAGTTATATGTAAAAACTACTTTGTGTTTTGGTCTTAGTTTTCATTCAACAGTTTCAAAAGGTGCTTATGTTAGCTCATATTGAATATATTTCTATAAATAATACTATTAATTTTACTTGAACTATTAATTAATTGTGTTTTCTGCTTTAAATTAAAAAAACAAGAAGAAGAAGTACTCATGTTTACATGACATGTTGAAGTTATTTTATCTCATTTAATGGCCAATCTGGAGAGGGTGTTGAACTTGGCATATTGGGACCTGAGTTTGAATGTCAGCTCTGCTATTTACCACCTGGATGAACTTAAGTGATTTGCCTAACACTGTCCTCATTTGAATAATAAGGATGGTGGACCAGATGACCTGTAAGGCAGTGGTGACATTGGGATTCTGTCTCTAGGCTTCTCTAGTTCTTGCTCTCAGATTCTTTGGTCCTTTTCAATACACAGTTGTTTTTAATGCTCAGTGATAGGCTGAGTTGAAAAGTGTTTTAGTTCTAACTCTGCAACCAAATTGCTATTGTCCACGAGCCAGCCATTTGTTTTCCTTATTTCTTGGTTTTCACAATTAGAGCATATGTCACTAAGTACTATATGTTGCATGCCAGATTATTCACTTGTGGATTAACTCTATTGTAAATTAACTGTGAATTATCCATGAATTACCATATCACTGTCTTCTCACTCATCAGGATCTTTAGCTGATTTCTTTTAGTCACAAATGTGGCACACTTTGCAAAGTTCCTAGAGTCTATCTAGTCTAATTCCTACCTCTATGTTCTCCCTCTCCCCCCCCCCCCCCTTTTTTTTTAGCAGTTGAGGAACATCAAATAATCTCAAGGAGATTTCCTTGAATTTTCTGAAGTCATACAGATATTAAGTGACAGAGTCATGATTTGATCCCAGGTCTTCTGACTCCCAGTCTTATTTACATCTTTGCCACCACTACCTGTGAACTTACTGATGAACTCTGTATTTATCCAGAGCTTAACTCAAGAACAAAAATAAAGATACTATAAAGTTTTAATTTCTTTCAACCTCCTCAAATCGGACAAGGACAGGGGAGGGAAATTAGAGAGTACATGTATTTCACATTGTAGGTAAATAGTACTATATTATATTTTTCAAATTAAAAAAAAAATGAATCTTGGCACAGCACGTAGAGAAACAACCAGCTGAGACTTGAGTTCAAGTTTAATTCTTGGCACATGCTAACTTAACCTTTTGGTCCTCTAGTCATCTCTCTCAGACTAGAAGTTAAAAAGAATGTGTTATTTTATAGTATTTATAGAAGGAATTTCCTCACTCAGAAATCCCCTATGTCAGTGAATCATGGGCCCTATCCCTATCCCTATGTAGTATCCTGCCCAAACATGTCTCCAGCATTCAATACCTGTCTCTGTTTTCGTATTGGGGGGAAAAAAAAGGGAGTTGGTATTAAAAATGAGTATCCTCCCCATGCTACCTAGCTTTCTTCTCTTGTCTTCTTCTTTTTTTTAAATTTTATTATAGTTTACATCATTCATTTCCACAAGATTTTGAGTTACATATTTTCTCC
>CM053592.1:86892900-86930728 GCA_028646515.1 Pseudochirops corinnae | reverse complement strand
GAAAAATACAAGTTTCATTACATATTTATTATAAGTTAAGTATGAGTTCAGGCTGATGTCTCAACACTATATACAGTACAGTTTAATAATTTGATATAGTTAAATGCTATTAAGGATAACTGTCATTAAGAAAAAGTCAATGTTCTCTGTTTACAAGAGGGAAGTAAGCAAAATATTTTAGAAAAATTTTGAGCAAAACAAGTGTTAAAATACATTTTTTGGGATACTCCAAGTTTAATTTCAGTCATTTGGCAAATCCGGTTCTCCAAGGTTATTTTATCAGTGAAAAATTCAATAATATGGACCTCATATCAATATATGAAGAAACAAATGCTATAGTATGATTGCTGGAAGAGTAACAATTATAAGTATGCTTCAATGTCACTTAGATATATGGTGAAGAGTAGGCTTTGAAAAACTCAAATCATCTCACAATCAAGGAACTTAAGTAGTAAAGAGAAGAAAGACAAAATTATAACAAGAATAATTAAAACTAGAAGGTACCTTACTTGATTCCCTAAAACAGTTAAAATCATCTACCAGAGAAATTCGTAAGCTAGCAGGAAGATACTTAAAAAAAATTTTTTTTAATTTAGAATAACTTTCAAACATGATTAATGGTAATAACATATTTATATGGTGCTTTAATGAACAGAGGCATTTAAGTAGATTGACAGAGAAGGAGAGCAGGGGAAGGGGAAAAGAGGCATGCATTCAGGGAGGAAGGAAAGAAAAGCATTTATAAAGTACTTACACCGGCTCTAGGTACTATGCTATACTGCATATAAACTATATATATGTGCACATATATGTGTGTGTGTGCGCGTACACAAAGTGCTTTCCTCATAAAAAAGTGTCTGAGGTAGTTTTTATAAGCATTATTCTGAAATGGGTGAGAAAAGTGAACTTCATAAGCAAATAATTTGCCTTAGTTAATAACTCAGTAAATGTCAGAGCAGGACAAACTCCCATCTCCCAGGCCAGTAGTCCATGCATTGCTGCATGCTACTTAATACACCCACTCTTTCATTCATTCATTCAAACAATCATTTATTACTTTGCTGCACTATGTTCCGGGCAGTTTGCTGAGAGATGAGGGTGTGTAGTGAGACAGGTGGGGTCCTCAAGGAACTTGCATTCTACTCAAAGGAAACCATACCTTCTATTTATAATTCTTCCAAGGGCTTAGCTGTACACTTGAGGTTAAAAATGGAACATTTAAAATTCTTCACAACCCAGTTCCATTCTACCTTTCCAGATTAATTACATATTACTACTATTCCAATATTCTAGGGTCCAGACACATTGGCCTCCTAGAGGATATCCACCTCCTCTCCTCTCACCTAGAGTATGGCAATGGCCTCCTAACTTTGCCTTCCTGTATCCCAGAAGTCCTATCCCTACTTGTCCTAAATGTTTCCTCCATGCATCCAAAATGTGATCACAGATCTGATCACATCACTGTATCCTATCACCTCTAAGATAAAATATAAACTCTGTTTGGTGTTTAAAACAATGCACAACTTGGCTCCAATTTATCTTTTCTAGGCTCAATACGTATCATTCCCTTTCATAACCTCTATGGTCCAGCCAAACTGACTTTCTTACCATTTTTTTATGCATGGCACTCCATTTCCCATCTCTATGACTTTGCAATCACTATCCATCAAGTCTAGAATGTACTCTTTCCTCATCTCTGTCACTTGGCAGGCATCATAGGTTTTCCTTCAAGACTCAACCCAAGTGCCACATTCTAAATGAGGTCCTTCCTAATCCCCATAGTTGCTGGTGCTTTCTCTCTACCACCCCAACCAATCATCCCTCACCACCACCAAGGCTGTACTGTATCCTTCTTGTATATGCTCTATATGTATTTATATAGGAGCATGTAGTCTCCCATTAAAATATTAGCTCCTTGAGAGCAAAAACATTTTCAATTTTTGTCTTTGTATCCCTAGGGCCAAAAAGAGTGCCTGTCAACAGTAGGGGCTTAACAAATGTTTTCATTTGAATGACTATGCAACTAATAAAAGAATCAATTAAAAAAAAAACTAATTCTAAAATAATTAACATCTTCAAAAAGCCAGAGAGAGAGAAAGAGAGAGAGATTAATATAAAAAGGTAAATATACCAGGTCATTATTTAGAGGGGAAAAAAAGAATAATTCACTAACAAAACAACACTGCAAAGCAGTTTATCATGTAAATAACATTTATGTTGCTATTTTATAAAACCAGTTCCACTGATCGAATGAATTATATTCACATTTCATATATCACTTTTAAAAATAATCTCATCCAGCAGTGATTTTAGGGTTATGATTCAGCCATTGTGGCACAAAAAAGAAAACTGAGGACATGACTTCTTATAACTGGTAGTCAGTGGTTTTTACCTTCAAGGACAAAATAAGAGTAAAATGTAATGCAAACATTTGATAAAAATTAGTGGACTCTGCTGGTATCTACACAATGTCAAGAGAACTGAAGGGAGGCAGGTACACTATGCTGGGCATACTCTAGTAGAGGACTGACAAGAAGATGTAGACATGAATAACACTGGTTGGGCTGGCAGGAATGGCAGACTGTTATATGCATTGTATCAGCAAGTACCAAACACATTGTTGAGATAACAACTGAGTACCAAACTACCCCTGTCTCTATCTTTAAACCCAAGATCCTTAGCCTGGAATATCTGAACTTTATTTTCAATATTTTGATAATTGTATTTCAATATATTTTAATTCCTTGATCATCCTATGTATTTCATTTTATGCATTTACAGACATTCTGCAAACAGGGTTCGTAGGCTTTAACCAAGCTGCCAATGAAGTCCATGATACCAAGGGGGGGGAGAAAAAAGGGAAAGGGGGCAATAAGAATTCCTGCTGTAAGTTTTACAAGAAATCTATTCCCATAAAAGCTAGAACTTGGGCTGCTCAAGCACTAACATTTATAGGGATGCCACTTTCCTCTCCTAACTGGAGATCACAATTTTAACTACTGCCTTTAGATGGAAAGACAACAAACACAGCTAGTCACACAGTAGGGACACTGTTCTGTTTCCCAAACTGCTTTTCTAATAGAAGTAGGGCTTCCTCCTCCTTGGCCTTAATGTGTTTTGCTCTGAATCCCCTTTAGACTGTTTTAGCAGCACATTAAGAAAAAAAGGGGAAAAAAAGGGGAAAAAAAAAAAACCACCTGCCATTTATTTTTTTTTAAATCTCACAATCAACTTTTTTGCAGGCAAAGCCTTATTAAACTAAAATTAAAATATAGCATAACTTCTCTAAAGATGCAACTCCCATGTTTATAGATCTATCTCACATGGCAGGCAGCAGAAATAAAAATATAAAAATCATTAAATGTAAAAAATATTCATTACAAAAGGCTGCTACAAGGCATAGTAGATAAAGCTCCTCTTCCTGAGTTCAAATTTAGTCTCAGACACTTACTAGCTGTCTGATTCTCAGCAAGTCATTTAACCTATTTTCCTCAGTTTCCATGTATATGCTTCTATAGAAAAAATAGGCATACGTGCATGTGCATGCGTGCACGGACACACACACACACACACATACACGCTTCTTCCAGTCAAGAAGGTGAACCTGTTTAGAAACATTTTCAAATTTTCTATACCAGACATCTGACCAATCAATACACCTCACCAAGAGGTTCATTTTCATGGGTGTTTGGGAGACCTGAAACTGAGACAGATCCACCGTCCTGGAAGTCACATGCTTGTACCACCAGGAGAAGGGCTGTCTCAGTATTCACAAACAGTATCCCATCCTTTTCTCCAGGGTTATCAAAAACCAGCTGTTTTGGCTGCCACTGCAGGACAGCTAGCTTACCTCTATGCCTCACCACTTCTACTATGCCTCTATCAAACTCCTGAAGTCCCTACCTACTACTGATGCTTGCCTTCTTGTTTCAGCTATATTTCACTCTCTATCCCCTGCCTAAGATGGCCCCTGCTACCCTCCCACCCTACCTTGAAATGACTTCTTCCCCTCCACCTCTCCTGTTCAGGACCCATGATCAAGTCATTTCTGCAATTTGTCCTAGGACTACGTCAGTTTCCTCATTTATCACATCACATATGCAATAGTCTGCTAGTTGGTCTTCCTGCCTCAGGCTTCCCCTAATGCAGTCGTCAACTGTCAAATTAATCATCCTAGAGTATGTATGTGACTATGTCATTCCCCCTACTCAATAAACTCCAGTAAGGCCCTAGATCTAATGCAAAATCCTCTGGTATTCGAAGATTTCCACAATTTGATCACTCCTACATCTCCAGTTTTCTTAAACTTAATCTGCTATTATCATATAATATATGATATCACATAATCTGCTAATCCAGTGACACTCCCCTCCTGGCTGTTTCTCAAATAAAACATGCCTCCCAACTTTCCCCAGCTGCCCCCTGTGACTGGTACCGCCTCCTCATCTCTCCCTCCAGGTTTCCCTGACTTCATTCAAATCCCAGCTAAAATCCCCTCTTCTACAATAATCCTTTCCTGATCAGGCTAGTGCCTTCCCTCTACTGATTATTTTCAGTTTCTCATGAATACATCTTGTTTTTCCATTGTTTTCACTTGTCTTATCCATTAGAATGTGAACTGCCCTTCTTTGTATTCCCAGAGCTTAGCACAGTGCCTAGCCCATATTACGTATTTAATAACTGACTGAATGACCATCTCTCTAAGTTTTGGCCCAGACAGTCCTCATTCCTAGGACACAACTCCGTTATATGTGCTGTGTCTCCCGTTACAAGATAAGTTCCTGGAGAGCAGGGGCTGCATTTGCACAGTGCTTGTCAAACAGTAAAGCCTTCATAAATACTCTTTCACTTTTTCATTTACATTTCCCCCCCACGTAAGGATCAACAGAAGTGATTGCCATACCTTTCCACATACCACCCCTCCCCCTTCATCTTTCTTGAGAAATCAGTGATTCAGGATAAGTAATCCAGACCCGTTAATAGGAAAATTGATTTTGAACCATGGTTCAAAATAGGTGAAGGCTCATGTGCTCAGTAAACGAAACCCAAGAGCTTCCAGCACACAGGAGAACTTCTCTCAGACAGCCCTCCTCCCTTCTCTAGGATGGCCTGTGGTCTCTTCCTGGGTTTCCTTCAACCACCTTGGCTCAGGAACCTGAAGTCCCACTTACAACTCATTCTCACTATGAAATACCTGATTTGGGTATACGTTTCTGGCCATCTTAAGTCGTCCTAATTTTAGATTTCTGCTTTTACTACATCAGTCATGGCATAGGGGACTCTTGGTTAGGAATTCTCCCCTTGGCGGATCAGCAATTATCCTCCAATTTATAATCTTAGAGCACTGTCTGGTACACTGAGATAGCAGAGTGACTTGACTAGGATTAGTCACCAAGATAGACACTTAAGTCCAGGTATGCCTGAATTCCTGGGTGTTCTTTTCAATGCCAGTCTGCCTCACCATTTTAGTACCATCTATAAATCCATATATGAAGACTCAAAAGTGTTTTGAATTTGTAAAAATAGTTTTATGAATAATAAAAATAATATAAAGTCTTAGAGATATTGAATCTTACTAAGTCTTGTGATTTTTATGCTTACAAATAAAACAAAACTTCTTATAGTCATCAGGAGAGTCCTCAAAAGCATTTCTGCTACGTACATCAAGTTATTAAAAACTAGGAAGCTAAAAACAAATCAGAACCAAGACAAGAAATATGTGTATATGCTATGCCATATCTGAAAACGACACCTCTCTCAAACCCAAGAGTTAATGGCTGACCAGAGCCTTTCAATACAAGGAACTTGCTTCATTTTAAATGTACTTCCATGATGTGGAGAATAGAATTTTCTGGAATTTTATTTATAATAAATGTCCTGCTTTATGCCACTCTCTTAGACATTGCTGACCCAAGGTAAATGTGTACTTTACCTGCTCCTAATGGGTTCAGGGAAGAAGAATACTCATAAAGTGTATTCATTGACCTCAAGTCAGTGAATTAGCAAGCATTTATTAAATGCTTACTATGTTGCTAGACCTGTCTGGTGCCAAGAGCTGGAGACAGAAAGGGGGAAAAACGTCCCTGCTCTCAAAAAGCTTAAATTCCTTAACACAGATAACATATATGGTGTGGGTGTGGGTAAGTGTAACCAGATAGCACATAATAAATACAGGACAGCAAAGTATTAGTCCCTGGAAGAACATGCAAAGGACTAGAGGTAAGATCTGACCTGAATCTTAAAGAAAACCAAGGATTTCAACAGGCAGAGATTTTAAAAAGGAGTACATTTCACAGTTGGGGAGGTAGGAGAGGGGAAGAAATGGAAAGAGGTGTAGCCACTACAAAAGTGCAAAAGCCCTGAGATGGAGCACTATATTGTGAGGAACCCCAAACTGACTGGTATGGTTAGACTACATGGAGGGGAATTTTTCAGTGTTCCTTCTATCAAACTAATGAATGAACTGTAACTACTAAACACTTCCACAAAGAAGTGGGCTTTTTTTTAATCACTTCCAAAGGTTAATGCAGATTATACTGGTTGAATATAGCTGAGCTATCCACATACACATCAGAAATGGGAGGATTCCATGCTCTGCTGCATTTAAGCCAACAACATCGCCCTGATAGATAAAACTTTTAGAATAAAAATATTCTTTAATAGATCTCTATTTAGGAGTTGAGTGAAACTAATAAATGACACAAAATGAGTCCATGAAGATTCCACCAGTTATGATATTTATGTAGCAAAACTAATAATTTAACATTTCTTATTATTTTCCTTACTAAAATACTTGAATTTTTATGACAAAACCAATTTTCTATACACACTGATGAATGGAATGATGAAGGTGAAAGGAAATTAAACAAAATCCATAAATTTTAAAATATTCCAACTGTTTTCTCCTTAATGAACATAGAGATAGTATGCCAATAGCCAAAAATCCCCAGAATCTGAGATTTCACTCCTAAATGTTTCTCCTTTCAATGAAACTTTTTCTTTTCTGTTAAGAAGTCTTTATACAGCATCTGTTTACATATGAAGAACTATCTGCCAAGTCCTTGAAATTATTTGTCCTACTGGCCGACACTGGCTAAAAGCCTCACGGAGAAATAGCTTCACAGTGAACAATATAAACAAGGCAGCCTGATTTACTGCAGTGCAGACCTGGCAGGAGCCCAAAAGAACTTTGTCAACTGTCTGGCTATAAGGTATAATACACCTTCAGGGAGGCAGAGGGAAAAGCAACAGAACAGATTTGCAGCAGTTCCTTGCTGCATTATTAAATGTCCTGCTTGAAACACTCTGACAGGATGCAATGGAAGCATAGGGAGAATTCATTTTTATCATCCTAGGAAGTCTACCTGAAAATTAGTATGATGATCCCAAGTGAGATCTGAAAAAGACTTAGTTATGAATTTTCTTATTTAGAAAACTTTTAGCTAGTTTCCAAATTTCTTCCCTGTCCTTAGAAATAAAGACAATGATAATTTTTATGATTTACTAAAGCTCGATGAAATATCTTTCTATTTTTACTAGCAAAACAGACATCACTGTACGGTTCAAGAAGTCACTGGATGATATATTTAGAGCTGGAAGGAACCTTAAAGATCATCAAAGATTATAGGGTCAAAGATGTGAAGCTGAAAGAGGCTCAGAGACTACCCAGCTCAAAATCCTTCAATGTATAGATGAGGAAATGGAGGATAAAGAAATTAAGTGAGTTATACAAGGTCACACAAGTACTAACTGTCAAAGGCAGGATTTGAGCCAGAATTTGAGATTTTAGACCCGGGGCTCTTTCCATTACACCACAGGTGCCAACTCAAGTTCAACACTGTCATTTTACAGAAAAGAAAACAGAGACCTATCAAGTTAAAGAAGCTTGCCAAAAAGGTAGAACTGGGATTTGGATTCAGGTCCTCTGACTCCTAATTAATTCAGGACTGTTTTACTGAATGAATCTCAGCAAGGTTGAGGTTTTACCCTTTCTCCAGAATAGGAGGTAATCTTGTTTTTTGTCTGTTAATTAAGAATAAGATAATTTCCCCAGTCTCAAAAAATTCATAATCTGGCTGGATGTCCCAGTAAAAAACAAACAAAACCTGGAAACATGAAATACTTTAAAAAAACAATGGTTTCTAATTATGTGAAAAAACTGGAGTGCATGCTACTATGGGAGGCAAGAAAGGGGAAAGAAAAGTAAATTAGTCAGGGTCCAATTGGAAGGTAAAGGTTCTTGGAGAAGATAAGACACAACACATGGAAAGAAAATGTGACTAATCTAAGTAACCAGAACACTGGATTTAGAGTCAAAAAACCTATCAGAATCCCTGTCTCATAAATTTACTAGTTGTATGATTTTGGACAAAATACTTTGCGTCTGTGAACCTCAGTTTCCTCTTCTAAAAAATGGAAATAATACTACTTGTCCTACTCTATAGGGTTGTGTTGAGCAAAGAGCTTTGTCAATTTTAAGAAACTAAGTAAACATAATTATTATTCCAAGTGGGGAACATAGCAGGTGGAAACAAGCATAATACAGTCAGGGAACCAAGAAGAAAACAGGATGAGAAGTAAAAGGCATATGTAGAAGAGCAGTGAGTAAAAATATTGGGCAGGAAGCAAATTTTGTAATACTTCCATCTTATTGATATCTTATGAAATTAGAGGGAGAGGATTCTGGGAAGATGGCAGGGTAGGTCAGAAAATTCCAAGCTCTCAGTATTTCCCCCCAAAAAAGAGTTAAAATAGCACCTTAGGGCAAACCCACAAGTGGCAAGTCTCTTGAATAGTGAGGTGTAAGTCCTGGGGTTGGTTGGTTTGAGAGGCTGCCTCAGCCCCAGCCACTGGAACTCTTACCCCTGGATAGTGAGAGGAGTTGGGCATCTGAGCCCAGGAAGATGGAGAGAACCTCTGCTGACCAGGAACACCAGACCTAGCTGTGCTATAAAGAGTGGCAGGGAGGGGGGAGGGGGGGAAGAAGGAACCAGTACACACCAGGTGAGGCAGAAGCAGTGGGGCAGAAAGCCCCTGACTGTGGGCACTTACAGGAGGTTAAAGGTTTGGCTTTGGTTCTAGGCTAGAGGGGAGAACTGAAGATCTGGGGCAAGAGGCACCATCTCCCATCACCCAGGGCTAGAGCTGATTACAAAAATTAAGTGATTACCACAAAAAAAGCACAAGCAAAGGAGAAAGAATCCCACCATAAAAAGCTATTATGGGAATAGAGATGACAGGGGTTCATCTTTAGGAGGATACTGAAATAAAGAAACCCCCAAAGAGTAATGTCAAATGGTCAACTGCAAAAACAGAATTCATAGAAGATCTTAAAAAAGATATGACAGAGATGGAGGGAAAACTAAAAAACAAATATAAGAATAATCCAATAAAAACAAGAAGGATATGAAAGGAAAGTCAACCAAGTCGAAAAGGAGATCCAGAATCTTAAGGAAGAAAATAATACCTTGAAAATTAGAATTGGGCAAAGTGAAGCCAGTGAAATTATAAGAGATCAAGAAACAATTAAACAAATAGAAGAGAAAGTAAAACATCTTATAAGAAAAACAATAGAGTTGGAGAATAGATTAAGAAGAGAAAATATAAAAATAATCAGACTAACAGAAAGTTACAATCAAAAAAAGAATCTTAACACAATAATACAATAAATAATAAAAGAAAACTGTCCTGAAGCACTAGAACAAGGGGGAAAAGTAGAAATAGAAAAAATTAATCGATCATCACTTAAAAGAGATCCTATGAGGAAAGCTTATAGGAATATCATAGTCAAATTCCAAAACCCTCAGCTTAAAGATACCATATTAAAAGCATCAAGATTAAAACAATTTAAATAAGATGGTACCACAATTAGATTTACATAAGATCAAGTAGCGCAGACATTAAAGGACCACAGATCTTGGGACACAACATAGTGAAGAGTAAAAGGACTGAGACTCTCCCCGAAAATATCATACCCTGCACAGTTAAGCATTATCCTGAATAAAAAAAAAAGTGGACATTTGATAGACTCTCAGGCTTTCAAGACTTTGTGAAAAAAAAAAAAATCCTGAACTTAATAGAAGATTTGATCTACAAGAACCAAGAGAAATATAAGGCCCATACCAAAAACTGATTATAAGGGATTTATAAGGACAGACTGTTTACTTTTTAAATATGTAAAATGCAAAATATGTCTAAGATTCTTATTAATAACTGGGTAGCTTATAAGAAATATTAGGGTAAACCTGACTAAGATATGAATTTAAAAAGTAAAACCATTTAGGAAGAGCAAAAAAGAATAATCATTTTATACAAATGAGGTGCAAGAGAAAGAATTGATACAGAAGAATTAGATGGGGGAGGAGGGCTGGTAGTTCTCATAACTTATTTTCATCAGGAGTGGGTTTAAGATGGAACAATACATATTTTTATATGTATATATGTATACATATATATGTATGTATTTAGAAAAGTATAAAATCTTCTAAATTCAGAAAAAATAAAACAGTAGGGGCATAGGAAAGGGGGAGAGGACAAGGAAGGGATCTTTAGAGGGGAAAGTGAGAGAATAGGTAAAAGGGGGGTATAGAAGATTAGATTTATGGGAAGGGGAAGATAGGAGAAGGATCCTTGGAGGAGGGAAGGCAAGCAATAGGAGGACAAGGTAGTAGGTAAGTAAAGCAGAGGAGGCAGGAGGGATAGGAAACAAAGAGATACACACAAACATAAAAACAAAGATCAGGAGTAGATTATGTATGGGAAAGTATATGTCTATATGTTATATATTTTATATGTATATGTGTGTGTATATATCTACAGCTACAGAGAAACATATCTAAATTTTATTGTAGTCTTCTGGGGTGAAAGGGGAAAAAAAGAACAAAGTAAAAATGTGCACAGCAAAGAACAAAAGAAAACTTACAAGGAAACAACGAAAAGACAGGTAATTCTCAACACAACAAGTATTATTTATCATACAGCCTTTCTTGAAATGAAAATTTATTGTTACATATTTTTAATTATTCTCTTATGTTCTGCTATGCAAAGACATGCTTTTTCTTTTTATTTGAGTTTCAATATTTAAGTTTATGAAATGTTTCTGTTTCTTTTCTCTATTCTTTATTTGTGTTCTGGCCTTTAAATCTAAAATTTTTTTTTAATGTGTATGTATGTATGTATGTATGTATGTATGTATATATGTATGTATACATACACACTACATATATATGTTATGAAATTACTTAGAATATGAAGATATTGTAGGAATACAGGAATGAGGCAATGAAAGCTTAGTTTAAAATGAATGTGACAAAGAATGATGAAGACTAGAAACATCTGTTATGGTCAGAAGACCCTGGATTTAGAGCACAAGGTCATAGTGGCATTGAATTGAAGACCAAGGATTTGAACCCAGGTCCTTTGATTTGAAAGGAAGACTCCTTCCATTTTATCAAATCAAATACAGAGCTTCAAAGAAATAAAAGAATCATAAATAAAAGAATGAAAAGTACTGAGCCTGTGTAAGGCAGAAAAAAAAGAAAGAAAGAAAGTGCTGGTTCCCATGGAAAACAAAAGGGAATTAGGGAAACGGATCAGGTTGGAGCAAGTTTAAGGTTAAGAAACAATTGGATATTTGAAATTAAAAGTCAAGGTTTGAACTATAGTAGGAGAAAATTTCATTCAAGTCACTAAACATTTATTCAGCACCTAATGCATGCTAGGATATCAACTATAAAAACTCTTAGGAAATGTAAAAAGAATATAGGAAGGGGAATATAAAGATAAAACAGAAAACCAAATATATACTAAGGAAAATGTCTGTAGTTGGGAGGACCATGAAGATCATATAATGTCATGGAAATCAATGGAACAGACAGTTTGCAAAAACAAGTTTATCTTCTAATCTGTGTGCAAATTGAAGCCAAAGTTTTTTAGCCCACATATTTTTTTAAACATTTTTTTTCACATCCAAAGAAACTGTATTAGCCAGTAAATGAAATTAATACTCTTTCAAATATTTTCCTGATGTGTAAAGACATAAATAAATGTGAGAAATCTGATATTTTGCCAATACAAAACTGTGAGTGACACTCTTTCAAGAGGAATAGTTGGAGAATGTTATGCCCTGGCAGCATCGGGTGATTCTAAGAAAAATATTCCTTCTTAGAGAGAGAGGGCTTGACATCAGTTACCCTTCAATAGAGTCATGTAGCTGAAAGTTATTCCTAAGACTGAGTCTGTTAAATGCATCAGATAGAAGTCACATATTGACACTGAAGATTATTATATGGTTGTTGGGTTGTTCTATTTTTAATAAGAGCTCGGTTTTTTTTCCTTTCAAGCTCAGAAGAATACAATACACCATGAAAATTTTTTTAAAAAAATACTCAGATAGACCTATAATGGAAATCTCTATGGGGCATACCAAGACCACATCAGAGGTGAATTCATATTGAAAGAGCTGCTTCAGGTAAGTAAACCCTCTCAGAAAAAGTCTAAACCAGATCGGACAGAAGTACACACTATGTCAAGTCATGATATATGGTGGGGCACCAATGTATAATGGGAACTTTTTTTTTATAATTGCCTGCTATCAATAAACATATTAGAGAATAAAGTTGTATTTAGTAGTACTTCAAAAGAAATCTTTTTCTTCATCAGTCCTAATGTGCTCTGTCAGTTTTTCATAAAATGTGATGGGAAAAAGATTAAACCATGTTATTTGACTGAGTTTCATTCCAATGCATGTTAAATTGACAACCTGCAACAGAATCAAAAATGAGATTTATTATCCAAAAAAATGAAGAGAAAAATATCTTTCTGGCAGGTTTTCTCTGCTATTTTTACATAACAGATAAATAACATGATTTTTAACTTGCATGTTGACAGGCCTAATGAAAATCTGTTGGGAAAATCAGTCAAGAACAGTGCAAGCTGAAATTCAGACTTTTAAAATGAGCTCAAAGAAAGACACCTATTTTCTTTGCCGGCATGAAATTCTGGAGAAAACCATTAGCTTTGTTTTGCTGTTGAGATCCTTTGGAAGATCAAAGCAGATGAGGAAAATTGTCATAGATAGAGACAAGAGCATGCAGTCGATGAATACACATCAAAAAAGAACTCATCTGAATTTCTGACCTAAAAAAAGTATAATTTTACCTCTATAATTAATTGCATGTTGAAAGAGATTTGTAAAGACATTGTCCAATAACAAATAACTAAAAATGAACCCAGTTGTCATAACCACAATGAGATGTCTCCAGGGTATAAGAATGTGTCATAAAATCAAAGACTTAACCGATGCTTCTTCTGCATTAAGTTCAATGTCATTTTAATACCACTGTATGTTTTCCTTTTTCATTTATTTAAGGTTTCTAACAGTTAAAAATATTATTTCATTTCATCCTTAAGATGTGGATGGTAAAAACAGTGATCCAATTTCTGATCAAATCAAATTAGCATAAAGCTAAAAATTCTTCTAAAAGGGTCTACTATAGTCATATTTGTATCTATTAAAATTTCCATTAAAAATGACTGTATGTTGCCTTATAAAAATCACCAAACCTGAAGCCTAACAAACAACCACACACATAAATGCTGTAGAGGAAAGGAAAAATTATCCCAAATCTACAAGTCCATAACAAAAGTTGTAATTCTTCAGACACATTATCTGTTAAACTCAAGGAAGCACAACAACCAAGTTATTTCCCCATGAGATGATGAATAGAGGCCAAAAGCAAGAGTGGCGTTAAGTTGTTGTAGATTTATAGCTGTTTCAAGGATCACTAAACACTGGCCCTAAAGTAAGGAAGAACCTCCATCTAAGTCCCATCGCATTACTACCAATGTGACATTGGGTAAATTGGTTCCATTTCCTGGATCTCAGTTTTCTCAACTTTAAAATGGGAGATTGGAGTTGACTAGATGGCTTTCTGAGGTCTTTTCCAACTCCAGAAAAAGGATCCTATGACAACTGGTCTTCACTTTTAAGAATAGTAAGCACATAAAGTGATAATAACAGAATAATATCTAATTAAAGATCCCAGGGTTAAAAAGTTAACGCTGAAATAGGATGTTTATCATCCTTCCTCACATACCATTTTTCCTGTGGAAAATATACTCAGAATCAAATTCAGGTAGACACCATAATTTTTTAATGTAATCTCTAACTACCTTAAGGCACCCTCTCTGCCATCAGAAAAAAATTCTCAGATACTTACTTGAAACTGCCATCTCATTATATTCATTTGATAGAAATAGCTTTATTCAAGTAGAAATACAAAACTCCTTCCCCAAAATGTAATAAATGATTGTGGATTGTGTTAAGTAGAGTTCTATATTGTGAATGTGGATTAATGAGTTGACTACAAGAGAGATGTATGAATTACATTTCGAAGGAGTTTTGTTTACAGTTTTGTTTCATAAGCCTAGAGCTGGAAGGAGTCTCAGAGGTCATCTTGCATCCAACTCCTTAATTTTACATAGTAGGAAAATTAAATTAAGTGACTTGGCCTACATCACACAGATAGTAATATGATAAATGTCAGCTACAGAAGCTGAACTCAGATCCTCAGACTCCAGAGCAAGGACTCTTCACACCAAACTACGGTACCTAACTCTGGCCCTTTCAAAGCAGTGACTTTCAAGGCAAGACTTCAGAAAACTGCTTGGTAGTGAGGTGATGGGCCAGAGGAGGGCAGTGAGACAAACACTGTGGCCAATGCACTGGTTTTTTTGGCTTGACTAAGAGAATTTGTGAAATGGATGGTGAGGAGAGTCAATAACAAGTGATAGAAATGCAAAAACAAAAAAGAAAGAGATGTAAATGAAAACAGGGCAAAAGAAAACAGTTTAGAAGATAACACAAAACAATTTTATTGCTATCTTATTAAATTTAGTAGACTTAAAAATAAATTGCATATTACAGAAATTCAATTTCATATTTTGTTTTACTTTGTCTGTTGAAATATTTATTTATTTATTATTAAATTCCTAATAAAAATTTTCAAAAATAGGAGAAACTACAAAAATACCTAGTATTTTTATAGCACATTAAAGTTTGCCAAGTGCTTTACAAATACTCTTTCATTTGATCCTCACAACAACTCTGGGAGGTATGTGCTACTATTATCCTCATTTTTAAGTCAAAGAAATTCAGGGAGGCAGAGATGAAATGATTTGCCCAGAGGCATAGAGCTCGTAAGTATCTGCAACCAAATCTGAATTCAGGTTTTCCTGACACCAGGGCTAACACTATTTTTTTTCCCTCTCAAATGAAAGGAAGCAACTCTTGAAGAGAAGGAGCTAACCATCCCCTCCACTAAATGCCACAAACACCTTGACCAGCATCTTGCTCACACCCTGATGAAGCCACTCCAAGATCCTGAGCCCAAGCACTGTGGAAATTCCAAGAACTGAGGCCAGCGCCCTGTCATCCTGAGAAATAACAAGGCCTGTGGCGGTACAGCCTGGAAACTGCTCCTATAGATGCTGTAGTCACAACTACTTAAGACCCTGAAAAGAAAATTCTTGCCACCAAAATCCTTACAACTGTCAAATGGTTCTATATCAGAAACTAAAATTATTTTATCAGTAGAAATGATGTATATAAAAAAAGGCATTAACATGTACCTTGCTGCTATTTCCTAAGGAGCATGGGACTTTTCTGACTTGCAACTGAAACCTTCCATGTTATTTTCTCCATCATTAGAATGTGAGCCCCTGGAAAGCTGGGACTGTAATATTACTCTTTGCATGCTAGCAAATCACATTGCTTTGTACATAGTACTTAAAAAATACTTTATTCAAAAAAAATTTTAAATTAAAAAAAAAACTTCATTCATTCATTCCATTTTCTTAACATCATGAAAGATTTTAATTCCTGAGTTGTTTTGATTAGATAACACACAATAAAAAGTATCAGATACTGATAAAGCCCTCATTTCACAAATATAGAGAAAACTGAGTCAAACTTAAAGAATGCAAGTTATTCCTTAATTGATAAAAAAAAGGATATGAACAGGTAGTTTTCAGATAAAGAAATCAAAGCTATAGTGATATGAAAGAAGGCTCTAAATCACTACTGATTAGAGAAATGCAAATTAAAACTACTCTGAGATACCACCTCATACCTATCAGATTGGTTAATATGACAAAAAAGGAAAATGACAAATGTTGGGAGGGATCTGGGTAAACTGGGACATTGGACAGTAATCCACTGCTGGTAGAGTTTATGAACTCATCCAACCATTCTGGAGAGCAATTTGGAACTATGCCCAAAAGGCTATCTATCACACTGTGCAAATCCTTTGATCCAGCAATAGCACTTACTAGGTCTGTATCCCAAAGAAATTTTAAAAGGGGGAAAGGAGAGGAAGAACCTAATTATACAAAAATATTTATAACCACTCTTTTTGTGGACACAAAGAAGTGTAAACTGAGAGTTGAACAAGTTGTTGTACATGAGTATAAAGGAATATCATTATGCTATAAGAATGACAAAGAGAATGATTTCAGAAAAACCTGAAAAGACTTACATGAAATGATACAAAGCCAAGTGAGTAGAACTAGAACACTGTACACAGCAATACTGTATGATCAACAACTGTAAAGAACTTAGCTATTCTCAGTAATACAGTGATCCAAGACAACCCCAAAGAGCTATTGATGAAAAATGATACTCACTTCCGGAGAAAGAACTGATGAAATCTGAATGCATTTAGAAGCACACTATTTTTCATTTTCTTTTTTGTTATTTGAGTTTTCTTACACAAAATTACTAAGGAAATGTTTTACATGTATAACCTATATCAGTTTCCTTAGCATCTCAGGAAAGGGGGAAAAGGAGGGATGAATAGAATTTTGAATTCAAAACTTTTTTTATAAAGGTTTAAAATTGTTTTTTTCATGTAATTGGGGGGAAAATAATTTTTTAAAAAAGCATAAGGCAGACAGTATGCCTTGGCAAACAGCAATAGCAAAAATAATGCAGGAATACACAATCTCTCATTTTGCCAGCATAGGTAATTCACCAGGTAGAAACTCTTTTCACTAGCCTTCTCTTACTTCTTAGGTAAACTTGAGAGAACTGAGTGAGTCACATAGAAGTTAGATGACTTCCCCAAGGTAAAAAAGTCATTAAGTGTCAGAAGGAGAATTCATACCCATGTCTTCTAGATTCTACTCCCAGTTCTCTACCCACTATGCCATAAAACCTCAAAAGCAATTTTTAAAAAGTTCAACAAATCGAAACTAATTCTAATATGAACTTAGACAACATAAATTCTCTAACATTAATGTATCTCACATCTATATCCATCTCACTGAAGCTTATTCTGACGTTTGGTTATCTCATGAAGATGGATGACCCTTACTTCTTTAAGACTACTCAAATAGAAAAAAAGTTCTAAAAGTTTCTACCAAATGAGAGAGGGCTCAAACATGGACCCAATGATCAACCACAGACCAAAAGCTGTTACATTTATGCAGGCCTATCACCTGAAGTTTGGTGACCACATGATGTGTTTCATTGACGGAGGGGTGTTTGGTTTTGTTGCCATAGGAACTAACAAAACTATTGAGTAAAGAAAGGATAAACAGAGATTTGCATCAATAGAGGGAGTATCTACAATGATAAAATCACAATTTTTTGACATTTTAAAAAATACATTGACTTAGATTTTCACTTAAAATATGATTCTAGGGTGGCTAGGTGGTGCAGTAAATACAACACTGGCCCTGAAGTCAGGAGGACCTGAGTTCAAATCCAGCCTCACACACTTGACATACTTACTAGCTGTGTGACTTTGGGCAAGTCACTTAACCCCAATTGCCCACCAAAAACCAAAAAATACAATGAAATAAAATAAAATATGATTCTAGTGTTAGAAATATGGCATGAAGCCTATTGGCATAAAATGCAAACAAAGAAAACAGATAAAAAAGGCTATACACAAAGAGATCTGTGGAAAATAAATTCTCTCTGAAAAAACTAAGGATCATTCACATATATCCCTTACAGTAGCAATAAATAAGGATTTTGTTGTTGTCATTTGATTTTGAGTGAGAAGAAGTATAATGGATGGTCACTACTTTCTTGAAGATTAAATAATAACATAATTAATAAAATAATAGAATTATTAGAATAAAATTACTGCCTAATCTGAAAAAAACTTTTTAGATTGACTCATGTTACACAAGTTAGTAATTTAAATCAAAAGGACTGTCAAAATCAACTTCATCACAGTTGCTGGCTAGACACAATTTTATGTCATGAAGCCATCGAGGCAGTTTTCATTAATATTTACATAAGACAGGCTGAGTTAGCAGGTTGGTACAAACACTTCCTTAAGAAAAAAAGACTTAATTTACTGTATCACGTATTACAGAAAAAGAGGTAATACTTACTAGTACAAAACTTCATTTGCTTCATGTCTTTCATATCTCACAGTTTCACACATTAATCTATAAAAGAAATAAAGAACTTTAGATGTGAAATTAACATTATCTACCTTAAAAGAATCAAAAAATTAAATAAATTAGTTTACAATGTTAAAATAATAAAGCATTTTGCTAATCCTCCTAAGACTAATAAAGAAATGATATCAGTACTTGGTGAAATAAATTCTGAAATAAACAACAAAATCAGCATATAAAACAACTTCCAGAAAAAGAAATATAACTGTTAGATATCAACTTTATCTTGCTGCTTTTCGGGGTAAAAACTGTGTGCACCTTTCTATTTAAAAAAAAAAAAAGGCAAAAGCAAAGTTGGACAAGTGTTACCTCGCAGACATAAAAGGCAATCAATGAATGTGGCATTAATCACCATCTCAGTGATCAAGAGTATTGCTATGCTAAGTCCCAATAAAACAATTTTCTCTAAACATATTCAAATGTGAAAGAGAAGACATGATCTCACACATAATTCTATTCTGCTGTAGAAAGAGATGACTTTTCTCTAAATATGTAATTACGTTTTTTCCCCTAGAAAATCATCCTTTCCTCTGTAAATATAGAATAGGTCAAAAGTGCCTAAGTCAATTCAACAACAAAGTTAATAGTAATACAGTGAACACTAAAAACAAAATAAATATTCAACAAACATTTATTAAGTGGCTATTAAAAAGGTATTGTCCTGAGGTATGACCTAAATAAAAAGCAAAGAAAACAATCCAGCATGCTAACAAAAGGTACTGTCAACTGGAAACAAAATACTACATACACAGTCAATTTAATTATTAATAAGTATGGGGTTAAAACCATAGATTTCCCAAAACCAATAGCGTGCAAACAGTATAACTGAAATAGCATGGGCAAAATGAGTCAAATATTTATATCCATTAATTAAACTTTATTTTTCCCACAGAAGTGAATATTTAAATATAGGATAGAGACTTGGAAATTCTAAGAGCAGCTCCATAATGTCACATCAATTCTCTCCCAAACATGTAACATTACACTTACATTTAGCATTTCCCAATACCACTAACATTTTAGTTGATTTTCAGTGAGTCAAAAAGTTACTTTTGGCTGTGGTTCAGACTAGGGGTTTTTGGCACAAGGAGACACAAAAATCCTAGGATGTCAAGAGACAGCAACCATGTGCAAAGCTGAGCATAAGGCACAATGGTGTATATTGAAGATCAGAATTAAAATGAAAGAATTCCATAGGATGGGACTCCATCATCTATTCTCTCATCCATTCTTCAATCTACACATCTACTCTCACCCTAGCTTTAGTTCTTTGATTTCCATTGTCTCCAGGATGTGTACAGTTAGAGAGAAAGATAGGGAGGGGGAGATAGGAGAGACAGAGAGACAGAGAGAGGGACACAGAGAGAGAGACAGAGAGACAGAGAAACAGAGAGAGACAGAGAGAGATGTCAAATCCAACTCATCATCAGAACCAACTTCTCTCTCTTCCCAACTTCCCCATTTCTATTAATCAAACTCACTATTCTTCCAGTCTAGTTTCAAAACCCTAAAAACATTTGAGATTCACCTCTTTCCTGCAACTCCTATATTCAAACATTCACCAAATACAAGATTCTAGCTTTCAATTGTTTTTCATATTAATCCCTTATTCTCCTCTCTCACAGCCAGCACACTAAATCTGGATCTCCATCAAATTATAACTGGGGTGCTTCAGTTGGTCCCTAATTGGCCCTTCTGCCTACATACTCTCGCAATCTGTCTGCCATATTAAGAGTTCTTAAAAAAAAAAAAAAGCACTGTCATATATATATATGCTCAATTATGAAAATATAGAGAGGTTTTCACTATATTTCCTAACATTCTAAATTGCCTCAATAAAAACATTACTTACCTAATCCAAGGACATAAAATGACTCTCCGTTACCTACCAGACCCCTAATTATCACTGAGCTATGTGAACGGAATCATTCTTAATCATTCCACATCATGGTGTTTTTCTCACCTAGAATATCTTTCCTCATACCTTTTAAATCTTGTCTGTCCTTCAAATCTCATTCAAAATGTCACCACTTTCATGAAGTCTTCACCTGACTACAGCAATGTACATTAATGTATTATAATCATAAGTCAATAACACACAATTAATGCATTGCACACCATCCCATTTTTTTTATGACCAAACCAAACACTTTATTATACTTCTATGTAATGTCATTATATAGTTGAAGCTTAGACTTATAGACTGAACTGAATCACAAACTCCTGAGGTTTTAATTTTGATTTAAATGTACTCCCTCTATTCCTGAAGTCCAAAGCAGTGTCACAACGCTACAATACTCAATAAATGTTCATTAACTGAGTAACAGAGACAAAGAGAACCAATGAAGTCAAAAAACTGTGTAAAAAGATAAGCAACTTAAATGACCACAGCAAGAAAAGGTACTTTAACAAAATTCTAGAGAAAATTCTAAAAGTCCAAGAGAAGAAATAAAAGTTTATAATTCGGCACTGATAGTTTAAAATTTAATAATACAGATAAAAGTAAATAATGCCTATGTGCCATTGATCTCCCAATGGTTAACTTTAGACCTAACTTTTAAATAGTAACTAAAAGCTCCTTATTATAATACCCATTAGTCCTAAGACACACTAAACAACTTCTTCCATAATACAAATCTATAAGGAAAAGTAAAAAAAGACTTAAGAGAATTTTTTTAAAGTCTATAATGCTCTTTCGTAGGGCAGCTGGATATCTCAGTGGATAGAACACTGGGCTTAGAATCAGGAAGACCCATCTTCCATGAATTTAAATCCAGCCTCAGACACTTACAGCTATGAGACCGCAGGCCAAGTGACTTAACCTAGTTTGCCTCAGCTCCTCATCTGTAAAATGAGCTGGAGAAGAAAATGGCAAACCGCTCCAGTATTTTTGCCAAGAAAACCACAAATGAGGTCACAAAGAGTCAGATATGACTGAAACAAGTGAACAACAATGTTCTTTCTTGCCTTTAAAAAAAACCAACATAAGTTCAATTCAGCTCTATTAATACTAGCAGCACTTGCTGTGGACAAGGTACCATGCTAGGCATTAGACCCAGATGATAACACCTTTTCTTTCTTTCTTTCTTTCTTTCTTTCTTTCTTTCTTTCTTTCTTTCTTTCTTTCTTTCTTTCTTTTTTTTGCTTTTTGGTGGGCAGTTGGGGTTAAGTGACTTGCCCAAGGTCATACAGCTTGTAAGTGTTAAGTGTCTGAGGCCAGATTTTAACTCAGGTCCTCCTGACTCCACGCCTGGTGCTCTATGCCCCAGATAACACCTTTTCTGCCCTCCAGGAATTTAATATCAGGGGAAGACGAGCTCACAATAATTATAAAGTAATGCAGAAAATAAGGGATGAGAGGGGGTTCAAATGAAGTACAAAGACTTGAAAGGTGAGAAATAGATCACCTCAGGTTATGGAAGAGTATAGGAAAGTACATCAACAAAAACAAAATAGATCGCTTGAGATGGGCCTTGAAGTGTACATATGGTTTCAAAAGTCAGAGTCTGTAAGGAGAACTTTCCTTCACAAATATACTATAGATGAAATAATATTTGTCAATAAAGTGCCTCGCACATAGTAGGTGTTTAATAAATGCTTGTTTCCATCTAGGAAGAATGGATAATAGAAAAGTTTGCTTCTGTTAACTGACCCCAGAACATCATGTCACGTAAAAGTGGACCTTTCACAGTTTTATAAACTCCTAGGCTGTCATGTTGTCCTCTATAACTTCTTGATGACCTCATCTCTAGCAGATCTGTTCAGGGTGCTTCAAATTCTATACCAAAAACCTGGAAATCACTATTTATATAAAAACAAAAATCATCCTTAAAATATTTTAACATCACCAACTGTCCATGGGAATCTCCTATGAAAGAGTCCTTTTGTACACGGATTTTTATCACATGTTGGTTATCCTGAGGCCCTTTTTTGGTCTATTTTTGTTTTGTTTCTAACGATTTTTAAGCTGGGTTACAGATAGCAAAGATATTTCTACTAAATAACTCCCAGATAAATGAGGTATAAATTGTATTATCAAGTAGCCTTTTATTATGTAAGGAAAGATTATTATCTAAGGGATGGGGTACAGGGGGCAAGAAATCATATAACAGAGAAATAGACCAGACAGTTTTTAAACATAACTAAAATTCTGTACTTTCAACCTGTTCCTAAAAAAGAGCTAGAAAGAATAAAATTTTCTGCCTACAACTAAAATTTTTAAAAGCTCATTAAAGAAAATAATATTGGAAAATAGTTCCCCCAAATATATCAGGCTTATTTATAATTCTTAAGTTTGTCCTTTTCCATGTGTGAACATCAAATCACTGATCAACACAGACAGTACAACAAAAATTATCTTGAAAATCATTAACTTTAAGGTTATGCAAACTAAACTATAAAAACCTGTCACTATTCTACAAGCATTAAAAGAAATCCTCCAAGAGAGAATGTTGTACAACACATTTTTTTAAAAATGATTTTCAGTAACATTAGTCTTCTGATTAAAATTAATTAAAATTTGTCTTTCCAGAATACAAAAATTCCTATGTTCCATACAAACACATATATATATACATGTGTGTGCATGTGCATATATAAACATACATGGCTTTTGTTCAAAAAGAATCCAACTCTCTATGACGCTGTGGATCACAGCGTGCCAATTTGTCCAAGGGATTCTCTTGGTAAAGATACTGCAATGGTTTGCCATATCCTTCTCCAATGGATTAAGGCAAACAGAAGTTAAGTGACTTGCCCAGGGTCACACAGCTAGCAAGTATCTGAAGCCGGATTTGAACTGAGGTCTTCCTGACTCCAGCGCCTGTGCTCTATCCAATGAGTCACTTACGGGTACATGAATGAGTATGTGCGCGCGCGCGCGTGTGTGTGTGTGTGTGTGTGTGTGTGTGTGTGTGTGTGTGTACATTTATCTGGCTAGCAGCAGATATTAAATATACCAATGTAGATATAGGAGGTATACATTTAGGTACTAATACTTACTGATTGGTATTAAACGATACCTAGCAATAACAGGTATTAATAAACTTACACCTATTAGATATAGCTTTAGGTATACTATAGCAATCAGCATAGATATCCACATAAATACAGATTGAAATATACAAAATATAAACTAGATTATATGGTCTGTAATAAAAAAGTGTCCAATTGTTAATAGAAGTAATCACTCAGGTAAGAAACCATCAAAAATACCAGGTCTATCTTTTTCTTTAGTTACATATATTTTGGAGACTCTATACTCTATTTAAAAAAAAAATTTGTTTTTGCTTTCTAGAGGAGGGAAGGCAGGGCAATTGGGGTTAAGTGACTTGCCCAAGGTCACACACAGCTAGTAAATGTTAAGTGTCTGAGGCCAAATTTGAACTCAGGTCCTCCTGACTCCAGGGCCAGTACTCTATTCACTGTGCCACTTAGCCTCCCCTAAAAAAAACTTTTTTGTTGAATAGTGTTCCTAATTCCCAAGAGTTTTGCTTTCCCCAGTTAAACTTTATTGCATCTTTAAATAATTCACCTACAAGCTACATTAATTTAAATTATTTTTATTAAAAATTTCATTTCAGAAAGACAATTCTCTTGATACTTTTTCAATTAAAAACCAAACATGAAGTAAGTATGCTCATAAGTTAATTGGTCTTTGAAGTGTAAGGGGAAAATATACAGAAAAACAAATTTTTAATAAGGAAACAATGGCTAGTTTTATGGTTGGCATGTTTGGTTGATTTGGGGAAGGGAGTGGGAAGATAAGAGTGCAGAGAACTATCTTGCCCAGGCTGAAAATTATGGTCCAATTCCACTTCTGATCAGCATAGAACCTTTGATCTACTCCATTTCCAACCTGGGGCCAATTCACCCTGCATTAGGCAACCCTGTCCACTCTCAGTGTCTCACCATATTGGTGCCAGAATTAATGCAAATATGTAAATGGTTTGGGCCCTTCTGCAACTCAAGAGACCCAACAGCATTCACTTCCCCCAGAAGTGGGGATTACAGGTATACTCTACTCCAACTAGTCATGTGGCATCTTTAAGTAAAAGTGTGAGAGAAACAATACATAAGTAACACACACCTCAGTTTATACATGAGGGAATGAAGTCTATCAGTAAATTAATTATATTCTGATGCTGTCAAAAAAAATGTCATTGGATCTTACATATCCAGTTTATTTGGATATAGTATTTAGGTATCATCTGATACTCAGGTAATCAGTTTTCTTGATATCTGTCCAATTCCCTGATAAAAGATAAATATAAATCACCTCACTTAAAGGTCTGGCAGAGTAAACTTCTAGGGATTGCGATGCTCTCGCTAATCAAGTTACCATATCCTCTGACACAGAGATTATAAAAGCAGAGGACAAAATCAGTCCTAAGGGACCATCTAGCTCTAAATCCATGATCAGCATTTTTCTAAGAATTAGAATACATTAAAATACGCTTTGAAATTAAAACTACACTTTAATGACTTGTTCTTTTGTTGCAGTGGGAACTATCTTCAGGAATAAAGAATGAATGCTGTGAATACTTTTTTAGAACTTAACTATTTAATTCTATGTTAAGAATAAAATAAAAAATTTTAAAATAAAATGTTAGTGCTTCTTGAGGCTCAAGGGATGACCTGCCTATGATCATACACTAAAGGCAATTTCTGAACTCCAGTTCCTGACACAGTGAATCCAGTGTAACTAAAATCAAACTAAATCAAAAAACTAAAACTGTGTGTGTGTGTGTGTGTGTGTGTGTGTGTGTGTGTGTTTAACTTTAAAATTCTAAAGGGTGAGGGCAGCATGGCATAATGGATAGAGAGATGGCCAAGCCTGGGTTCAAGTTCTTCCTGATAAGTACTGGCTGCATTAATGTAGGCCAGGCACTCAGCCTCTAAATGCCTCCAGGGCATTCTTTAAAGGCAAATTAAAATTAGGAAAGCTAATACAGATCTTTTTAAAGTAGTTTCTTCATTGAGTATTCCCTACACCAATCAAATTACATGTTCAGTACAAAACAAATTTTTTTTTCATAAGGCACTTTGGGATTTTGTAATCCTTCATGTAATCTCATGATTAAGTATTGCACTTTAGATTTCCATAAGTACACGTAAATAAATTATTTCAGTTGACAGAATGACAAATAAACTAACTTTTACTGTACCATTGGGATTATCTGCTGGAATTTTTCACCCATGAGACTTCAAAAATAATTATGGAGCATACAAAAATGTATGAAAGTGAAGAGGAGACTGAGGAGCTTCCAGCTTGGGATCTAAATGTCTCTCAATGAGGCAAAGTGCATTGTGGTTAAGCCTCAGCCAAGTCACAATTCTTGTCTTTTTTCACTGTTATTTCAATATTGAGTGGATGGAAGTGGGCAAGGGAGGAAGAGGAGAGAAGTAGAGAGAGGATCCTTTTCAACATTTAAGACAGCGCTCAACTTACACATAGCTACAAAATTTGGACTTGTAAATTCAAGTACAATGACCTTGAAAACATTTTCACAAAAGGAATGTAAGGTTTGAAACCCTGATCTTGTACCTTTGAAGTCAAGGCCATTATTAATTAAACCCAACAAATGCACTTAGAAATATAGGATTTTAGAGTTGGACAGGACCTTGAGAAATCTTCTCGTCCAATCTCCTCATTCTGCAGATTTTATCTATCATAGTGAAATGCCCTCTGAAATTACCTCTAGTTTTTCCCATAAATTTCTTGTATGGACAATGACCTTCATATGCTGCCTCTCTCCCCCATTATAATGTGAACCCCTTGAACACAGAGCCTGAGTTTTGCCTTCCTTTGTATCCCAAATACTTAGAACTGTACCTGACACAGAGTAAGCATGTAATAAGCAATAAATGCTTGTTAACTTAACAATTGTTTAAAAGACAGAATTATTTTAAATTATCGACACTTAACAATCAAAGAAAAAGATAACCCCATAGATAAACTCTGAAAGTATCCATATAACTAAATACTGAACAATGCAAAGGAGAAGGGGCTGATACAATTCTAATACTTTCAGGCAAGGCACTAAATGAATCAAAAAGAAACCTACACAAAGCAGCTACACGTATAAAAAAGGATGTGGGAAGATCACTTTGAAAACCTTATAGCATTAGATAAATCTAAATTATTAATTTTTTCTAATCACTATCACTTCAATACCAAAATAGCAAATACTCCAAAAAACGTTCCCTATCCTCTCCAGTTCTATCTGAAAACTTAAACATGGGAATGGTTTAAAATGTTTAAGTTTAGTGCTTATATTTAAATGGAGCTTTAAGGAATATATGATGTGTGTGTGTGTGTGTGTGTGCACACAGCACTTAGCACAATGCTTGGCAAACAGTAGGTACCTAATAAAAGTATACTGACAGAATAATAATTTTATCTTCTTGTTTTACTGATTGTGGTCACACATATTACCAGGAATATAACAGATTAATAGATTAATCTTAAAATGACATACCTAAGTTGATGCTCCCTCAAGTTAGACAAAGCTTCCATTCCATGTAAATAGGAATATACTATTTCCAGATCCTGTTTTAAAAGAAAAGAAAAATCATTAAGCCTGTTAGAAAAATCAGATTTTAGAACAGTCACAATATTGACTAAAAATAATATACTGTATCCTAAAGAAATCACTAGAAGGGAAAAGGATTATCTTTATAAAAACACTAACTTTTACTTATATTAGCGAAAACCTAGACACAACCTATACCCAAGCAATTGCAGAACAGCTAAATAAAACTGATGTACATTTTTGTAACAGAATATTATAGTCTCATAAAGATAATACTACATGGCTGAGGATCATAGAAGTACCATAATTTCTCAAAAATCATAATTGCAGGCAAATAACTAAAAGGGCAATAGGGATAGTAGATATAAGTAAGCCGTTAAAAAGAAAAATCACGAATCTCAATTTGCACACAAGAAGGGACATAAAAGACTTCATCCATGACAAGTGTAACTGGAAAAGGAAATAGGACCTGTCATCTAGTGAAAGGACAGGATAAGAGATGAACAGCTCAAACATTAGGCTTATATCCATGAAACATTAAAAGGTCCATTGGGAAGTGTTCCTAGGTTTGGGATAGAGTTGCTTCACACAATTTATGGAAGGATACAGACATGAATCTCACTGGATATAAAAACATAAAAACAACAGAAACAGCTGACATTACATTAAAAGTAAATATGTGTGTGTGTATGTGTATATATATATATTTTGCCTCAACTTCTGATTTTGTCAGCAAAGGGAGCTCCTGGTACAGAATTTGCTGTATCATGCAGAACACTTTCTCTGCATTTTATAGTCTTGGAGAGCTACCTAAAGGCACAGAGACCTAAAATGCTTAAGCCTAATGTCACATAGCTAAGTTTTTACACAGGGCAGTATTTCAACTCAGGTCTTCCTGACTCAAAGCTGGTCTTGCTTTCAATCACTTGGCATGGATTTTCCAAAATTTCCTCGCATCCATAATATAAAATGTGTATGTATATATACATATGAAATGTGTGTGTACATGTATGCATGTATATGTAGGTGGAGGGGCAGTTCAGTGGCACAGTGGAGAAAAGTACCTTGCCTAAAGTCAGGAAGACTCATCTTCATGAATTCAAATCTGGCCTCAGACACTTACTAGGGTTTGTGTGACCCTGAGCATTCACTTAATCCTGTTTGCCTCAGTTTCCTCATCTGTAAAATGAGCTAAAGAAGGAAATAATGAAGCATTTAAGCAACTTTGTCAAAAAAATCCCAGATAGAGGAGGACACAACTACACTACAGTAACAAATATACATAACATCATGCACATACACATACACCAGTAAAATAAAATAGAACTGTACAGTCACACAGACTCAGAAGGAATCACAGCACAAACTCTTTTGTTTGTTTGCTCCTTTGATATCCATTTGTTAAAACATAAGGTACATGTTGCTGCAGGTAAGGCCATACCAATAATGGCTAGTGAATGTAACAGATTGTCATTACATTCAATATAGATGTGATTATGGTGCGCCACCATGAGCATGGTTAGCACCAAAAGGGGGGAGTACTGTGTATAATCAGTCATATTGCAGAATCATTCTGAAGGGGCTTCATGTTTTAACTTCGTTTGACTTGGTAGATGTGTAGCCCGCCAGCAGGAAAGGACTTGGGGTGGGAGTGGCCCTGAGAGGGAGGGCAGTCCCAGAAGCTCTAATCCCTTCTCCTCAAAATGATACAGCCAACACCACCAAACTCACTAATCCATCTCCTTATCTGAAGGGTGAGTCAATCACAGTACTTAGGGAGGGGCCAAGACACAATGACCCATCCCCTTTTGGAGACCATGCCTAGTAGATTTTTCCGGCTCTTTTTAAGAAAGCTGTCTTTAACAGCAGCTGATGTTGGCCTTGTGGCCACCCCACCAACATGCTTCTCTCTTAGTGTTGTTTAATAACTTTTTAATTAAAAAAAAAGATTATCATTGCACTAGTAGAAAAGAGGATTATGACAAATACACAGCAAGACACAATACACAATGACAAGCAATGGAAATTACATAGATAAAGTCCTCATTGCGCGCCAGGTACCAAGCTACAACGAGAACAGACTCCAACAATAAAATTAGAAAAGAAACAAAACAGAACGGTCAGAAACGATATCAAGCAATACAGGCCCCAAAGAACAAACAAAGGACTGAACCGTCCTCCCTCCTTTGCAGAAACAGGGGACTCTGGTTGTGGAAGGCCACATAGGATGGGAGACTTGGTTGACACATATTGCTGAACTTTTTTCCCTCTTTCTCATTCTTTGTTATTTAAAAAAAAAAGGCACTTTTATTCTCTTATACTTTTAGTATGTGCAATATATCAATGGGCTAAATCTATTTTAAGATGGACACAAGCCTATTGTTAGTTACAAAAGATGGATTTCTGAGAGGGCCAGGGGAATGAGCAATTAGGACATATAGGTAATGTAAGAACAACAACAAAAAAAAATCAATACGTATTTTTAATTAAAAAAATAAATGCATAGCATGACAGTCTGCTTTTGAATCAAGATATAAAATGATAAGATCTGGGTAATTTTGGTCAGAAATTTACTCCATATTTGAGTAAATTCTCTACACTTTAAAACATGAATTTGTCAATATTGAAGGGATCTTTGCCCCCTAGTGGTCCACTTTCCAACAACAGGATAATACCTATTATAATCCTCATTAAGTCCCTACATTGTAAATGCTAACCATAAAGGAATAAATCTGAAAGTTATATTCTAGAAACTCTATGATAAATAAAGTAAATAAAAAACAAACTCCACTCTTCCAAAATCAATATACTCAACCGCCTAATTTATAGACCTGGCACTCAAAGGTTTCCATAATCAATCAATAATATTTATTAGGTACTTACTAGTAAATCGTATGGTTTGGTTTTTGTTCTGGTTTTTTTAACAAAATACATAAAGCCCACTGACATAGTTTCATTACATTTAGGGGGGAAAAAATTAGAATAACCCCTTTCCTTTTTAAAAGCTGCTCTTTTTAACACTGATATTTTTAGCCAGAGTCCTCAAGAGTCTTTAAATAAGATTTCCATTGCTTCTTGAACATGGTACTAGGAATCAGAAGCACTAGATTCTAGTCCAGGATATGCTAACTAGCTATATGGTATCAGATAGGTCACTTAATGTCCTTAGACCATAAATGCTTCATCTACAAAATGACTAGATTTCTATGGTCTCCTCTCATCCAGAATTCCAAAATCTCGGATAACTCAAGTGCCTTCTCTAGTCTTCAATGTCCTCACCTATAAAGTCAATTCACTATAAAGTGAATTCATTAGATGATTTCTAAGTTTGTCCATCCTTTTATCTACAAGTGAATCCTCTTGTATAGAAATTTACACAGAACAAAAAGCATTTGGGTGGGTAAAAAAAGATGTAGAGAATCTTGACAAAGGTCAATAAGGGAAAGTTTTCAAAGAATTAAAATCTTCATGTTTAAAAGCTGTTCCTTATGCCTGTGCTGTCCTTTGGTTCCATTTCCAGTAGAGAAGCCTTTGATAAGAGAAGCTGTTTGTTTTATGTCCATTATTCCCAGAATTTAGCCATACCATTGTACATATATAGTACTTCATACATGCCTCTAATAACAACATTTGTTAAGTACCTACTCTGGGATAGGCACTATGCTAAGCACTTTACAATTATTTCATCTTATCCTTCCCACAATCCTAGAAAGTAGGTGCTATTATTATTCCCATTTTACAGATCAGGAACCTAACATAAATAGAGGTTAATGGCTTGCTCAGGGTCACACAGCTAGTAATTGTCCAAGGCTGGATTTGAAACTTGATCTTCTTGACTCCAAGCCTGGCACTGTCACCTTTTCAAATTGCACCAATCTTCTGAAAACCAATTCAAATGATCCCCCTCCTCATCTCACCAAATCCTTATACATCTTTTCCACTCCATGCCCCACCCTACCTCTAACATTCTGTCTGATACATTCCTACCTGTAGTGATATCTTATACCACCCCCCATTGGACTGCAGGCAAGCATATGTGTTGTGTGTTTTTATCTAAACTTGGTATCTTGCACAATTTAATTGAAAGGAGGGATAAGATTTAGAGATGCAGAACCTGCAGGGTAATATTAGCATTTCAACAGCAGGAAAAATATTCTATTACATCAAAGGGAATATAGGACATATCTCACATTCCCCCACCACCCCCCAAAAAATGTTTAAAACTTAAATTAGGTCTAGTGATAATGATTGCTACACACACACACACACACACACACACACACACACACACACACTTTTAAAAATTTTATAGGAGAAGGCATATAATAAGATAGCCTATATTTTCAAACAATGGATAAAGAGTGGTTGAAAAATTCATAGGCTCCCAACCTTCTACAAAGTCTCCTGAGTTCATGATATAGTCAAATTATAATAGCCATTAAACTAACCTGAGGTCATGGTCCTAGGGACAAGTAGAAACAAGGGTCAATAAAGACCTTGTATAAGTCCCTTACAATACAAGATGGTGGTGAGGTACTGCCAATACCAAAGAATGTATTGCTAGACTAAGAGCTTACTTTAGGGCCCCCTCTCTGTTCTCCTTTTCTCTATCTTTTCCCTACTCTTCTGTAATGGTAATTTGAAGATTTTCTCTGCCCCTTAATAAGCCTAAGAGAATTTGAAGACTTTCCCTGCTTTGAAAATATACTCTGCCCCCTAATATATCGAATGTAATCACATGGAACCTGCGATGGGAGGAGTTTGCTGAAGGGTGGAGCAGAGCACACAAGGAAGCTGGGAATCGAGCAGCTAGACAAGGTGGAGGAGATGACTCATCACATGGAGACACTTAGGCTTGTGACTAAAAATTGGTGTTTGCCACCTGCTGTGACAAGCTTGTGTTGGTTTGTGGAAAGGCTAGGTGTGGCTTTCATGCATTAACTTCTGTGTTGCTATGATGGATTCAGTTTCCTGGTGTTGGGCTTTGGGTTTCTGGTGTCTGAATAAATGTTTTGCTTCTGTCTTTTATATGGAGAGTCTGTTATATTTTGTGATCAAGCACTATGCCGGTATATTTATAGTATTGTTGGCTGACTGTTGGTGCTGTGAATATTGCATTGGCGCTATACCTTCTTATTCCCTTCTTTCTAAAGTCAGGATTTACCTGAGGACTTTACCTGAGGAACTCCCACTCTCATTCCCCACTGCAGCCTGCTCTATGCCATCAAGGACTCGTACCTTGAATTGGCTATCAATTCAACTTCTCCAAAACAGAATTTAATCTTTCCCCCCAAATCCTCTCATCTTCCCCTGTTGGGGCACCATCATCCTCTTAGTGACCAAGCTCACAACTTCAGCAACATTCTCAGATCCTCACTCTCACTCACCCCTTATATACGATCTGTTGTCAAGTCATTCTGCTACCTTCAGAACATCTCTTGTACACATGCCTTTCTTTTCTTCACTTTCGAAGTCTCTATCACCTTTCACACATGTGGACCATTGCAATATTCTTCTAATTGGTCTCCTTGCCTTAAGACTCTTTCCCACTACAATTCTTCTCCACTCAATTTGGAATATTTTATAAAGTAAATTTTATAAAGCACAAATCTGACCATGTCATCTCCCTATTCAATAAAATCCAACAGGCTTCCTATTACCTCTGAGATTACATAAAAAATCCTCTAGCTTTGAAAGCCATTTAAAGTCTGACTCCTTCTTCTTATCTTTCTGGACTTCTCTAACTTTTATTCCCGATCAACTACACTGGACTACTTGTTTTCTTCCATCTCACAACTCTGTGAATTTACAATTGGTCAGTTGCCATTCCTAAAATGCTTTCCCAACTCATCTCTACCTCCTAGCTTCTCAAAGTTCATCTTCTGTAGGAAGCATTTCCTGACCTTATTTCTTCTACTCCCAAACTCAACAACAGTTGCTAGTACCTTCCATCTGGAATTACCTTCCATATAATCTGTATTTTAGTAGCTGGGTAGCTAGCGCACTGGTCCTGGAGTAAGGAAATTCAAAGCATGATTTCAAATCCAACATGAGACACTTACTTGCTGTGTGACCCCAGGCAAGTCACTTGATCTATTTTGCCTCAGTTTCAACTATAAAATGAAACAGCACCTGCTGCAGGGTTGTTGTAAGGATCAAATGAAATAATATATGTAAAGCACTTAAGCACAGTGCCTGACACATAGTAAGCACTATATGGTTATATACTTATCCCTCACCTATATCTGGTACATACCTAGTAATTTTCCATGGTGTCTCACCCATTAATAATGTGCTCAAGTGGACAGTTTTTGATTTCTTTGCATCCCCAGCATTAGTGTCTAACTCATAAACAGCTTTTCATAAATGCATCTTAACTGACCAATCTAAACAACCTGGTTTTGCAGTATAAAGGTCACTGGATTTGAAGTCAAAGAATTTGGATTGGCATCCATATCCTTCTCCCTATCAGTGTGACCTTGAGTAAGTCACTTAAACTCTCTGGGCCTCAGTTTCCTCAATTGTAAAATGAAGGAAATGAACTAGACAGACTCTTCCAATTATAAAGCTATGATCCTTTGATCTTCCTCTATCTGTACCAGCAGTGACTTATAAAGAATACCCTTTCATCCTATGGTTCTTGTGCGTAGTTTTCAACCTATTTCCACTTCCTTTCTACCCAACAGACGTATTTCAGAGTTAGCTAGGTGGTACAGCAGATGGAGACCTAAGTCTGGAGTTAGGAAGACCTGAGTTCACATCAAGCCTCAGACACTGGGGAGCTGTCTGACTCTGAGCAAGACACTTAACCAGTGACTGCTTCAGTTTCCTCATGGAAATAATAATAGCACCTACCCCTCAGGGTTGTTGTGAGGATCAAAAACACAAAACACCTAGGCTGAGTGCTACCCTAGGTCGTTCCAAGTTTTTAGCTGCCTTCCTTTCTCTAAAAGAAGAGCAAACAGCATTTCTGTAGTGCTCTTCATAGACTAACCCCTTCAGTTCTCACAACCATCCAATGGGGTACATATGTGCGTTTGGAGAGGGTGCAGAGTTAGAGAGAGAGATGGAAACTCTTTGTTCGGCCTCTGTTGCCCTCCCAGAGCTCTTTCTACTATCCCACACCTCACTAAGTGCTCAGCAAAGAATGAGGGGAAATGAGGGAAGGCGCTTGGGGCCTCAGGTCCCCCCTTTCCTCTGCCCAAATCCCCGATGCTCTCTGTATTTTCTGCGCATTTATTTATTTATACTGTCCTCTCTTGTAGCTACCTGTGTGTCTATTTATATCCAGATGTTGCATACCAACCCTCCTCAAAATGTCAACTCCATGACCACAGGGTCTAACAATATACCTTGTTGATCTGACCTTTACACTTGACCTTTACTCATTTCTCATGCCCCCATTTTTGGGGGGATAAAGGGGTAGGGAAGAAGAGGGACCTGACATGTGACATCACAGAGTCCCTAAATGAAATAGGTCCACAAATGAAAAGATGGAGTTCACAGGAAGTAAGGCTCTCCCTAGTCCCTACCAATGCAGAGCTGTATTTTCTTTGCAACATGTCATTTCAGAGAGCGGCTTGGGGCGCTGACATGTTAAGTGACTTGTTCCTGGTTACATCTGAGCTAAGTGGTGAAGCAGACAGAGCCCTGGACCCAACTCCAAGAAGACTCATTTTCCTGAGTTCAAATCTGGCTTCAGGCACTTACAAGCTATGTGACCCTGGGCAAGTCACTACACCCTATTTGTCAATTCCCTCATCTGCAAAATGAACTGGAGAAGGAAATGACAAACCACTTCAGTATCTTTGCTAAGAAAACCCCAAATGGGGTCACAAAGAGTCGGACACGATTGAAGTTACTGAACTAAAACAAAACCTGGTTAAGTCAGCACATATTTATTAAGCACATTTGCAACACACTGTTCTGGGAATACAAAGACCACCCAAAAAATGCCCTGTTATCAAGCATCTCACAATCAAATGGGAGTAACAGCAGGCAAACAACTAGATACAGACAGGAATAAAATTAGACAATCGCAGAGCAAGAATTAGTCTGAGGTGGGATTCGAACCCAGGTCTTCCTGATTCCAAGGCTAACTTTCTATTCACTAAACCCTGCTGTCTCTGCATACATAAGGAGGTTTTTCATGTGTGACCCTGGTTTTTCATGTTTGTTGAATTTAATTTAATACTCTTGGAAAGTATGGCAACAAGACAATAGTTGTAGTTACCTGGGGCCAGGTGCTGACCAAACACAGGAGACTAGCTTACTCACCAAAACCAACTAGAAAAATTGTAATAATTAGCAGCAACAAAAAATGATGTTCTGCAACTAGTGTTTTCTGTTTCAAAATGAAAGGAAGTCTTTGACCTTCACTGAGGAATAGTCTTGGAACCTAAACCTGCACTTTTATAATATAGAGAGAATAGATATTATTCATTAAAATTACTGACTTCTTAACCACTGACTCTGGTTCCATTTTTCATTTTTGTCCCCAAACCTATGTGAGCACATAAACTGACAAATAATCTCCATAAGAAAACCAATAGGAACTGTTCTTCTCCCCCTCTCTATCTCAGTGACTATTTATAGCCCCTACTAAAAATGTGGGCTGCTTTCCTAATGTTTCCTACTTATTGAATACAAACAGGAACACATTACTCTAACCAGGAAACAACATTTCAGAACAATGAACCTTTCTCTCCCCTCACCTGGGAGAATGGAAGTCTCACCCCTCAACTCCATTTTCTTTTTCTTTAAATAGAAGCCATGTGAAAGCAGGCTAAATAGTCACAAAACTAGGCGAATGAAGGGCAGTTGTGCTACTGAACTGAAACCTGGTTTGCTGGTTCTAATCTCGACTGAGCCATCACTGAAGCAAGATAATCCTTTTACACCTCCATAATTGATTCTCTATTCCACTATCCAGTTATCTCTATTACCAAAGCCAACTAGAAAATTTCTCTTCTTTCTTAGGGACTCCCATGGCACCCCAACCTTCTCAGCTGAAGAGCTCCTCTCAGCCTAATCTTATTCTCCCCACCTCATCTCACAGCCTCTTTATATAAAATCCCACTTCCTCCTCCTTTATTCCAGTCTTTTGATACTGTGGTGACTCTTTCCTAAACAAAGTCAACACCTTTGATTCCATCCCCTTTTCATCTTCTCTGGTATAGTGCTTCCATAATCATTTCCCTATACCTTTCAAATCTTCAATCTTTCCCTATCTACTGTTTTCTTTCCTGCTATCCACAAACGTATCAAAGTATCCTTTAAAAGGTCCTTCTATCCCCAATAGCTACTGTCCCATACGTCTCTCATCCTTTTCTCAGCCAAACTCCTAATCACCCGAGTTACTCTTTACAAAAATTACAAAATTATCTCACAATTTCTACATATAATGGCCTTTTCTCAATTTTCATCCTTCATGATTGCTTTGCAGCACTTAACATTTTTGATTGCCCTCTCCTTATCTTCTTTGACTGAAAAATGCTCTCAGTTTTGGTGACACTGCTCTTGCTGCTTCTACTCCTATGCATCTGACTGGTTTTCAGTCTCCTTGGCTAGATCATCCTGCAAGCCAGGCCCACTAACTGCAAGTATGCCCCAACACTCTCTCTGGGGCCCTTTTCTCTTTAATCTCTACACTCTCCCACTTGGTTACGTCATCACCTCCCATGAGTTCAATTATTTCTATGCAGATGATTCACAGAGCTATATAACTAGCCAGTCTCTCTCGAGCTTTAATCTTTCATCACCAACTGTCTTTTGGACATTTTGAACTTGATGTCTCATAGTTATCTCAAATTTATAACCTCCAAAAGAAGTGACAATATTCTCCACTCCCCCAAGCCATCCTTATTTCAAACATCCCTATGTCTGTCAAGGGCACCATTCATCCTTCTAAGTACCCAAGTTTCTACCTGCAATGCATTCCTTGACTCCTTACTCTTACTGCATATATCCAATCAGCCCCCATATCTTGTTATTTCTATGTCCACAATTCTTGCATACAACTCCATTCACAAACACAGCTGTAGTTCAGACTCTCATCATCTCTTTTTTTTTTTTTATCATGGACTTGTTTATTTACTTTTAGTTTACAAGATTCAGTTCCACAATCCTTAGAGTTTCAAATTTTCTCTCCTCCCTTCCCGCCCCCCCACCCATGGTGGCGTGCAATCAGGTATAGGATCTGCAAATACTTTCACACTGGTCTGGTTGTACAGAAGGGTTGTAATCAATGGAGTGAAGAAGAGGAAGAAAGAAAGAAAACCAAACATGAAAAAGAACGATAGCATATAGATTGCTTCAGTCTCCATTTAAACTCTGGTCTTTCTAGATCTTTCTCTGAATGTAGATATCTCCTTCCATCCTGAGACTTGTAGAGTTGTCTTATAGCTGTGTGTTGCTGAGAAAAGTCCAGTTTAACAAGTTTGGTCATCACACATGTGATGTGTCTGTGACTGTGTACAAATATTTCCTGGTTCTGCTCTTCTCACTTAGCATCAATTTGTATAAGCCTCTCCGGGTACATATGAAGTCCATCTCCTTCCCATTTCTTACAGCACAATAATATTCCATTACATTCATATACCACAATTTGTTTAGCCATTCTCCAATTGACAGGCATCCCCTAAATTTCCAGTTTTTTTGCCACCACAAAGAGAGCTGCAATAAATATTTTTGTACATACTTTTCCCACGTCTATGATCTCTTTGGGATACAACCCCAGAAGTGGTATTACTGAGTCAAAGAGTATGCAATTATTTATAGCCCTTTAGGCAGAGTTCCAGATTGCTCTCCAGAATGGTTGT
>CM053592.1:86845704-86892400 GCA_028646515.1 Pseudochirops corinnae | reverse complement strand
AGATTAAAATCTGGTAAGGCTAGGCCACCTTTCCTAGCATTTCTTTTCATTAATTGCCTTGATATTCTGGACTTTTTGTTCTTCCAAATGAATTTTGTTATTATTTTTTCTAGTTCTATAAAATAATTTTTGGGTTAATCTGATATTTAAAAAAAAAATGTTTTATTTCAGGAAATTAGAATGAAACTACAGAAGATAAGAACAAATACCATAAAATTCTCCCAGATTTGAATGAAACAAGAAACAAGAACTTAACTTTTAGAAATTAAAAAAAAAAAGCCATTTCATTACTTTTAAGCACATAGAGTAATTCGATCACATTGCTAATAATTCCTCATAGAAATTCTGTAAGACTTGCTTTAATGAATAAATACAATTTATTTATAATAGCACTTATTTTCTTTATTAGTGATGGGCCAAGGTTATTTAAATTTGTCCTGGTTAAGTAGGTTAATTGGTGCAGCTAAATGGCTCGGTGGATAGAGTGCTGACCCAAATCTAGCCTCAGATACTTATTAGTTGTGTGTGACCTTGGGCAAGTCACTTAACTTCTGTTTGCCTTAATCCACTGGAGAAGGAAATGACAAACCACTCTAGTATCCTTGCCAAGAAAATCTCATGGGCAGTATGGTCCATTGGGTCACAAAAAGTCAGACATGATTGAACAACAACAAGTAGGTTAAGTATGCCCTTTTCAATAGTCTTTTCTCATAGTATTAATATAATCTTTAGCCCAGGTACAATTACCATAAATACCTAGTATTGGAATGTTAATTAAAGTCTTATTTGTATTGAATACTGTAGTTTTCATATTATTTATAGCTCAGTGTTGTACAAAGAAATTTCTAGGGTTGACATGTTGGGACAGGGAAGGGAGGAAATATTTCAGTGATCGCTTTACTCTACTCACATGTGGTTGTTTTTTTACCCTTTTGTATTACCTCTACGTCCAAATACACACTTCCTCTACTCCTCCCTGAGAACAGGCCCCTATAACAAAGAATAAAAAAAACCAAAGAGGACAGAATAGCAGTTCAGCAAAATTAACCAGAACGTTACCCAAATTTGAAAATAGAGAGAGTATTCCACAGTCTCCTACCTCAACAAAGAGCTCAAGAAGCCTTTTTTAATCTCTTTGGGGTAAATTTTGATCTCTAGTTTTCGTTTTTTTCTTTTTTCCATTTATATTTTTGTAGTTTAAAAATATTATTTTCTTTGCTCTGCTTCACTTTGCTTTAATCCATGATATATAGTCTTTGTATTTATTATTCCTTATGGCACAGTAATATTTCATACTATTCATGTTCCATGATTTTTTTCAATCCGTGGCCAAGCTGATGGGCATCTATTTCATTTCCTATTCTTTGGAACGAAGAAATACTGCTATTAACGTTTTGTAGTTTATAAAACATTTTTTTTTCTATCTTTGATTCTCTTGAGGATGGTGTGTATCTATGAGAAATATCTTTGGGTCAAAAGGAACAGCTAAGTTCGTGAGCTACAAAAGACATTTTTAATTTCTACCTGTTTCATCTACTATAGCCTATCCCTCAACAGTGCAATAACATTTGTGAATACAAAAAACAAAATATTTTGCTCTACATCTAGGAAAAATTTGCAAGTGTTATATGGGACATTGTTCTCTATCCTTTCAAACTCTTCCACCCTTTCATAATTCCTTGTCGCTGCTGAGGTTCCTACCATCCTTCTAGTCCCCCAGTATTGTGACCCCTACTGCCAAGTTGGGTTTATTTATTTTTTTACCTTTGTAACATTTCTCTTATTTGCTCTCCCTTTTCTCCTGTGACGTTGCCCCCATTCATCACCTCATTCCTGGACTAGCAAGATCCTGCAAGCTGATCTCCCTGCAATCATCTGTTTGACTTTGAAAGTCCTTCATAACCTGGCCCCTTCCTATCTTTCCATTCTTCTTCCACCTTACTCCAGTCCACATATTCCATAATCCAGTGACACTGGTGTTCCCCATTTTGTCCTGTGTATACCTTTTTTTTTCTTTATAATTGTTTGCATGTTACCTCCATTTGGTTTTGAGCTCCTTGAAGATAGGAACTATTCTTTGCCTTTCTTTGTATTTCTGCTGCTTTGTACACAGTAGGTACTTAATAAATACTTGTTGCCTGATTGAAAAAAGGAATGGAAAACCTTATTCACTTTGCTTTTTTACTCAGGTGAAGTGATGGCTATGGCTAATCACTGCTTACTTGTATTATCTCTTCTTTGATGAATCCAGTTTCCCTCCTCTTTTATCCTCATTCTAAAATTAGGCAGAAGACAGTTAAAGTTGAGTGATAGAATCTGTCCATACAGATTCTGTGCCAAACCATGGTCAGTCACGTGACCTTCAGACCTAGAATCCCACACTATTCATCTTTGGGTTGGGTGAATATATTCTACCTCCCAATTAGAGTAAATTCCTCCTGATTTTCTCTGGTTTGCGGTTTGCCACCCTTGGGTAGATTAATAACTAAAGTACCTCTGTTCAGTAAATAAGCAATAGGATTCATGTAATATAACTTGAAGAGGTCATTTAGTTTTCTCTAATGTTAGATTGAAACACAGTTATTCGACCAAACCAAATTTTCATTTTGTTTGGATTGTCGTAGCAGCATGGATTTAGAGACGAAACATAGCTGAAATATGACCGTGTTGTCTAACTCTATCTACGGATGAGAAAATCAAGGTCTAGAGAAATTGACTGACTTGCCTTAAGTTTGATTGAAAAAGTAAGAAAACACCATTTGTAGCATTATGCATTCTTATATATCATCTTTGGGTTTGGGTTTGAAGCTTTGTTTATAATGCACAAAATAAGGAGCAGTATTCGGTGAAGCAGAACCAAATGAAACAAAAACAAGGAGGATCTGTGTTTGCTCCTCCTAGTCCATCTGAAGTCCTGTCATCTTTGGCTTTCTTTTCTCTTCGTAGTTATCATTTTTATAACACTGCAATATTCCATTGAGCTTTCTATTGCTATTTATGTAGCTACTCTTTAAATTATTAGACATATAGGTTGACTCAAATCTTTTGCTATTAAAAAATAGCAGCCATTAATATTCTTTTATTGAGAGGCACTTTCTTCCATTTATCCTTAAGAAAATGTTGAAGCAATTAAGGGGGCAGTGTGGTACAGGAGAACACTGACTTTGTATTCAAAGGACCTGGGTTCAGCTCCCACTTCTGACATTTGTTTCTTTTGTGACTTCCAGTAACCTTCACTGAAACTTAGTTTTCTCATCTGTGAAAAACAAAATGTGGGGGTTGGCCTGGATTGTCTCTGAAAAAATCTTCTAGCTTAGCATCTTTGATCCTATGGTCAGTAGAATCACTAGGTGGTATGAAAAGCCCTTTTACTCATTGTATGTTGCTGCATTTCTCTTCATTATGAGTGGATCCTTGTCTCACCAACAATTTTTTTAGAGTTCATATTTCTCCACAGCCTTGCCAAAATTCTTATGATTTTTTTGGTTGCTATTTAAGCAATATCTTTGAGTTGTGTGGCCATTTCATTGGTGGACAGACATGACATGTAAATCGGCTTTTAGATTTATACCAGGTGAAGGTCACTTAGAATGTAGTCAATAATATTGAAGAGATGTCTAGCACTGTGTAACTGTACTGAGTTAGATGCGAATGTGTTCAAGGAACGGTTAACAACTGTATTCCCAAGCAATAGTTTATTTTATTTGTGAGTCACTGAAACATAGTTGTAAGTGATTTGATGAAACTGAATGAAGAGGGGTAGGAAGATTTGGTGGAAAAAAGCACAGGAATCAGAGGATCTGGGTTCAAATCTGGATATTCCCCTTATTACAGATGTGACCTCAACAAAGTCACTTAAACTTTCAGTTAAGCTTCAGAGCTTCAGTTTCCTCCTCTATAAAATGAGATGATTAGACTAAGCAATCTTTAAGGCTCCTTCCAACCCTTAATCTATGATCCTATTATCTGTAGCTGATGGATCAGCTCCAAGGAATACAGTTGTTGTAAGGAGACTATGTGCTGGCTCATCTGGAGTGTCAAGTACTTCTTAGAAGTTAGTCCCTGTAGTAGTATAGTTAGCCCTGTGCTCATGGGGAAAGGACCCCTTGTTCTACATTGGGCTTTTCCTTTTTAACTTCATCCAGCGATTGTGATATACTACCATATAACACCATTGAAAAAACAGGAAACAGCACATATGTTGTAATACAGGGTACATAAATGTGTTAAATGGATAGAGTAACCAATTAAATGAAGATTATAAAAGTGATTTAAAAGTTCCTTGATTTCTGTTGACCTGTGTGCCAAATAATTCTAAAGGGAGGTACTTTTAGAAGACTAAAAACAGCCCTCATTAGTAATCTTGAATCAAAAAATACAGCAAATGCATTCATAGTGATAAGAAATATGCTTTCAAGCTACTTTTATTCATTAACATACGCTGTATTTGGGTATTAGCAAGACAAGAGTGAACAAAGCAGTAGACTTGGCTTGGTATAAACGGTTGTGCATCCTGTTGATTAAATAAGGCTACCCCAGTGAATGTCTCCTCTAAAAATAGATTCCTTTAAGTTTTTGTTTTTCTAAGATCAGAGGTGGTGTTATTAAACAGGAAGAGAGAAATCCAGTAAACAGGAACTGCATGCTGACAGAAAGATTTTTAGAAGGGAAATGGAAGCTCATGCTCATTCCCTGAGAATTTGAGATGAAAAATATTCCACAAGTATGAATACTTCCTTAAGAATGCTTGACTTCAGTGTCATGTTGGCTGTATCATTCTCCACGGCACTCAGGGTAATTGGGACATAGTAAGCTAACCTCTACCACTGTGCACGTAATATTTCAAGGACTTGGAAGTCAGACTGCTTCTAAAAGGGAAACAACAATGTATTCCCAGGGAGTAGTTCATTATAATAGGATCAGGCCCCAGTGACAGTGTTTTGGATGAGGTAGTTTGCATGCAATCAACCTTTTGTTTTAGGCTGAAATGAATTAATTATTTTGGTATAATAATAATGTTTTGGAGGAAAAATTCAAGAGGAAAAACTCAAGTGTCATATTGTTTAAAAATATGTTCAAAAATATGGAGATGGGTCTCCACAGTAGAGGTATGAAACTTACCACCTGCACTATTCCCTAGTGAGTCAGAAGCAGAATAACATGTAATTGGAAGATATTTAAGAAAATAATTAAAATACAACAGAACATAGATAATGCTGTCATGTTGTTTTCTAGGATAAATTGTGGCAGCAGGGATCCTTATGTACAATTTAATGCCTGCCTCCTTCCCCCTTCCTATTTGAGTTTGTTGGCATTGCTCTTGTCTAGAGTAATGTCATTGATAAACTCTTCACTGATTTCAGGGATGCTTCTCTAGCACCAGATGTTTTTGGAACTTCTCTTTTGGACTTACCTTCAGTGTTTAGGGCACCTCTGGGGAGCTACCTCTAGTACAGTCCAGACCTTTGAAGGTGGATCTATGTTTTGGAAGTTGCCAAATGTTACTTGGAACTAATTGATCAAACTAATTGTTTGATCAAACTGGAAAGTAGTTTGTTAAAAGACAAAGTGTGAATATAAACTACTGAGTTCCTTTATAGTTCTTGAATGGGCACAAAGTTCCAAATATGTCAGTGAGAATGGATAGTATCCTTGAGATAAGAGTCTTAACTTTTTCAAGGCGACTGCTCACTATAAAGGGTACAGTACTCATGAGCATCTCTTAATTTGTGTTGTTTGTTCCCACGAAGAAATCTAACATGTCTGTTATCTTTAGATTAAATTGATTTGATAGAGCTAAAAGACTGCTTTGCCTTTGGAAGAAAATTAGACTTGCTATTTATGAAGAGAATTCAAAGTATAATCCCCACTCTTACATTTTTTAGTCTGTACTTTGGTAGTAGATAGAAAATTTTAGATAAATTGATAATATAGGTAACATGTTTACAGAGGAAACATGGCTGAAGATTTGGACATAGATTTTTAAAAAAAATCGAACTGTCTTTTAAGTTTAATCAAACTATATTTTAAGAGAACTTGTTATTTTCACTCAGCTCTGGAGCTTGATCGGTCTGTACTGGGTCACACAACTATTAACTGATGTATTTGAGATTTGATCCCAGGCCTAGTCTGACTCCAAGTCCAGTATTCTTTCTGCTACAAATCATTGTCTCTGTGTGATACTAAAATCAATTCAACAAGCATCTATTAAGCCATCAAGGTGTGCCAGTCACTGAGGATAGAATGAGATTACAAGAAGAAACAGTCTTTGTCCTTAAAGGACACTACATATTTATTGAAAAGAAGAGAAATCACATGTAGAATTTGGAGAAGAGTACTAGCTGTGGGGCTAGGGAGTAGGGGAATCAGGATACGCTTCCCGTAGAAGGTATAGCTGAGCTTTGAAGGTAATGAGTGATCATCTCAGGTGGTGTAACGAGGAGTCGCATTTGGTGAGGAATTGGCCAGCTTATTTGAACTTTCAGGTTTGCATTGGGAAATCATGGAAAGGCAGGCTAGAGCTATACATGCAAAATAAGAGTTCATGTTTTATCTATGAGGTTAGAGGGAACCTCTGGCATTTTTTGAGCAGGGGAGTGACTTGGTCATATCCATGCTTTAGGAGTGTCATTCTGATTGTGCTGCTTAGATTGAAGAGGGGACAGATCAGTGACAGGAGACAATTAGGAGGCTGTTATAATAGCCCAGGCAGAGGGGAACTAGGGTAGTAGCCTTTTGAGGGGACAGAAGAGGACAATGGGAGATAAATTGTGGAGGTAGAATGAAGGAGACTTAGAGGTAGAGGTGAAACAAAGAGTAAAATCAAAGATGACTCCAAATTTGAGTAAGCTCGGGTTACTAGAAAGACTGTGGTGACCTCAATAGGAATTAAGTTAGAAAGAAGGGAGGCTTTGCTTTTGGGGGATGAGGCAAAGACAAGATAATGTTGTTTTAGGCATATTGAATTTGAGATGCCTATGAAACATTGAACTAATGATGCAGGACCAAGCTATCCAGCAGAAAGTAAGCTCCTTGAGGGCAGTACTATTCATTCATCCATCCATCCACCCATCTGTTTATTTATTAATTTCATATTTATTTATTCCTTCACTCATTTATTTGTCTATTTATCTGTCTCTATTTATTGATTGTGTGTCTTCAAATGCTTGTTCAATTGGAAATATATATATCATTCCTTCAGAAGGTTACTGATTTCTTTCAATGTGGGTATTTCTCCCACCAATACATATTGCAGCTCTCATGTGCCTCAATACATGGTGTTCAGGAATTGATGTTTCCTACTTGCCCTCCAAGTAAAATATCACCTGGTGATTAGACATATGACAGTGAGCTTCTCTGAACTCAGTTAGTGAAGCTGTTTCTCAAACCGAGTATTATCTATTTTCAGACCTGTATTTGAAGTCTCTCCAATGCGTCATGAGCTGCCAGAGCTTGTACTCTGTTGACAAAGCCTTTGAGAAATGAGGGTCATCTGTGTACCCGCCATGAAGGCATCAGACTGGGATTTTATTGGAGGTTTGAGAAGTCATATGTAACAACATTACATGGCAAGACAACATCATTGGCAGTGAGGTCTTGGGTGGTATCTGTCTACAACAGAAGAAAATAAAATGGAGATTGTTCAAGGGACATTTATCTTTTTCTTTTTGAAAATAGACTGCCTCTCATTGCTTCTCTGAGGACAAATATAGGACTCATTATTTTTCATTGATTTACATTTCTGTGATATTTTGTGGCTACAAAGTTTTCACACACTCTCATTTGATCTTCACAGTAATCCCACTACTTAAAAGGTAGTGAAAGTGTTATTATTTTTATTATTACCCTTTGACAGATGGATAAGTGGTTAAATGACATACCCACGCCAATAGGTAAGGATCTGTCTCAGGCTATATGATTAAATCAGGAAAAGCATCCTAAAAGAGAAAACATGCTGTTGCAGTTGGAGAGCTGGTCTCATATACTTAGCAAGACCTGAGTTAAAGTTTCACCTTTGCTACGTCTGGCTATGTGACCTTGGGCAAATCGCTTACTCACTCTTGATGCCTCAGGCAAGTCTTTAAGATTTGGTCTTTGAGACAGGAGGTTTCATTATATGGAAATTAATTTCATGGATGAAGAAATAAATACATCTGAACTTTTCAGTCCCTCAGAAAAAAAGTTTACTGGGATTCAAAGCCCTATAACTATGACCAATGTACAATTAAATTGGAATAACTGAAAATAAATTATAGTGTGGAACATTGTTCCTAGTACATTGGCAAGTAAATGGACCAGATGATCTGATCGTTCATTTCTAGGTTTACTTTCATGATTCAGTTTCACACACCAGCTGCTGTCAGGGAAGGCGTTGTGCGCAGAGCATTGCTTGGATTGTATAAAAATGAAATTAAAGAAATCCTTATTTTCCCACAGTTTATGTGGGGGAGGACAAGCTGGGTGAATTTACGTTGGTAATAAGTGAAAATGAAATCAGAAATTAGGATGTAAAACAGTCCATAGATTAATGGAGGAAACATCCTCTGAATTCCCATTTCAGTGTCCTGTCATGGGTCAGAGGTGATCCTGGGTTCTTTGAAGCTGGAATAGCAGAATGTTGCCTACTTAGAGTCACTCTGGTCGCAGTGTGCTGAGCTGGAAAGACTGTGAATGTGATCCTTGAGTGGACTGGTGTTTGTCTTTGGAGAACCAGCTTACCAACTTCTGACTGTCTGGAAAGGCACATCATTTAGATTTTATAGGGGTTCTTAAGCTTTTTTAGTGTCATGGAACCCTTTGGCAGTTTGGTGAAGTCTAGACCCCTTCTCAGAATAGTTTTTAAAATGCATATTAGAAAATATATGAACTTATGAAGAAAATAAATTCATTTGAAATACTATTATCAAAACATTAAAAAGTTTATGGACCCTAGGTTAGGAACTCAGCATTTGGATTCTAAATCTTAGAAGATTGGTCACCTAGTGGTAAATTTTTTGGTCATGGCAACTTTGACTACAATAGCAGGTGATTTATAAATGCTTATTTATTGATGGATTGATTAAATCTCTTCTACCAGTAGAGAACAGAACTTCCTATTCAGTTTATCATTTTTGAGATTTACCTGGGGGGAACCAAGAAGTTCAGTGACTTGTTCAAAGTCACACAGCCAGTATGTTTCAGAGGGGAAACTAGAATTCAGATTTTCCTGACCCTGAGGCCAACTATCTATATACTAGGTTACACAGCTTCTAATTTTCTGTATAATTTATTAGATTCATCCTCAGTCTTTATTTGTATGTCCTCCTGATTGTAGAATCTTCTGCCCTAGAGGTGTTTTGTTTTTTTAAAGTAAGAGTACTATCTGATTCAATAAGCATTTTAAATGCTTGTTATGGGCAAAACAGTAACCTTACAGAGACCTACCAGCCTGCAAAACCCCAGACCAACCCTGGCTGCCCTCTCTCCTAGAATGAGTGCAGCACATCTTTGTTATAATTAGGAAAATTACTAGATCTCCATGATTTCGTTATTTCTTTGAAACACAAAGAGTGTATTTCCACCACTTCTGAATGTTCTGATCAGTGTGGGAGGCTTTTATAAAAGACATTTAACATTTTATTTAACTTGAGACTAAGGTGCAGAATCAAAATATGTAAGACTTAACCTTGATTTGTGCTGGGTAAGGGACACTTTTTAAACTACCTCTTAGATAAAAAACGAATTTGGGGGGGGAGGGTACTTCTTAAATGTTTAGTGCCTGACTGATACGTCTTGTGACTTCTAACAAGCAAAAGTTTTTAAGCTTTTGATGCTGGCATGCCTTTAAAGAGGAAGAATGGGTTAGATAAGATTTTAAAATGTTTATTTCGTTAACTATTTCCTATTCATATGGTAAAATTTTAAACAATCATTTAAAAAAATTTTGAGTTTTCAGATTCTCTACCTTCCACCTCATCTTGAGAAGGCAAGCAGTTTGATTTCAATTATGTGAAGTTATACAAAATGTATTTCTGTATTATCCATGTTGCAAAAAAACCCCCCAAAACCCACATACAAAATAAAACAATAAAAATAAAGTCAAAACCAAGTTTATTGGGACATGTAAGTGGTGCAGTGAATAAGAGCACCTGGTCCTGGAGTCAGGAGGACCTGACTTCAAATTTGACCATAGATATGTAACACTTACTGACTGTGTGACCTTGGGTAAGTCACCTAACTCCAATTGCCCTACCTCCTCCCCTCCAAAAAGGCAAAACAAAACAAAACAAAAACGAAGTTTGCTTCAATTTTCTTTCAGAGTTCACCAGTTTTCTCTCTGGCAGTAGATTGCATTTTTCATCACGGGTCCTTTAGAATTGTCTTGGACTGATCTCTTGATCAAGGTAGCTAGGTCTTTGATGGTTGACCATCTTTGTACTATTGCTATTACTATACAGTGTTTTCCTGGTTCTGTTTACTTCACTTTGCATGAGTTTATATGAGTTTTCCAAGGCTTCTCTGAAACCACTTTGTTCATTATTTCTTTTAAAAAAATTATTTTTGGTCTTTTTGGACAGAGGAAGGCAGGCAGTTGGGGTTAAGTGATTTGCCCAAGGTCACACAGCTAGTAGGTATTAAGTGTTTAAGACTAAATTTGAACTCAGGTCCTCCTGACTCCAGGACTGGTGCTCTATTCACTGTGCCACCTAGCTGCCCCCTCATTACTTCTTAATAACACAGTAGTATACTATCACAATTATATACCACAACTTTTTCAGCCATTTCTCAATTGATAGGCATTCCCCCACATCCCAGTTCTTGATCAGATGTTTTAAAGCAGGTGATTGTTTTCAAAGTTTCTCCTTTCTTTTGGTCTTATGATTTCATGTGTGCTTTTAAATGTTTCTCCCTGATTCTAACAATTGGTATTTTTTTTCTGGCCAACTGTGCTGTTGCCATGGAGACTTGTAGACTCTAATCTGCAATACCTTAAGTAGCAGACAGGAACACGATATTGGCTTGTTTAGAGCTGTGAAACTAGAATGCAGCACAGATGTGCATATAAATGCGTGTTCTTTATTTAGATTTTTCATGGCTGACCTGCATATTTGGAGATAACAGCATCAGTGATGATTGCTATCTGTGTTCATCAGTGGCTGGCCAGACAAGTAGACCACCAACCCTTTCTGTACTGTGCTTACCTTATGGAGATGATGTGATTTTTTTTTTTTAAACCACTATGTCCGGTATTTGCAAAATCTTTAAATGTTTGCAACTTTGCCTCTTACACTTGTACCAAATTTGAAACTTTTGCTTAAAACAAAACAAAACTAACCCAACCCAAGCTAAAAAACTACCAAACTTCCAAACCAATCTTTGCTTTTTTAGTTGCTGGGTGACTAGACCAGTTGCTTTTGTACTCCATTATATTTCTTTGTATTTCTCCACAGCACCTGGCCTGGTGTCCTACAACCATACTGAGCCCTGAAAAAAAGAATTTGTTTACTTGATTTGGGGCCTGATTGTATATGCTATCCTATGTGTTTGAAGCTATGCTTTGAATTTTTTCCTCTTTTTGAGTTGCCCCAATTCACTTTAACAACAACAAAAAGATATTTGAGTATCTTGCTGTCAGCCATTCTTTCTCTGCATATTCACAATAGCGAAGTGATATTGGGATATAAGCCTTCCTCAAGTGAATTTTGAATAACTAGGTTCTCTGACTGTGTTAGATGATTTTGTAAGACCATTTAATGCTCAGAGAGTTGGTAGGTGATTTCAAAGAACACATACAAGAAACCAAATGTGATATCTGTGGTAAGTCTATATTTTGCAGCTGGAGCAGTGGTAAATCTCTAATATGCTAAATGCTTTCGACTAAACCTTGGGGATCCCCTGCCACTGTCTTTTGCAGAATTAAGGGCTGTCACTTTTTGTTAAATCTTTCCCATCATAGTTCATTACAACAAAGTAGTTTCAGAGTACCTGTTATGTGCTAGCCAAGTGCCCAAAGTGCTGAGCAGTGTTTTGGGTTTTCAGAAAGAGGAGAGGTCGGTGTAGCCAGAGTACCTTGGGGAGGTACTTCAGATGGTGGGAGTAGCAGGAGCAAAGATTCAGGAGGCTGGGAGAGGAAGGATGATATGTTTGGAGAACAGTGAGATTAATCTACCTTATGCAGAGAAATGGAAAAAGGAGGTGAAATGAGAATACAAAATTGGATAGGAAAGGTGGTACCAGGTTATATTGGGTCTAGAGTGAGAAGAGCCAGTGTGATGGTGTAGAAAAAGCCATGAATTTGGAATCAGAGGACCTCAGCTTTAAATCTGACTTCTGTCACCATCTGCATGTCCTTGGTCAATACTTAACCCCTTTGGCCTTACTTTCCTAAATAAAATGAGTTGGTTTAGTGTAGATGGCCTCTTCATATTTTATGTCCTGTGAACAGAGGTTCTATGCAACAAATGTGTCTTTTTAGTGGTTAGGGAGAAACAAAGAGAAATATCACAGTGGTTGTCAGGTATGCTATTACTCCTCCACATTTCCTTATGCATAGAACGGAGCAAAGTGGGAAACAGACTGAATGTAAATAAGAAATGAAATCATTCTATGTAGTATTAAATTGGAAATATATTGTTTAACAAATATTGACTTAGGTTTTGCCTGGAATATTAAAAGGCTAAAAAACAAAACAAAGCCCAACCCATGAAACCCACCTGATTTGGAGAAGAATCTCATAAAACAATGACAGTAGGGATTTTTAAAAAACTTTTTATTACAGTGCACAAAATTAAGGTTAAAAAAAAAAACCCCGTAAACTTTCTCACTTGTGTGCTAAAGAAATTTTTAAAAACATTAAAGCGTTTTTTTTGTTTGTTTGTTTTTATGTAAGGCAGTGTATTACAAATTAGGAGAAGAATCCCTAGAGAGCATCCATAGAAGTTGTAAAGCTTAAAGTATTTCCTCTGTGTATAGTAAGATTTATCATTTTAAAATAATAATAGGTCTTACTGAGGAAGACATGTAATGTTCTGGACCTAGAGAGGATCAGCACCATGTCATCTGGAGGACTTAACTATATATGGGACCTTCCATTTGGATCTTATACCACCAAGACATCCTTTACAGTAGTAACCATCTTTAGTGAGCATGCTCTGTTTTGTCTCTTGAAGTCAATAATCAAAGGTTTATTGAACCAGAGGTGTTTCTGTGATTGTATCTATCATGATATCTTGTATATGTGTAACCTGTGTATTAGAATCCTCATTAGAAAAATAGCATTTAAGATTGCATTTTATTCTAATAGTCAATTTTTTTTAAATAAAAAAACAATGCAACACTGGGATCTTATATTCTCTTCCCATTTTCGTCAGTTATGTGACTATGAAGATGTGATCTGCTATCGAGAATTGATTGTAAAAGATTGCCTATAAGAGAGGCAGTTGTGATTTTAGTGAATAGGGCATTGAACTTGGGAGTTAGGAAGATACATGTTCAAAGCCCATTTGAGACATGTAATTTCATCATCTCTTAAATGATGGGGATGGACTTAATAACCTCAAAGGTCCCTTTTAGCTTTATAATTCTTTGATCTTGCTCAAATTTTCTTTGAGGATATCTTCAAATTGTGGATAGATAATTTTTTTTTTATAGAAAAAGATTGGCTTAAGAATCAACACAGGAAAAACTAAATGGATGAAAAACACCTATTTCTCAGCTCACATTGTTCATTTAGATGTCTAGCCCATTGATATAATATATTAGTACATATATCTGGGATAGGCATTGCAAATAGACAATGAGTTGGAACCAGAAATCAACAGGGGAAGATAGCAGAAAGGGTGGTGTTTGGGAAATTGTGCAGCATTTTTTAGTCATCCTGAATTAGTTCCTAGCCCACAAACCTTTCTTTTCATCCTTTGTGTTAGAGATAGTGGTACTTCATAATTCTTTTTTTTTTTTTTTTTGGTATTCCATAATTCTTAAAGGAACAAAGTGTGGGTGACCCAAAGCAGCAGTGAACAAGATGCATTTTGGGTGTGAGAAGGATCTGCAGCATATTTCCAATAATATCATATGCCCAAGAAGTGTCATAATGGATTTCATTTAGGAAATTTATGATTGAAAAAGGAGGAATTGAAGAAGATGGGATTGTCCCAAACTTGTCCATGTAGTAAGAGGTGAGGCATATCAGATGAACAGCTTCCATGTTCCATTAGCATCTGCAAAAGGTAATAAGGCTTAGAGAAAGGTTTCTAACAAACAAGCCTTTGAATGTCTTTGATATGAAGGACACAGTGAAGAATATGAAAAACAATTATACAGGTTAAAAAGGCAGTGCCCACAGAAGCAGCACTCACATAAATTAGATTGTAGCTCCATTGAATAATTAACGCATCACATACTGTTGAGGGGCAGCAGCCAGAGCAGCTTATATGCTGTTTTTAGCTGGCCTAAGTTCTCCCCTTGTTTTAGCCTCTTCCGCTTTATGTTGGGATCCCAAAACAAAATGTTAATGATGCCTAGTTCTAGTATTTACTAGCTGTGTGTGGCCATGGAAAGGTCATTTTCTTCTAATATTGTGAAGTGCCGGTGTGGTGGACTTTGGAAGAGCTGAGTTGGAATCCTGCTTCAGACACTTACTAGCTGTGTGACCTTGGAAAAGAAACAGAAGCTCTCTGTGCTTAAGTTTGCTCATTTATAAAATGAGAGAGTTGGAATCAATAGTTTGTATAAGATGATTCCTTCCAGCTTTAAATCTTCTTCCTCTTTCTTTTCCCATTACTAACAACTAATACCACCACAGTTATGTTGCGAAGAAAGTATTTTATAAACTGGAAAGTGCTATATAAATATGCGTTAGTATTATTTTATCAGTGTGTTTAATGATTGAGTTTCGGTAGTAATAGTAAACATTAGATTTGTCTTAATTCACATGGAAATGTGTTCTGTAGAATTTTTAAAAAGATAATAAAATTAAAAATTTGATAGGCAAAAGATAGAGACAAATCAACTTATTTCTAGGAAAGCAGCTTATGTGGGCGGATCTGCATGTGGGTGGACCCACCTGGAGACGGATAGAGGAGTGGTATCTCATAGAGGAGTGGTATCTCATAGAGGAGTGGTATCTCATAGAGGAGTGGTATCTCATAGAAGAGTGGTATCTCATAGAGGAGTGGTATCTCGGTTCCTAAGACCATCAAAATATGTGTTTTCCAATGGTCTTAGGAAATATGTGTTTTCCGATGGTCTTAGGCGACCCTATTCAACCCCCAAAGGGGTTGCGACCCACAGGTTGAGAACCGCTGATCTAGAAAATGCAGTGAAGGTAGGAGAATAGGATCCAGAACTAGAAGGACCTGAGATAACATGTACTAACCTCCTTGTTTTGTTTTTAAATTTTCAAATTTAAAGGAATTTTTTTTCTCTCTTATCTTCCACTTCACTGAAAAGAAAAAATAAAAAACCCTCTTATAACACATACACAGCGTAGTTGAGCAAAACAAATTAATTCACATGGAAATGTGTTTTGTAGGATTTTTTTAAAAACAATAAACATAGTAAAATTAAAAATTTGACAGGCAAAGGATAGAGACAAATCAACTTATATCCAGGAAAGGAATTTAAACTTGTCCCTAAACTAGATTGAGGGATATATTCTTCCCCCACCTCCCCACATTGTCCATGTCCAGAAATATCTGTCTCATTCTATGTGTGAAATCTATTAACTCTCTGTCAGGAGGATAATTTTATAGGTGATCAAACTAGGGTCTAAGGAGGTTAAGTGACTTTTCCAGATTATGCTAGTAGAGCTAGGTTTTAAATTTTATTACTCACTCCCAATCTACTGTTCTGTTCTGTCCACTACAACACAATGCTCTTACCTATAAATTAGTTTGTCCTTGGCTCCAGAAGTTTTTAATTTTGGGGAGGGAAAAAGTATTCCTTGATCTACAGTGGTGGAAACTTACACATTTATATTACTTCTTGGGATGAATATTGGATCAAATATACTTTATATTCCAGAATTCCAGAGTCCTTTGTTCCCTTTTCTACTGTTCTTATTTTACCACCATTTCCTTTGGTCCAGCTGTCCCTGTCATTCTTGGACTCTGGGTTAGTGGCTGAAGTGAGGCTAGAAACAGTAGCAACTGGCTGGAATAAACAGAATCTTTAAGGACTGGGAGCTGAGTTGAGATAGTTGGCAGAGCCAGGCTAGTTCTCAGCTTCCATACTCAAACAGACCAGAAACCCCACTAAATTGTATAGACAGGAAAGGTCTACTTATTGGTTTTGTAGAAGGAATTCATACACGAGGCTTGTTGTAGAAGAAATTCATGTACTGACTGGATAGGCAGGTGTACTAAATTATCTCTGATATCTTCTAGCTCAAAGGTTCTGTAATTCACTACTCTAAAGGTTGGATGTCAGTTGCATTTAAGATAAAGTAGCAGTTGTTTGTGTTCCTGACACAAATATCAATACAGTTATCCATACTTTTCTAACCTACAGTCAGTCCACCACTGTAAAGTACTCTCACACTCTGCCACCAAATGCATTTGACAGGTTTTCATGCCTCGGTGAGAGGGAGGCTCTTGTAATTGTGTTCCAGTTTTATAGTTGCTTTCCACTCTAATTAAAGATGAGCATTCTGCTTATATAAACATATAAAAGAGTGCAGATATGTGCAAAACTCTAGGATACAAAGATAAATATGAAAAACAGCTCTTCCCCCAAGGAGCTTGCATTCCGTTGGGGACTACTTGGTATAAATACCAGCTCATGAAAGGAAGGGAGGAGCAGTAACCTGACTGGATACTAGCAAAGTCTTTCCAGCCAGAGGGGTGGTACCTGAGCTGTCTCTTGAAGGAAGGGAAGGATTCTGAGAGTTGTTGACTTTGGTTCAAAAGAATATTGTGTAATTTAGGTCTAATTGTCTGAGGTAATGTCTTAACTGGTTGGAATAGGAAAAAAAAAGGTTGACTTTAGTGAATTAAGAGTTTTAGAAATGCCTTGGTGTGAACCAGTTGCTCACTAAATAGGTTTGTTTTTTTTTTTTTTTACTATATGCACCAATTTAAAAATTAAAGAGAAAAAGTTTATACTTTCTAATGCCAACCCCACGCCAGACTTCTTAATCCATAAACATTTTGTTTTAAGCCCATTATGAAGCATAAATTTGAGTAGGTGAGCAAGGTAGGAAGATGAAGGAGACTATTATTGCAAGAGACCAGGGGAGAGCTGATACAAATGGAGACAAGGGAATTGATGGGACACAAGATGTTGTGGATTAGAAATGACAAGACTTACTAAATGATTAGATAATATGTCAAATCAAATCAAGTCAACAAGCCTTTATTAAACTCTTACAATGTGCTAGACACCATGCTAAGTTCTGGGGATACAAAGAAAGGCAAAAAAAATTCCCTGCAGTCAAGGTTCTCAAACCATAATGGGGTGGCAACATACAAACACCAAATGCACAAGCAAGCTGTATCCTGGATAAATTGGAAATAATCAAGAGAAGAAAGGCACTAGAATTAAGAGACATTAGGAAAGGCTTTTTGTAGAAGCCATGATTTTGGCTGGAACTTGAAGAAAGCTAGAGAAGCTAAGATGCAGAGATAAGGAGAGGGAGCACTCTAGGGACAGCCAGTGAAAATAAAAGATAGGAAAGGGGCCAGATACTGAAAAATGAAAAAATTCAAATTTCAGATTTAGTTTAAAATCTAAACAGTGGATTTTATATTTGATTCTGAAAGTAATAAGAAGTCTCTAGAGTTTGTTGAATTGGGATGGTGATGACATGATCAAATTTGTTCTTACAATTTTAAGTTCTCTTAAGTATCATTTAAAATTTTCCTAGGAGCTAGTCAGATTTTAGACTAGATTTAGGACTGAAAGAGATCCTCAAGTCTCATTCCACATTTTATAGATGAGGACACTGAGGTCCACACAGGTCTAGTGACTTTCCTAAGGTAGCATATTTTATAAAATATCAGTCAGGGTTTGAATTCACTCTTTCCTTTATTTGTACCCCAGGTAATTAGGGTATGTGGCTCACTTGAGTGAAGAATGATGGGCACATTTTTTATTGCTTTTCTTTTTTTTTTTTTGAGGGGAGAGGCAAGGCAATTGGGGTTAAGTGATTTGCCCAAGGTCACACAGCTAGTGTGTCAAGTGTCTGAGGCCAGATTTGAGCTCAGGTCCTCCTGACTCCAGGGCCAGTGCTGTATTCACTGTGTCACCTATCTACCCCATTACTGCTTTTCAATAAAACCTTTTTGATATCAGAATTTTTATTTTTCCCCAATATCTAAATATTTATCTTTGAGATAAGTCAAGAAATGCATCAAAGTCAAGGTGTGAAACCTTGAACTGGCAGTAACACACAGAGGGCATAAGTAAATGTCAGTTCTTGTCTGACACACAGATGATTTGTCCCATATGTGGGCACAGTTCTTACAAGTTTTATAAATAAATTAATAAGCTGTATTAAGTAGCAAAATATCTCAAGTCCCCTGCCTTTTCTTCCAATTTTATATTACAAGTTTGGGGTTTTTTTAAACCAATTTTCATGGCTGACTGTTGATTCATACACTATAAAAATTTGGAACAGCATGGTTTTATTTTTTTTTCTGACCTAGTTTAAAATGGCACAACTTAATATGATATATGTATTGGAGCATAATGTTACCTACTGTGATGAACAAACAATCCCATAATTTACTTATAAAATGTTTACATTTTTGGAATTTAATAACTTTTATAAGTTACGAATAGAATTTGTCTTTGACCTACTGTCAATGAAAAATTCATATGTGAATTTCAACATTGGTCTTTGTACTCATATTTTAATGATTTATAAAATGAATAATTACTCTGAACCTGACCAGTTAAACATCACCCATCTTTTGTAACTTCTTGTTAATTATTTTCCTAGAAAAAAGCAGCCATGCTGAACTCTTTTCTGCTCAAAGAAAGAAGTCTTCTGTTATTGTAGTTTTTCCTGATTCAAGTTTGAATGACTAGTTTTTGAAAGTCTTCAACCTAAAAGTTTTATTTTAGTATCTTGGAAAAAACAGATCTACTACTCAATTCATTATATACTTAAGAAGAATACTTTTATTCTTAAAATTGCCACCCCCCACCATCATCAGAATAATATTAAAATGCATATTAGGATTAAGTGTCATAGGGAAATATCAATAACTTGGGTTTTTTGGGGAGGTGCCATGTTTTTTTTTCACTTTTTATCTAGGCTAGAATTCTGAACTGAAAAATTCTACTCCCTGAAGCTTTGAACTTATGATTCTTCCTCTAATCACTTTCCCCAAAAGATGATAAAGAGTAGTAAAAGAAGACTGAAGCATATTTCTTATAAATATTTAACAACTGTCCCCGTCTCCCTTCCCCTTTCTTTGTCCTGCCCCCTCAGTGTATGCACTACACATTGAGCAGGTGCGGTGGGCAGAGTGCTAGGTCTGGAAGTCTCACCTTCCTGAGTTCAGATCTGGCCAGAGCCACTTGATAGCAGTGTAACTCTGGGCAAGTTACTTAATCTTTCTCTGTTTGCCTCAATCCGCTGAAAAAAGAAAACGGCAAACCACTGCAGTATCTTTGTCAAGAAAACCCCATTCAGGATCACAAAGAGTTGAACACTACTGAACAACAACAAGAACATGTTTCTTAATAATTAGTTATCCATAAGTGAGATGGGCTGCTCCAGGATTTGGTGGTCAATTCAGGCAAAGGCTAAATGACTGACCATTTATTGACTTATTTTGTAGGAGTGATTGTTATTTAAATATGTGTTGGACTAGATTACTTCTGAAAATGGTAACATCAATACTAATGATATTGTTCAGTTGTTTCTTTTAATTATGTCCAGCTTTGTCCAGCAAAGCCGCTAGAAGGATTTGCCATTTCCTTCTTCAGCTTATATTACAGATGGGGAGCTCAGGCAAAAAGGGTTAAGTGACTTGCCCAGGGTCACACAGCTGGTGAGTGTCTAAGGTTGGATCTGAACTCTTCCTGATTCCAGGCCCAGCTCTGTATCCACTGAGCTACCTAGCTGCCTATAATAAAGATAGCTAACATTTATATAGTGCCTACTATATGTTAGGCGCTGTATTAAGCACCTTACAATTATCTCATTTGGTTCTCAGACCAACCCCAAGAAGTTAGTTCTATTATTATCCCTATTTTACAGATCTGTAGAAACTGAGGCAGAGGTTAAGAGACTTGCCCAGGGTCACAACCAGTAAGAATCTGAGGAGGATCTTGAATGCAGGTCCTGACTTCAAACTCAGCCCTCTATCCCCTGTGCCACTTAACTGCTCCATCTCCAAGATTCTTCCACCTGGAAGCTTCTGTGAACTGTGTGGTGTTTGCATGGGACAAGGTCAGGGGCACTTTGTTTGCTCTCTAAGCCTCAGGTGTGGCAAGCACTAAAATAAATTTGTGGTTTTGGAATACATGTAGCTGAGAAAATGAAGAAAGCTCAGTGGAAGGAAGAAACTGGCTAATTTGTACAGAACAGAGTTGAATATATCTGTTGTCTCTTTTTAAATAATGCAGTGACTAAAGCAGTGTTTTTTAAAATGAAGTGAGAATGTGTGTATTAACACTGAATAAAATGACATGCATTCATTGTACCCATTGCTTTTTGGCCTATTAGCAGGGCATAATTTTGGTAGATAGAACATTTAATACAAATCATACTTAAGTAATTTTGTGGTTATTTGAACAATAACAAAGCGACACCGAGTTAAAGAACAAAAAGATAACAATGAAATTTACATTTCTAATGAAAGACTCCAAAAAATTAAAGAAGGTTGAGTAAAACTTTTACGTCTTTTGGGGTTGCTTTTTTGTAATCCAAATCAGGAATTATTTTATAATTATCACTTGAAAGACATCTCTTTAAGATGTGGACAGATTTTATAAGGAAAGTTAGATGTTTTGATCACTTTGGAAAACCTTCATGTTAGAGTTATTTAAACACTGGAGCAGAATGGTTGTTGCCAAGATTATATAATTCTAATCAAGAAACATTTATTGAATACTATTGTGCGCAACACAGTATACTGAACACTGTGTTAGGCCTGGGGTAAGTCCTTGCTCTTATAGAAGGTTTATTATGAGGATATGGCACATAGTTACTTAGAATATACAATGTCACTTGATGCTACATAGTTATATAATTTGAAATCAGAATTTGCACTTGTATAATGAATGTATGTGTGCTATCTCTTCCTAATTTCTTTTGTGTTCTCATTTCAGAAAATGGCTTCTCTTTTGTTGAAATGAGTTATTCTGTTTCATATGTATATCCAATTTAGCTACAGTATTACCCTGTAGTACCTGTAATGGCCAGTGGTTTAGTGGGTTAGGAAGTTGTGATTTAGGTTTATTGATCAAATGATTTCTGTTGAATAGAAACTCTAAAACCATTATACAGAATTGGCAAATGCATTTAGAATGATTTTCTTGGAATAGCTTCCTTAAAAAAAAATTAGAAATACAACAATCCTAAATAGGATTGGGAGTAAGAAAAAGCTCCTATGAATTGATCTCTCTTCCTTTTCCAATGTATTGCTTCTGTGCTTATTTTGAAAAGGAATCCTTGACCTCTTAATGAGCTATTTGAGAGGCCTTTCTTGGTAATTTATTTGCAAAACCTGTGTTTTCCTTCAAAGGGACAGGAACCCAAATGTGTCATTTAGCCTGGGGTGAAGTATCTAATGATCTATAGCATGGGACAGACAGCATCAAATGCCTATATATGTCTGTTGCCTTGTTTCTTGAATTTCAGTTACACCGAATTCAGAAATCACTGAATATATAATACACAGAAATTTCAATATTTAACCATTGAATAATAATAGTGAATGATGTTTTGAGCATGGAGAATAGAAGACTTGGGGCACTGGAAGGGTGGGGTAGGGATAGATGATCAGGAACTGTAAGAAGTCATAATGATAGCCCAAAACAGCATCAATGAAATAAAACAAAAACAAGGAGGAGCTAGAGACAGGAGAGGCAGTTGTCTTCAAGTAGTTGAAGGGCTGTTGTGCAGAAGAGGGATTGCACTTGTACTCTTTGCCCTCAACTTGGCTGAACTAGGTAAAAGTTGAAAAGAGGCAAATTTAGGCTTCATATAAATAAAAACTTGCTTAGTTGGTTATGTATCCTCAATAGAGAGAGCTCAGCTATCTCTTCATTTGTCATCTGGTTGCATATCTTAGAGGACTCCTCTACCATGTCTGAGCATTGGATAATTTCCCCCTCCCCACCCCATTGTAAGTTTCTTCAGGCCATGGACTATCTTTTTTGATATTTATATATCCAGTGCTTAGCACAGTGCCTGGCATATAGTAGGCTCTTAGTATTTATTGACTATTATCCACTGTATTCTTATTGAATCCCATTTTTACTGTTGTCAACTTTTTTTTTATTAAATATTTTGTAGTCTCTGAGTGTTCCTTTACATTCCAATCTTGAGTCTGAACCACTGGATAGGCCTAAATGTGCCTTGCCCTCAAACATTTTAAGCTTTTTCTTTTTCTAAAAAATACATAAAAATTGGAAGATAGAAAAATTCTGGGATCATCTGATTTTTGTTATAAATTATAATGAAAAAAGTTACACAAAGAATAGCTTAAACAGTGGTGGGTTATATTGCCAATGCAATATTTACAGCGCCCATGATCATGATAAAGACTGTGACTATAAATAGCACATGATATTCGATCACAAAATATACCAAACCCTTCATATAGAGGACAGAACTGAAACATTTATTTAGACACCAGAAAACCCAATCCCAAAACCAGTAAGCCAATTCCATCATAGTACCAAAGATATTAAGAAGCCATAATAACACAGAGCCATGCCATCCTTCAACCTTCTCATAAACCAATACAAGATCAATTATTTGCTCACAAACCTCTCTATCTCCTTGCTTGAGCTTCTGTCTCCCTCCCTTTTGCTAGCTCTGGCTACCAGCTTCCTGTGGGCTCTGCTTCAGCAAATTCCCTCCATCACAGGCTCCATGTGACTACATTCAGCCTGTTAGGAGGCAGAGTTTGCTTTCAAAGCAGGGGAGGTCTTTAGACTCCCCTAGGTCTGTTAAGGGACAGGGAAGATCTTCAAATTCCCATTCCCATTACGTGGGTACGTTATCCTTTCCATGAGTAAGTCTGAAAGAGGTTAAATTACTTAGAGTCACATAGCATTTGAGTTAGGATTTGAATTTAGGTCTTTATCCATCATATCACTGTGCTGCCTGCAAGTAATAGATAGCTCCCAGTGTTGGAGAAATGTGTGTGTATGTGTGTGTGTGTGTGTGTGTGTGCGTGTGCGTGTGTGTGCATGCATGTGCATGAAAGAGAGAGTGTGTATGTGTTTCCAGTGACTTATCTACAGTTGTTATAGGGTTGGACTTGGCTCAGGAATGTTGATTTAGAACTGGAAGGGATTTTAGGGGTTATGAAGTCCAGTCTCTTTTATTGTATAGTTGTTGAGCCCAAGGTCTAGAGAGGTTGTGATTGTTTAGAGTCACCCAGGTAGTAAGTGATGGCTAGGTTTGAACCGAGGCAAGACTTCTGACTTGAAATCCAAGAGCACCCATTTCTGTTGATAATAGTCAGCTATAACTACATTCCATTGTCGTATCTCTTATGATTTACTCCTATCTGATGGAAATAGTTCTATGGGTAAGTTGTTTTCTTTTGGGTTCATGAGTACTGAGTTTGAAGGTTATTTTTTTTAATCTATTGGTTATAGGTTGTTAATGAAAAACTTATGGGCAGTAGATGAAATATAACTCTCAAATGTGGTGATTGTTCTTTGCTTAATGTAATGCCCTTCTCTTTCCCTCCTTTATTGTATCTTTTCCCTGAATAGACCATTTTTTACTTAGAAGGCTCTGAAGGGAAAGTACATTTTGGAGGACACTGGGAAGCATTGATAATGTTAGAGAACCCTCAAATATTCAACGGGACAAAGACATTATTCCTACTCTTTTGTTTCTCAGCAGATATCTGTCATTTTAATAAAGGTTGACTTTTTATGAAGCAGATAGGCAGCATGGTATGGTAGAAAGAACTGAGTCTCTAGACCAGGGTTCATACCATACTCTGACCCTGTGTGACCACAGAAAAATTTAGTAAAGCATTTTCTAAACTTTTAAATGCTATTCATAAATATTAGGTATTATTTATTATTAATAGACACCTGTTTGGTTTACCAGCTCTTACCTGGGAATTGGGAATATAAATGGGGAGGCAGGTAGGTAGTTTAGTGTATACATAGAGAGTGCTGAGCCTGGAGTCAGGGAGACCTCAGTTCAAATCTGGCCTCAGACACTTACTGCCTGTGCAACCCAGGACAAGTCACTTAACCTCTGTTTGCCTTCCTGTACTGGAGAAGGAAATGGCAAACTACTCCAGTATCTTAGCCAAGAAACCCCATGGAAAATATTGGCATGCTATGGTCCATGGGGACACAGAGAGTTGGACAAGACTGAATGACTCAACAACAAGGGAATACAAAGACAAAGAAATGACATAAGTCCTTGGAGGTCAGGGACAATTTCTTTTTGTCTTGATATCCTTTGTGCTGCCTGCAAATAATAGGCATTTAATCACTATTGAGTTAAATTGAAAAAGGTTGAATATGGTCGGGTCAGGGAGGGCATTGTGACATGAAACTGGATAGAATGGATTAGAGGAAAGGAGAGAGTCACAGACTCTTTCAAATTTAAGGGAGATGATTCCACTTTTTGCTGGGATGGGGTGGGCATAAGACAGATCATTTCAGGCTTTTGGTAGTTCATTTCTTGACATCCCATCCCCTCATTTTTATACAGCAGATTTTCTGTGTCTCTTTACTGTGGCTTTCTGGAGCATCGCTTTCTTGCTCTAGAGAAGTGGCGACATGAATGAAGATGATTTTCTTAAATATTAGGATAACATCATCTGGTGCTATTTTGTTATTGTTTGAAGTTGCCCGTGGTATTTACAGCAACTGATTAAGAAAGAATGCAGCCATTTTAGGACTGTCTTTCAGAAGAGAACTCTTCCTTGTTCTTGAGCTTTGCGAAGCTGTTGATTTCCTTTGCTGGAGGGAATACAGAGCGAAGAAAGCCTTGTAGGTAATTATTGTGAAATAGGTATAATCTTCTGTCAAAAAAGCAGTTAATAAATACCCTCAGTTAGAGGGCATTTATCTTTGTCTCTCCTAAAGGACTTACATTCAAACTCTAGCTGTCATTTAAGTTTATATATTGGGATTTATTTTTTTTCCTTCCTATTTCATTTAAAAGTCAAGCTACCAGATGCTTACTTGACAAGACATGTAGATATTTGGAGGTTCTCAAATGAATGGAAATAGTGTATATGTGTGTGTGTGGGGGAGGACAGTTTTATAAGAGAGTGTGACATAGTGGATACTATGATTATAAATTGCTAATCAGCATTGATAGAAAGGGAGTTTCCTCACTGAGGATCTCTCTATAACTGAAATCACAGGTCCAGATGGATATCTACATCAGTATCACTTATAATATTTAGGGATATTTACATCTCTTAAGCTTTAGAGGCCCTGTGTGCTAAATTATTCCCTTCTTGGGTTGACAGTAATGTTGGGTACTTAGTGTCACTGTTAAAGACCTTAAAATTGAAACTGTTAATGGAAGACAAAATAGTTTCCTTCATTCTCGCCATTTTTTCATGAATTTTTTTGTATAAAAATTTTCTGATACAATCAACATTTTAGATTCTGTAGAAACCATAGAAGTCTTGTTTCATGATTGGTTAATTTTACAATATGGAAGAGGGGAAACTTTTAATTTTGTTCTAATACCCTGTAATTAATTATTAATTTTTTTGGAGGGGGGAATGAGGAGGGTCTTGAAGATTTTATTTTGTTGGATGTAAAAAGAAAGTGTGTACTTAAAAATTGATAAACCAAAGATCTCCAAACCAGGTAAAATTATGAGCTAAGTTAAAAGGAACAGTTAGGCGTACTAGACCTTTTAATCACATTGTCTTAATGTTCTTCTAGTGATGGAAGTTCACTTGGGGTGGCAAGGGGGTTAAGAAATTATGTGATCTGGATGAGTTCCAAAATTTAGAAGGTAGTGAGGTTGTGTTGCCAAATTTCTTAAAAGAACATTGTCCATAGTTCATCAGCTCTTGATCTGAAAAACACTCCCCACACTCTGGTTGATGGGGTGTGTGTGTGTGTGTGTGTGTGTGTGTGTGTGTGTGTGTGTGTGTGTGTGTGTGTGTGTGTGTGTATGTGAGAGAGAGAGAGAGAGAAAGAGAGAAAGCTAGAGATCTACATCCTCTCTAGAATTCCTTTACCAAAGTTTTATGAAGATATATGATTATTTTTAACCTTACTATCAACCAAGTCTTTGTTTTAGGAAGGGAACATTTGGTTTCACCTAAAACAGATAACCAAAGTTCCGTTGAGGTCCCATGAAACTAAATATTTTTGCTTTTCAAAAAAAGATTAATGTCATTCTTGTTAAAGAATGTTATAGAGGACCTGAGTTAGTTTTGACAAGGTTCATTCATTCCTTTCCTAAGACCCCTGAGAAAGCATCCTCCTTACTCCATTATTGAGGCCTCTTTTCTCAAGATAATGAGATGTTTACTTTTAATGGAATTATCTTTTTCTTACCTGCTTTTGTCCTTTTGGAGGGTTCTTAAATTACTGAATATAGGAAGCTGAAATACAGCTAGTCTCCAGTTGTAATTTGTGGTTTAATTTAATAGTAACCCATTGTAGCCACTTACTGATCACCTACTGTGAATGACACTCTTTAAGGCACCATCTAGATAGTGAGGACTCATTTTTGCTGTTTGTAATCCCATAGACAACAGTATGAGTATCAAATACATTTGAAAGGGTTGCTATCATTTGTTAATTATAAATATTAATGATAAATGATAACCATCTTATACAAGTTGGAACCAGTGTGTACATTTCAAAATGTGGTCTATTGTATTCTTTAAAAATTATTACTCTGGCAAGAAACATCAGGAGATTGCTAGTTAATAAAATGGCTTTTACGAAGTGCTTTAGAGTAGATGAGTGGTTTTGATATTTGGAGAACAGCAACCCTAATGTAGAAGCAAGAAATATAACTTAGAACCCGACCTGTTCTGTAGATGTGTCTATTTTCTTCATGGAAAAGAGTGTTATTTTCACTTTAATCAAAGAAGAGTATCATGCTGGATACCCAATATACACAACATATGCCATTATTATTATGACTTAAAGTCAGTATTTTTAATGTTCAATTGTGTCAAATTCTTTATGACCCCATTTGTTTTTTTTTTTTGGGGGGGGGTATATTGGAGTGATTTGCCTTTTCCTTCTCCAGCTCATGTTACAGATGAGGAAACTGAGGTAAACAGGCTTAAGGGACTTGTCCAGGGTCATAGAGCTAGTAAGTGTCTGAGGCCAGATTTGAATGCAGAAAGAGGAGTCTTTTTGACTCTGGGATTGGCACTCTATCCACCATGCCAACTAGCTTTCCTCCTTAATATTCGGATATGTGTATGTGTGTGTGTGTGTGTGTGTGTGTGTGTGTGTGTGTGTGTGTCTATTTAACAAAACTTAAAAACCCTTTAAATTGGTTTTATCATTAAGATTTTTTTTACAATTTGTGTATAGTGTTATCACAAGTATACAACCAAATGTGGTTAAGAAACAAAAGATGAAGTAAGGATCTTTCTGAAATAAACTTAGCTGAGAATAACTGATCCTGGCATAACAGTGCCATCTAGCAACATACTTCAAACATTGAATTTAATATTGTATTCCCTGCTGCAGCATAATCTACAAACTTTTGATTGGGGACCTCATCAACATATGACTAAATTTCATGGATGCTTCAGTTCTTTATGTTGTGAAGTCTAGTTTGGTACATTGGCTATTCATAAAATACATAGTGTGGGGGTCACTTTAACTTCTTAATGGCTTCCCTTTTGAAAAACAAGTATACATAAGCAAAACCAACTAACATATTGGCCATGGCAGACAATATTTACCTCATTATGTAACTACAACCTTAGGCTCTTCTCATCTCAAATGCTTAAATCTATTTCATTGAAAGTTAATTTTCCTCACTCTAGGATTACACTCACCCTTTCAGGGTGAATGATTCTTGCATGTACTTTTATCTTTTGCCTTTTAGAAAATAGCATTCCAAGGTCTCCTCTTGTTTATATTAGAGGCTACCAGGTCTTATATTATTCTGACTCTGTTTCTCTGGTACTTTCGCTCTTTCTTTCTGACTGTTTGTAGTATTTGTTTCTTTTACTTAGAAGTTCTGTGTTTTGGTTATGATATTCCCGGGATTTTTCCTTTTGGACTTTCTTTTAGGAAGTGATTGAATTCTTTCAATTTTATCTTTGTCTTTTGGTTCTAATAGATTTTGGCAATTTTCATTTATGGTTTCTTGAAATATAGTGTTTAAGCTTTTTTTTAAAAAAAATCTTTTGGGAATCCACTTATTTTAAAAAAATTATCAGATATTTTGTATTTTCTCTATTTTTTTTCAATCTTCTGATTTTGTTTTAATGTGATTTCTTTCTTATTTATTCTTTGATTTTTGTTTAGTTTATTCTGTTTTTCTGGGATTCCATGATTTGAATAAGGTTTATTACTTTCTCTTCTAAGGTTGTTGAATTCTTGTTAAAATTCCTTCCTTCAGAGCCTGTTATTTCTCACCCTTATAAGAGCTGGCATTTATATAACACTTTAAGGTTTGCAAAGCATTTTACATGTTATCTCATTTTATACTCACAACAACAATGGGATGTAGCCACTGTTACCCTCATTGTACAGCAGAAGAAATTGAAGCAAATAGAGCTGAAGTGACTTACCCAGGTCATCCAGCTCAGAAATATCTGAAGCCAGATTTAAACTTGGGTCCTGTATTCTTGAGGAGACTCCTTTAAAGTGTTAGTGAGCAGCTTGGAGCACTGAGATTTTGAATGACTTGTCAAATCAAGTAAGCATTTACTAAGCACCTACTATGTACCAGGCACTGGGCTAAGAGCTCAGCAAAGCAAGTTAAAAAAAAATCCAAACCCAACAGTCCTTGTTATCAAGAATCTCATAGTGCAGTGGGGAAGACGATGCAAACTGTACCAATGATCTGTAAAGGATAAATTGAAGATAATGTCCAACGGAAGGCACTAAGATTAAGGAGGATTTGGAAAGGCTTCTTGCAGAAGGTGGGACTTCAGCTGTGCCTAGAAGGAAGCCAAGGAAGACAGGAGTCAAAGATGAAGAAGGAGGGTACTCTGGATATGAGAGAGCTAGTGAATATGCATGGATTCCAAAGGAATGTGTTATGAGAGGAACAGTGAAGGGGTCGGGCCTCTGAACTGCAGAATACCTGTGTATGTGTGGGGAGGGTAAGATATAAAAAGACTAGAATGGTAGGAAGGGGACAGGTTATGAAGGGCTTTAAAGGCCAAACAGAGGAGTTTATATTTGATTCTTGAGTAATAGGGAGCCATGGATATTTATTGAATAGAGAGGTAATGTGGCCAGAGTTGGGTTTTAGGAAGATCCATTTCTCAGCTGAGTGGAGGATGGACTGGAATGGTGAGAGACTTGAGGCAGGAAGACCAAATAGCAGGCTATTAAATACATATTTAGATATCTATGTCTGTATCTCCATCTGTCTGTCTGTCTGTCTGTCTGTCTGTTTATCTATCTATCTATGTTAGTGTGAAATGATGAAGGCCTGTACCAGGATGGTGGCAGTGTCAGAGAAGAGGGTCCCGGGTCACAGAGCCAATATATATCTGGGGCTGAACTTGAACCTAGATCTTCCTGACTTCTTGGCCTGGACTCCTAGACTAGTTTTCTCTCCACTCTACCATGCTGCTATGACTTTTCTGTCTTGACAGGGGGAAATAGGGAGGTTTCAAGGAGAAGGTGGTTCTTAGAGAATGAGTAGTATTGAAAGAGGTAGATGTGGAAATCACCAGGGCTCTAGATGAGGCCTTATTCTTCTGGTAGCTGCAGGATTGACCTTGAAGTTGCCCAACCTCCTTTTTTTTTTTTTTTAAAGTGATTCTTCATTTATAAAGCTATGGGTATCCATACAGGCAGTCCCTATTGCAATGCTTTTCCAAAGTAAATGCCAGAAATGGTACATTGATCTCCAGTTGGCACACAAAAGTCTATTTAATCCATAATGTAATTGAATAGTAATACTAATTGTACTGTACTCATCCTTCCTTTTTAGGAGGAAATGTGTTCCAAATTTTATCTGGAAATTTTGAATGCCAAGTATACTTTTCCACCCAAGTCCCAGCCTCTAGAAGAGAACCTTCTCTTTTCTTCCATGTGTCACTCCCTCCTGTCTCTATTTGCAGAAGAAATTTCTCCTTTCTCTCCCCTTCTCCCTGATTCCTTAGAAGAGATTCCCTTTTCTCTTCTAAGTGAAAAGTATACAGGTGAAGACCCTCAGTGAAAGTTTCAAGTTTGGGTCTATATGGTTTAGACTTAGTTCATACCGAGTTGCCTGTAGGGTGCGTTTTGTCCAATACCTACTCCTAAGGGACTGTGGTATAGGAACTTAGATGGGCTTGATGGATGTTGTTAGAGTGGAAGACAGGAAATGAAGTGGTTTCCTGGGGACAGCTCTGGGGACAATAGAGGCTTGCTTGGCAGGAGACTATATGGGATAGCTGAGAGATGATGTTGTCTTGGAAGGAGGTATGGGATAGAGTTGGAGAAGGTGAGACAGAAGCAGAGGAACATTCCCAGTGGTAGCTGGGGACATGAAACAGGGAATTCATACAGACTTAACAGCTGGAGAAAGAAGTTCACAGCTGTAGTGTAAGGGGTATTTATAAGTTGGGTGTTGCTAATAATAATAATAGCTGGCATTTATGAAGTGCTTGAGAGTTTAAAAGGGTTTTTCTTACAACAGCCCTATGAGCTAGGTGCCAAAAGTGTTATCCTTATTTTATTGGAGGGAGGCCCAGAGAATTGAGAGAGACGTGGCTATGCTCCTGTGACCAGAAAGTCAGGGAGCTAGGACCCAGACCAAGATCTTCTGACCCAGAACCTAATATTTTTATTTTTCAAAGCAATAACACATGTAAAGAATTTTACAGTCCCTAAAGTGCTGTATAAATGCCAATTATTATCCTCTTTCTCGTTATTATTACCTCCTCTCTGCCAATATCGTGCATTTTTTTTTTCCTTGAAAAAGAGTCTTTATTTAGAAATAAACAGAGACCTGGCTGAGGTCAGAGATGGGTCATTATTTGAGCCTGTGGATGGGGTCAGACTGTGGCCAGGTTAGTTGGGGCAGCCAAAGGAGATCATGCCTTCAGAGAAGATCTTCAAGTCCTCACACATCAGTCCTGGTTCTCTGCATCCTGACACTCGTCTTCCTGTGGCCACAGCTCCACCCATGTGTCCTTGCCAATGATGTAATTAAGCTCAGAGTTCATTTTCCATAGGTCAGAGGAGATGCCCCAGATTAGGTAATCCTTGCCCTCCTTTAGCAATAGGGCATCCCGGCACTTCACATGACTGATGAATGTTCGAATCTTGCCTTGAGGATTCTCATCTGAGCCAGATTTAATGACCTGTTTGATGAGCATCTGGTATTCATCATAGCTGTCAGACTGCTTGATCTTGTCCACCTTGACCTTATATACGTAGTCCACTCCAGGCTCACAGGCCTCCTCAGTTCTCTGTTGCCTTGAGCGTTTCCCCTCTCTATGTAGGAAGCAGTTCTCCTCAGCGCAGCGGCACACATCTTTATGGCAGATCTTATTGAGCAGACCGCCTTCTTTAGTTGTGTGGTAGAATTTGGTGCAACTTTCCTCCAAGTTATAGTAGGAGTAGACCTTGACAGCCCCAGGCTGAATGAGTCCCACTTCAAAGTATTTGTGGATCTTGAAGCTCAAGCACTCCTCTTCCTGGTTGGAAATCTTGTCCAGGTAAATTATGAGAGTGTTCTTGTCAGACATAGTCTGGCCCAGCTCATATTTGGAGATGTATCTGTCCTTGCCCTTGGTCAGCAAATTGAGATCTTTTGTGTCTGGGGAAAAGCCAGTCATCATAGAGATATCCAGAATTGACATAGTAGCATCAGTTTTTCCTCGGTACCTGGATGAGGCAGAAGCAAAAGGGCCCCAGGGGAATCAGAGCAGGGGCAGAGGGCCTGAGGGTTAGCCTAGAATTGGAGTTTTGCCTCTAGCAGTAGCAGGCAGCTGCTGGAGACAGGTTAGACTTCCAAGATATTCTTCCCTGGGGGACGTTGGGACGGGGCAATAGGGGAAGGCTCAATATCGTGCATTTTTTAAAAATTAAAAATGGCATTCAAAAGTAATGGTGGCCTGAAGTAAGTACATTTTAATGTTCTCTTGTTTTTCTTGCCTTTATGTTATTTTCCATTTCCTATCTGGGGAAAATGATGTTGGGAGTAATAGAAAAGTAGACAAAATTTGAACATGGAAGACAAAGGAAATCATACTCATTACTTCCCTCTTTTTATTCATCAGAGGATGGGAATGAATTTTGAGTCTATCCATCTAATTTATCTTCTTGGCTTTAGACAAAAGGACAACACATAAAGTAGCCTCCTGGGAAAAATTTATTCACTTTTAAAAGGCTAAAATTAGCAAGCATTTATTTAGTGTTTGTGGTTAGTTTTCAGTTAAGCTTACAATTAAGCACTTGGATAAATGCTAGACAAAGGAAGGAAAGAAAGAAGCAAATATTTATTAAGCACCTGTTTTTGCCAGCCTCTATACTGTGTTACACATGTCTCATTTGATTCTCATAACTTTGGGAGGTAGGTTTTATTATGATCTTCATTTTACCGTTGAGGAACTGAGGCAGGTCGAAGCTAACTGATTGCCCAACATCATACAGCTAGTTAGTAAGTACGATTATGAGGCCAGATCTGAACTTGGGTCTTCCTGATTCCAGCACTCTCTCCACTGCCCCACCTCGCTGACAGAGACAAAAAAAATAAATCCTTACTCTTAAGTGGTTTATATTCCTATGGCTGTAATTCATTCTGTTGTCTAAAAACCCAGTTATCTTTAGGTTACTTATAATATGATTTGTCCATTGTCTCTTTTTCTGACCTCAGTGAAGAGGAGCTGGTCACTAATAAGACTCCCTGTTAAGTGTTTAGATTTTTAAGTCTCCACTTAGTAGCAATATAGCTAAGGGCTTAATGAGGAAACCATTCAAGATACCTTGTAAAAGGACCAAAAGTATTCTAGCACTTTTGGATCCTCTGCTTTGGCTTGGTGTTAATGAGCCATAGCAGGTGCAGCAGCAGCAACAACAACAGCAATGACAACTCCAACTTAACTGCTCAATATTAATTTCATGTGGTAATGAATTCTAGTAACAGATACTCCTCAAGAAACTGAGCAGGGGTTGTGTTAAAGATCCAAGTGATATTTTATCACTTAAGGTATCTAGTTTGACTAGAATTATTTGTGTCCACAGATACCTATTTCAGAAAAAAAGTATTTTGACGATATTACTTCAGTGTTAATGTAATGCAGGTAGTGAACCAAAGTACATTTATTGGTTACTTCCATAAAACTGTCCAAATATTTTAGAGTGGTGTCTAATATTGGATGATCTTTACAGTATTATCTAGCAGCATTTCATTTCGCATATATGTCAACTTCTGACTTATACTCCTATCATTTTAAAACACATTTTTGTGGTTTAAGATGCTTGTATCATATTTCGTTGCTTCCTCTCCCTTTACCCTCATGAAAATTGCTGAAAGAGCTTAGGAATTTTACACCTCAACCTGTCCATAAGAAGTTTGGAAGTAATTTTGATTGCAGATCTGAACAATAGCTGTCACAGCTTACACAGAGCAGTGTCCTATTTATAAATGGAAGCAGCTGCATCCTCTGCCTTTACACACAAGGAACACCATTGTTCTCATATCCTCAGGTTAACGATACTGTGGGGAAATGTTGGACTGTTATAGAGGAGATATTATTAAATATACCATGTGTGAGTGTGAGTGAGTGAGTGTGTGTGTGTGTGTGTGGGGGGGGTATATTGAGTCTTTAGCATGCAAAGACAAGAATCCATTTAAACTCAAAACTTGGGTGAGAAACATAGTATTGGACTCCCTCTGACATGCCTTAGACTTAACACTTAGAAAGACTTAAACTTTGCTGTTGCTGTTATTTTACTACTTTTGTCTTAGTTATTTGAGTCTCAAAAGCGTATTAAGAAATTCATTCTCCGATAAATCGAACATACTGCTGACAAATTGCTAAAAAGAAAATTTTGTATGCTTTTTATTTTATAGGTGACTTGCTTTATGGAAAAAAACCTTTTCCTCCTGTTTTAGTGGTTCTTTCAGCCACTTGATTTGTGTTTCACTTATAGCCTGTGTGACCTTGAACAATCATCAGACAGCCTTCTGATATTTATTAAATACTTTTCTATGTGCTAGATCCTATGTTATGAAATATTTTCTGCCATCAAGAACCTTAAGGTCTTCTTCCAAGCTACGTAACTTTCCTGGATCCATTTCCTTAGCTGTAATGACGAAAGAACTGGTTAGATGAGCTTAGAGTTCTAGTTCTAAATCTTGTGATATTTCTGATTTCTTGCAGCAGTTGTTTGTGTGATTATAAAATTTATGATTATAAATCCAGTTCTTATGATTATAAAATTTTCAGTGTAGCCATTTACACTTTAGAAATTGGCAAATAATTCAAATCAGGGCTCAATTTTTTTGACTGTTTGGAGCAGAGGATCTCCCCCCCCCCCAATTACTCAGTGCCCCCGTGGAAATCAACTTTCTTTAGTCCTTTAATTTTTTTTTTGAAATTTACATCATTTTAAAAAAATCATAAAAATATTAAAAAACAATGCATCTTACATTTAATAATTTATTGTAAATTTGTGTTTTTTCTCTTGCATTGAAAATTTGATGACACAGTATTGTGTCATGTAACCGTACAATATTGTATCATAAACAAGTCATTACATGCACATATTCCTGCCTATGCATGCTGGACTTCTCAATAACACATGAGAAACTTGACTTGCTGACACTTGTTTGTTAAGACTTGTTGGGGGACTTCACCACTGATCAGTTATAACTTATGTTTTCTGTGTTTATTTGAAAAATAATGTAATCACTAAAACTTTACTTCTGTTACACAATTAATGTAACAAGTATGAATGGTTTTTCAAATTTTCCTTATCTTCTTTTCTTTCCTTGTGCTTCCCTGCCTCTTATTCAACATCACCCAGTTGCACTGGAGCACTCTGTAAGGGGCAGTATTAGCCACTTTGGGAACCTCTGGCTAGAGACTTAAGAAAGTAATAGAGAAAATGTTAAGCTTAAAATTTTGTGGCGCATTCAAATTGTTTTTTTCCCTAGTAGAACCAGTTGTTAAATATTTACTAGCACAGCACACTGCAGAAGTGGGCCCATGCAAGTGGTTAACAGTGTTTTGATTTTGACCAACTTACGGTGTTCAAGACCCTATCGTTGGTAATACTGTTTCACAGTTTAATGTTGACCATTGTTGTCACTTTGTAGATAATGCTGATGAAATTGGTTAATAGGGTAGATGTAGTAAACATGGAAGATTTTTGTATGACACGATGCCTTACACATAGTAGGCTCTTCGTAAACATGCATCAGATTGAATTTGTTTTACTTGAGAATGTTGTTTATATTCAGTGTGAAATACGTGGAAATTTGAAACTGAAATTTTAGATGGTGTTATTGCTGTACTAATTGAAAATTATATCAAACTAATTCAACAAGATGGTTAAAGATGTAACTGGTTGCATTGAGGGTGGCGAAGTTTTATTTAGAAATTATGTCTTAGTATTATTGTGAAATTAGTTTTGACTTTATGGGCCCACTGAAAGGGTCTCGGCAAACACTAGGGTTCCCAGGATCACGCTTTGAGAATGACTGCATTACTGAAAAGCCTTCTGCTTGATTCTTTGAACTCCATAGACAATTGATCATTGATCAGCTTTTTTATTGTGAACTTAACAAACACCTAGCTCAAATGAGTATTTGCATGTGATTGTACATAAAGCTGAGAATTTCTATAATGCACAATTTGCTTTTATTTTTGAAAGAGGAGGCAGCTAGATGGTGAGGTGGACAAGAATACTGGACCTGGATCAGGAAAATTTGAGTTCAAATTTGCCCTCAGATATTTACTAGGGATGTGACACAGGCCAAGTAATTTCTGTTTGCCTCAGTTTCCTCAATTGCAAAATGTGGATAATTTTAGCACCTACCTCCTGGGGTTTTTTTGAGGGCCAAATAAAATATTTGCAAAGCCGTTCATCTGTCACATAGTAGATACTATGTAAATTCTTCTCCTCCAGGGTCCTTCCCCCTCACCTCCTTCATTTTTAAAGTATATAATAAACGTGAAACTTTGTTAAGCTGCCCTACATTGTCTCTGTGATACTTTCTGGCATTTTCTCTGTTGCTTCTGTATGTTTTAAAAAATGCCTCAATGGCTCTTTTTTCTTTTGGCTACTCTAACCCAATTCTTTCTCTCTCTCCTTGCCTCCTTTCCCATAAATAGAGCCCCCCTCCCAACCTTTGAAATAATTGTGCATAACAGTGCCCACATTGTACCCCATCATTACGTGCATTTTGATGGCATGAATGCTATTGGTTGAATACAAACTATAGGTTAATCTTAAACAGTTTAGGAAAAAAATGGTATCAGACACTTAGTAAATGTTTATTGATATAGTTTAAAAACACTTTTAGTTCCAAGGCATAGAAGTAATTTCTTTGTAGCATTCTTTTTTTTTTTCTTTTTGGAGGGGGGAGGGCAGGGCAGTTGGGGTTAAGTGACTTGCCCAAGGTAATATGGATAGTAAGTGTTAAGCATCTGACGTTCGGATTTGAACTCAGGTCTTCCTGATTCCAGGGCTGGTGCTCTATTCACTGTGCCACCCAGCCACCTCTCTTTGCAGCGTTCTTACAGGTCAGAAGTTATTGTTATCTAAAGGGAGTTAATTCTAAACTTTAAAAAAAATCTCATTTACATCTCTTTTTGTTACTGAGAAAGAAGAAGTATTAAATCTAGTTGAGTATTTTTCCCTTTCCTTCCCCACTGCCATTTTAAAATTAGTAAAATAAGAACCAAGTTTTAGGAATCTATCACAATATTTTGATTTTGTACATCTTGATTTTCCCCCCCTGAGAACTTGTCTTGTTTTAATAACTATTTGGATTGTAAAAGGCAAATCATTGAAAACAATCCTTTGAACTCTTTAGAAAATTGGTCATACGCATTTGGAATTTTTAAAAATGTCATACTTAACAAACACCAAATCAGACAAACATTTGTAGGCCATACTTAAGACATTAATCACACCCATGCTTAACTTCCTGTCTTCGTACGTTTTGTATGAAATCCATGGCAGGTGGTGAGATTGGTTAAGGAAATCATGTGGTGGTATTTATTCTTCAGGAATACTGGAGCCCTAGCACTTTAGCATTGTGGAGGACCTTAGAGATCCCTTTTTTAGAGTTCAGGAAACTAAAATCTCCAGGGAAGGAAAATGATTTGCTACAGGTCACAAAGCTAGTTCATGCTGGATCTTGGATATATATTCAGGTTTTCCTTCCAGTCTTCTGTCTAGTACCATCTAAGAATAGGGCTATAGGATCATAGGGCTAGAATGGGAAAGGAACCTTCTGGCCACCTAGTCTACCTTCTCCCATTGTAAAGATAAAAACAAAACAAAACAAAACAAACAAACCCTGAAATCTAAGATGAAATGACTTGCCCAGAGTTACATGAGTGGTAGATCCAGGGTTAAACCCCCATGTCCTCACCCCTACTCAATACTTTTCCTACTGTTCCATGATGCTTAGTTTTAATTTTTCCTCATCCAGTGAAACGTACTTAAACCAGGTTACTTGTAAACTGAGGTTCTACTGTAATTCAAAAGATCACATTTTCTTTCTCTTTCTCCCAAGATCCTGGTGGGATAAATGGGGGCCAGGAATTATTTATCCCATTTTAAAGAAGTCATCACTTCTTCCCTGGGAGGTTCAGGGAATTGCCTTTATTTGCTAAGTGGCAGGAAGCTCTGATTTATGGTCTAGGGAAAGTTTCAGGATCAGAATAAGCAACGCAATTACTTTATGTACCCCAAGGCAATTACTGCTGGAGGGTCTGAGGAATGCTTGATGGAACTGATCAAAAGGACCCTCCTCCTGTTGAGTAGGATGTATTGAGTAGGATTATACCTGTGCTCCAAGGCAATGAAAATATATTCAGCATAATTATTATTGCCAGAGGGTGTGAAGAGAACCACAAATATTTGTCAAACATCTACTGTAGATACTTTGGCTTCAGTGGTGCAGTGCATTGAGCACCAGGCCTGGAGTCAGGAAGGTTCTTCTTCCTGAGTTCAAATCCAGCCTCAGTCACTTATTGGAGTGGCACTGCTCCAGTATCTTTGCCAAGAAAAACCGAAATGGGGTCACAGGGAGTCAGACAAGGCTGAAATGATTAAAGAAGATGGATGCTGTGAAACTGCTGGTGATACAAAGACAAAAAATAAGCAGAACTTGTCCTCAAGTAGTTTAGTTCTACTGGGCCCATAGGTAGTCCAATCCTTGTCCTGTAATAAGGAAATGATGAATCCCACATAGGAATTCTTTCTATTTTTTGTTTTGCTTATGTCTTCCCCCCCACCTTTTTTAAAGCACGGGAAGAGAAATTAGAGATCATTAATTAATTAAATGCACCCTCCTCAATTTATGTTTTCTTCGTCTTTAAGGGAGGACGTTGAAACTGAAATTGAAGGTTTGGTGATAAACCAAGTTGGTTAATAATAGCTGAGCCTGGAGTAGAACCTCAGGCCTCTTGATTCCCTATGTAGGCTTCTGAATATCTGACCACACTCTGAGCTAGAATGCACACTTGCCTTCTTGTTTAAGTCTTTAAGATGAGCAGACCTGACAACCTCCTCTCCCCACCCCATCACTGTCATTCTTTTGTATTTCTTGTGTAGTTTGTCTTTCTTCACATTAGAAAATTGACATGAATACAACTCTATTATGTTCCGGAAAGTTATAATTCCCAGAGAAACCTATGTGAGATACATGAATATGTAATACTTGATATATGACTGCACATTAGTCTCAGCTCGTTGGTCCAGTTAGTTTTCTTTTTTTTTTCCAGTTATTTTCCTTCAAAGAGTTTTAACAATAGTCATCCTTTCCCATACAAACCTATAAAATAGGTAAATAGCTTTTACCCATTTACAGATGCAGAAAATTGCATTAGTTTAGTTTTGCCAAAGACTACAAAGAATGTGTGACCTGATCATGTTAAATTTCCATGCTACTATTTTACTAAAAGGTTCCTTCATATACACATTGATGTTCTATGCTATGCAAAAAGCTGATTGGGAATAACTAAGAAGACATTTAAAAAATTGAATCTTGGCACTGTTTTGCAAAATCTTAGTGTCTTTTCAAATTTTTTAAAAGCCATACTAGATGACTGACTATGTTATATCATCATCAATATGATAATGATGATGGTAGCTGACATTTATAGAGCACTTTAAGATTGCAGTGCTTTACAAGTATCATTTTGTTTGAGCCTCACAACAGTCCTAGGAGGTAGGTGCCATTAAATTTTCTTCATTTACAAATGAGGAAACTGAGGCAAAGATGAAATGACTTGTTCAGGGTCACACAGCTGGTCAGTATTTGAGGCAGGATTAAAGTCCAGGCCTGGAACTCTAGCCACTGAACCACACAGATTCCTCAGACATTCTCCATTCCAACTCTCGCATTTTACATGTGAGTGAACTGAGGCATAGAGAAGGTAAGTGACTTTTTCCAGGGTTACCTGACTAGTAAGTGTCTGAGGCAGGATTTGAACTTGGGTTTTCCTGACTCCCGGGTACAGTATCTTATCCACTTAACAATTGGCAGGTATACATATTTTTAGGGTTGTAAAGTGCTTTTCATTTTTAATCTTCTAAGAGCCCTCTTGGGTTAACTGCTACAGGCCTTACCCTTACTTTACAAATGATGGAACAGGCTCAGAAAAACAAAATTAGCAATGATTTTGCCCATTGTTACATATCTAGTAAGTGTTGAAGGAAGGATTTGAATGTAAGTCTCTCTTGACCCCCAAACTGGCCCATTCTCTTCTACTCCATGTATTTTGCTTCTTCAAAAATGCAAAATGTCTGCATCAGGCTTTTATGCTTAGCCCTCTCTTTTCTCATGTATAACATGGCCTGGTCATGCTCACAACATCATTAGGAAAAACTAAGGAAAAAAATTATAAAAGCTGAGTACAAATGTGAATGGTATCAAAATGCTTCATACCATCTTTATAGTACTGCCACTCACATGTGACTTTTTATGCTACATATCCAGTTTACCATTTATTAAAGACCTGTATGTGAGATGCTGTTTGGAGGGTGGAGCAGAGACCTCCTTCCTGAAACTCCATTTCAAAATTTTATTTTATCCTATGTTTTATATTTGTAGTCCCAGCATTTGGCACAGTGCCTAGCTCATTGTAGATGCTTAATAAATGTTTTATTGAATAATTGGCTTTCTAGGTGGGTAGGTGGTTGTGCACCAAAAAAAAAAAAAAAAAAAAGGATTCTCTCTTTTTGTGTCATTGAGCATTTTGGCAGTCTGGTGAAGCCTGTAATCCCACCTCAGAATGTTTTTAAATCCATACAAGAAGCCATACAGAAGGTGATGAAGTAAACAAATGATTGAAACACAGTGTATAGATAGGATGACTGGGATCACTTGTGATCTAAGGGTGGGTCTAATAACTCCAGTAATTTTGAAGTACTGATGAACATAAATGATAGTTTTAATATATCTGCAACAACAGTAATGTCATAGGAGAATGTCTGTGATTTCTATTGATGACAAAGTGAAAAGTACTGCTAAATGCTACTATGGTTTGTTGCCTACATTCTAGATGGAAGCAATGCCAAAGTTCTATTAGAAGTTAGTGAAAATGGAGATGTAAAATTTTTTTCCATTCAAGTTCACAGGCCCTTTAAAATCCAAGTCTTTAGATCTCAGGTTAAAGAACTGATTTGGAAGGTAATTTGTTAATGTATTAAATAGTTGTGAATCCATATAGCAAAGAAATAGTGGAAGAAGTTGATGATTAATTATTTTGGAAGGTACAGTGTAAGTCATTTGGTAACTCTTATTTTCTTTAAAAAAAAAAAGGGAGATCTCTCTTGGTATTTTTTGTTCTCATATTATGTACATTTCTACTTAGATCCCTCACCTTCATAGAGAATCATCCCTTATAACAACAACAGCAACAAAAATTAAACAGAGAAGGAAAAACAAATTTAGCAAAACCAAACAATATAAAAGTAATCTGGTATTATATGCTGTGTTACATATCTGTGAATAATGTCCTCTGTAAAGAATGGGAGGGAGTTATCTTTTCATATCTTTTTTGGGGAAACAAGCCTGGTCCTTATATTTTTGCAACGTTTCATTTAAATTCTTTTGTGATGATAGTCGTTGTTTCTGTTTACGTTGTTTTAGTCATTGTACATATTGTTTTCCTGGTTCTGCTTGCTTTGCTTTGCATCTGTTCATAGAAGTATTTCCACACTTCATATTAATCATATTTACCTTTTCTTATAGCACACTCATATACCACAATTTATTTAGTCATTTCCCAAAGTAGTTGATGAGGCATCTACTTTGTTGCCAGTTCTTGCTACCACAAAAAGTCCTATTCTAAATATTTTAGTGTATATGAAGCCTTCCTTCCTTCTTTCCTTCCTTCCCTCCCTCCCTCCCTCCTTTCTACCCTCCTTTCCTCCCTCCTTCTCTCCCTCCCTCCTTCCTTCCTTCCTTCCTTCCTTCCTTCCTTCCTTCCTTAATTCCCAATTTCCAGAAGGATATATACAAATTCAGAGCTCCATGATTAACTAGTGTTCCTATCTTTACACAACCCTTCCAACATTGACTGTTGCCATCTTTTTACTTTTTTTGGTGCCAGTTTTCTGTGCATGTGGTGAAACTTTGGGTTCTTTTTATTTGCATTTTTATCATTATTAGTGATTTAGAGCTCCCCCACTTCCCTTTGGGAACTGTTATATCCTTTGATCACTAATCTATTGTGGAATGGCTTTTTGACCTTTGTTTTTTGAACTGTGATTGTAGAGGATTACAGTGTGGGGGTGGGGAAAGGGGAGGGAAGGAAGAGGTAGTTTTGCCAAGTAGACAGAAAGTCAGAGTCAGGAAAACATGGATTCAAATTCTGCTTCTGGGTGAGGCTGGGCAAGTCACTGTACTCCTATCAGTGCCCTGGGCATCTCCTTAAAACTATACATTTCAGAGCAGTTTGTATCTGCATCAATAGAGGGGATTTGCTCATCTGGAGCTTCTTATACCATGAAATCATAGATATGTTCTGTCCATCACCTTTCTGCCCTCTTCCCAAGTGAATGAACAAACCAGCAGTTATTATGGAGTATAAGCCTTAGTTTTCAAATAAATTAATGACCATCCAGATTATATTGCCCATGCCCCAACCCCTTTAAATTCATTCCAGTTGCTTTTTTAAGATGAAAAGAAAATTCAGCATGGTACAAAGAAAGACATGTTGGAAGTAGAGGAAGAGAACTTAGATTCAGATTTCAGCTCTTCAACTTAGTTCTTGTATGACTTTGGACAAGTAACTCACTGTGTATTTCTTTGGTCTTCAGTTTTCTTACTCATAAGGTAAAGGGCTTGTAGTAGGTGACCTCTATAAGGTCACCTTCATCTCAACATTTGTGATCCTGTAACTCAACAGTTGAGTGTACTCTGTCTGTCTGTCTGTCTGTCTCTCTCACTCTCACTCTCTCACCCCCCCCCCCCCCCATTTTTATGAAGAGACTTTTTGTTTTGTTTTTCTACAGGATAAATTTGGTGTGACGTCACTAGGAGAAAGCCAGCTGTGAGTAATTAGCACTGATACTTTATTTCCAGTGTTTTAATTGGACTATTATTGGCTCTTAAGTTACTTGAAGAGTTACTAAATTGTGAGTCATTTAAAGAGTCCCATTTAAAGTCAAGTCATATCAAAGCTATGTAGGGTAACAGAAAGCCATGGACTAGGAAACTTGGATTCCATTTCTGCCTCTTACCCCCTGATATTAGGAAAGTCACTCTTTTTCTTTTGCTCTCTGTAAAATGAAAGTATTCAATTAGATCAGAAGTTCCTTGACTTCTTTGTGTGTCTTGGACACCTCTTCACCCTTCTTAAAAAGCTTTAATGACTCTCATTGCCTGTAGGATAGAAGTACAAACTCTTCTGTTTAGCATTTAAAATTCTTCACAATCCGTTTCTAGTCTCTCTTTCCTTCCCAAAAGCACACTCCATACATCTGTGCTCCAGACAAATTGGCATTCTTCTTTGTGACCTTGACAAGACATCTACCACCTTTTGCCTTTTACACAGGCTGACTCTGGAAAATAGGCCTAGAAAATTCGCCTGTGCCTTTTCAAGCTGCTAGCTCTCAAGTCCAGATGTCAGCTCCTTCAAGAGACCTTACCTTGTTAAGTCCTCTTCATCCTGTACTAAATCATTGTATGTTTATTTTGTATTTATCTTATATTTATTTTTTGTTAATATCTTTTATCATCCCAGTAGAATGTAAGCTCCTTCAAGACGTGAGACTATCTCCCTTGAGTCTTTATCTTTCTAGGGTCTAGTGTAGTACCCTGCACTTAGACCTTTGATAAATGAGTGATGACAGGAGTAAAAATAAACAGCCAGGTCAAACAGAGTGTTTGCGCCAGAATTTGTTTTTCGGAGACAGGTTTTTGCCTTGAAATAGTACTTTGTTTTTCAACATGGCAGCTATTTTCTTGATAGCCCTCACTGGCATGATGAAGCTGTTCATTTGAAAATATACCTGAATGTGTATAATCTTTAAACCCACAAAGTAGTGCTCTTGAGTTTTGGTAGAAAGGGAAACATGGCAGATAGAATTTAGATCCTGTTTATTCTAGGCTTGTGAATAGCTATGGTCTGCAAACTGGAATGAGATTATATCTATCCTGTCAGATTTCCCATCATTTGGTTATGTGGTTTAATAACAAAAATATTTTTCCAGCAAAAAAAAAAAATGTGGGTTGTCTAGCACTTTTTTTTAGCTGTTGATGGTATGCCTACCAGCAAGCAATTGATGTGTACAAGAAACTTGTCAAAGATTGCACAAAGCCAAGTACCAAGCAAGAAGGAACGCACATCTCAAGTTCAGGCATACATCTTCCTTCCCTTGACCTTCTTATGAGATAATTTTCTTTGTATCCTTCCCCACCATTAAACTATTTTAGGCTGGAGCAAGGGAAAGACAGTAGTCAGCTCAGTTTCATTGAAGTGACAATTTATTATGTGTTGTAAGTTAAGGGTCAGCCTGTTTCTGTTTACTGTATAGTCAGCTATTATGAACCCCTCCCCCTTTTTTTTTTATTTTAGGCAATAATGGTTAAATGAGTTGCCCAGAGTTACATAGCTAGTCAGTGTCAAATGTCTGAGGTTGGATTTGAATAAAGGGCCTCCGGACTCTAGGGATGGTGTTCTATCCACTGAGCCACCTAGCTGCCCCTAGCTATTATGACCCTTAAAAACCATGTGTTTTTCATCCTTCCTATGACTCTGAGGCTCATAAATTGCTCTTTTTATTAGTTCTTTTCCTCTTTAGTATCAATAATTATGCTCTTATAATAAAAACACTAATATAAAATATTAAAAAATTTAAAACAAGCGCATCAGAACTTTTGCATTCATGTATATGTGTTATCCTTCATTTATTCATACTCACATAACTTTACCATTGGACCATGAATGTTGTATCTTTAAATTACCTTCAGAGTCAGTTTGCAACAACGTAAGATAATGTCTCATTATTGTTAAAGTCTTTTAAGTAAAAAAGGTAGGTGATCAAACTAGGTAAGACTATTTTGGTTCAAAACTGGGACATTGAAGAGGTTGAATCATCTACTTATTTACTGGACTTGCATCTATACTTAAAATAGGAAAAAAAATATGTCAGAAGATAACTGAAAACTCCCCGTCAGCCGTACTTGACTTTGAGGGGAAGGAGGTTCAGAGACAGTTTCAAGCCAGGTGTATAATCAGAACAGCTGATATTCTTGCTAGGTGATTCTGTTTAGGATATTTGTCATTTGACAGCTTTGTCAATTTGTTAATGTCTTTGGTAATAGGAAATGGTATGTTGTGGGTTTTTGTTGAAGCATATCAAAATGAAACAAAACAAATAATGCCAATGAAGTAATTTGCAAGTAATTGAAAAGGTCTTTATTTTTGATGATGATATGTTAGGGGACTTAGAATCTTATTGAAGTGACCATTCCCTCCCCCAGGACAGATCACAAACCAAACATAATATTTTAGCATGTGCAGTATTTGTCAGTGGCTTTCTATGAGGATTTCATAGAAAATCTACCCAATATTCTAGCTTTCTCTTTCTTGAATTTAAAAAGCTTCAGCATCAATAGGAGTGCAGTGAAAATAACAAAAACTGTCAAGTGAATGGGAAAAAGCCGACCCTTTATCTTAGATTTCTCTGGGGGCCAGAGCGGTAATTCCTTCTGTCTAAGGAGCTTCTGCAAGTGTAGATCTTCAACAGGTATTTGCTTGGGATACTGAAAAGTTAAGTGAAGTTGACCTGGGTCATCATACACAGCTGCTGTGTATAGGGTACTGCATCAGTTATCTCAGACAAAAACCTGATATCCAAGATACTCGGGTAAATTATGTTGCAGCATGACCAAATGCCAGTCAAAAATATTAGCATATATTTTTCTTTTTTTCCTTTCATTTATTTTTAAAGAAAAATAAATTTTCAATTAATACATTTAAAAATTAATTTCCTTCCCTCTTCCCTATATTAATCATTAAAAAAAGGATCAAACGCCCAAGACAGATCTCTTTCATGATAGTGAAAAACTAAACAAAATCATTGCTTAAAACTGCAGTAAAACAGTATTAAAGTCTTACTATTAAAGCTTTAAGGCTTTAAAAACTGCATTAAAACTTTTGGGATACCTTGTATAAATACCATTAGGATGACCCAGCTTAGTTGGGTCTTGTCCCAAACTTTCTTCAGTCTTATTTTCCCCTGTTTGTGAGATGATACCCTTGCCTTTAGCCATGCTCCTCTTTAACCTTTTGTAAATAAGCTTGTACCCTTACACACTTCTTGAAAGGTCGATTAATGGTTTGTGTGAAGAAGTGGTTTCTGAGATCTTTTGGAGTCATCCTGGTGGCTGTTTTATGTTAAAGTTCTTGTTGAAATAGTATTCGTGAGGTTCACTGTCTTTGTATTCATTTTCCATTTTCTAAAGCCAGTGGTGGGGTTGACCCTGTTGTAATTATGTATACAGTGTTACTTCATTTTTATCCTTTCATGTAGTTTTCTATTTGTCTTAATCTGTGCTCTAATTTGGGTTAGCCTGATGGCACATAAATAGTTGATTCTGAAATGATTCTAGTGTTAGGAACCAGGCTGTTAAGTGTTACGATTTGACAACTTCTTTCTTTCTTTTTGTGTGACATTTAAAATATCTTGCTACGTCTAGCACCTTCACTTTTTTTTTTTGAAAAATACTTTTTGAGGC
>CM053592.1:86789798-86845204 GCA_028646515.1 Pseudochirops corinnae | reverse complement strand
ATGTAGTTATAGCAAATCTATCATTGTGCTAATATAATGTAGTCATGTTACAGATATTTGTACCAATTATAATTTATCCTTTCTTTTACCTATATATAACCTCAAAAAAAAAAAAAAAAGGCAAGGACCAGTTGTACACAGAGGCAGCACGGTATAGTGGATAGATAAGAAGTCAGGAAGACCTGGGTTTAAATCCCACATAAGATACTAGGTTATGTGACCCTGGACAGAACACTTAACCTCTCTGTACCTCAATTACCTCCTCCCTGTAAAATGAGTAGGAGAGCTTGATGATATCTAAAAATCTCTTTCAGCTCTAAACCTATGATCCTATGAAGAGTGAAGGATAACAGATGGACAACTTGAGGGTATCCACAAAATATTTGGAGAATAAGAAGAAAGCCTCTAGAACATATTTTGGATCCCTCATAGAAGGATCCTCTAAAAAGAGATTTTGGAAATGAAAATAGAGATGTAATCATAAAGGATAGGGAGCCATGGATGGTCTGTGATTTTCATCAGAGGTGGAAGTGTTGCCATTTGCAAGATCATGGATCCAGGTACCTAGGTATCAAATATGAGAAACTGTGACCATTTTCTTTTTAAGCTAAAGATCTCAGAATGAATGGGGGGGAGAGGGGAGAAGCCTGGTTGCTATTTAGGAACATAAACTCTTGAATCAAAAAAGTAACTATTTGAAACGGAGCTTTAGGAGAATCAAAGCATCAATTGCTAAATGAAATGATGCGATTGTGTTCACAAACAATGGTACTAAAGAACTTATTTCGAGTGGAAAATCTCACTGTAATATTCAAATTCCTTTCTCATAATTAAACCATTGTTCTTCCTAAATGTTTGACAGTTGAATATATGCCAAAGAAAGACAGTGACAGATTTGAGATCCTTTTATACAAGTACTTCTATCAAGGAGGAGCTGGGTCAAAGGCACTGACTCAATCTTCCCTTATGGAATGATACATCTTCTAACTTCTATCTGAACAAAGTTAACAAACATAGTTCAGTGAGTTTGAGACTATCTAGCCAGTTTATTCATGCTAAATTAGCAACTGAATCAATATATTCAAGTGAATTAACCTTTCCCAAAAAATTCCAACTGTTCTGCATCAATCTAAGTTTATCTTTACTTTGGGCAAGATACAATGTTAAAAGGGTCATATTTAGAAGAGTAACTCAAAACAAATTAGATGAAGCTTTCAGAAGAGGTGATCATTATATACATGAGTGAGATTAGCTGCTTCTACCTGAAATACTAAAAACATTAAGCCACGGCAGACAGGAGTCTTTCAAAGGGTTAAAAACCACTAAGTTACTAAAATAGTTCAGAAAAATCATTTCATTATATGAAGCCTTGAGGGATGAAGCTGTTTGCAATTTATTTACTTCTGTTACTTCATTAAATTTGTTTAGTGATGGGACTTAACATTTTAAGTCTTTAAAGACATCAACCCAAATAGTTTTTAAAAACCAATTACTTAAGAGAGCTGATGGGTTTTTTTTTTCCAACTGATGTAACTTGAACAATGTAAACATGCACGTGTCTCTTATTATTTTCTGAGGTTTTTTGGCTACTTGAACATAATACTCCACTGACTACAGCAGTCTGATCAGGTTTTCAAACCCCTTGTACCTAGGGCACATAATGGAGTAAATTTTTTTCATTGGATTTTGGCTTTTTTTTTAATCTTTTAAAAGGTAGCAATGATGTATTTCTTCCTTAACATGCCTCCTCTATCAAAGATGCTGAAATAAAACTCAGAGGAAAACCCTGAAATGCTTAATGCTTCTTCAAAAATAAATCTCTGTGTTTAAACAGAAGCTCCTCCCACTATCTGTCCACTTGATCAGTCAACTAACTATGGAGGTTACATTTTGTGTCATCCACAATTTTTTAAGACAATTGATTGACCTAAATACAAAACTATGCCTTCATTTACCTTCATTTAGTCTGAATCAGAAACTAAGATTCTGGGGTTGGGCAGTTAAAATAAATTTCAAAACAAATATTACTTAGCATTAAAAAAAATTTTATTCTGATTTTCCCCAAGTATATCCTGTTCTTCTAAAGTTTCCCTGCTGTATGATACAAGTTGAAAAGATCCATTATGATGTTCTAATTAACAAAAAGAATATTTTACTAATCTTTTCATTTAGGAGTCCAAAATCAAAATGTTTAATTTAGTAAGCTTGCTTTCATTAAATGTATAGATTTCTAACCTCATTAATCCAAGACCTATAAAAGAAAACTTTCCCACTATTATGTTAACAGAATAACATATAATATGAAAAATAAACTTTAAACTTAGTTTTATGAATTAAGGAAGGGTTGGGTGGAAATATTTCTCTTCTCCCTGCATTTAAAAATACAAGTATAAAACAACTCATTTTTAAAGTGTTGCATGGAATATTCACTAAGGTTTACCTTAATATTAATACTCAAATGAGAATAGATTCTTTTTAAATACCAGAGTTTTCACAAAACCAGAATATATTAAGAATTGGAAGGTCTCAGAGACCCCCTATGAATGAAAATGAAATGAAACTCAACAAACTCTTCTATAACATACATGACAAAAGTTCTAATAGCCTCAATAAGACCTTCTATCTCCTTGTTCCATTTCTGAATAATTCAATAGCTAGGAAGTCCTGGTCCTCCCAACTCCCCTCCCCCAGCCCCTTAAATCAAATCTCCATTTTCTTTTTTTTTTTTTACAACTCCTACTCATTATTCTCTAAATGCAGCCAACAGCCAAACAGAAGTATCATTCATGTTCCGTGTAAAGGTGGGTCCTTCATAAACTTGAAGACAGCTATCCTATCACGTACATTAGCCCTCCTCCCTATCTTCTCTTCTTCAGGCTAAATATGTTAACATCCCCAGCTCCTTTAACCAATCTTTATATACTCGATCTCAAAGTCCTTTATCCTGGTTCAATTATTCTGGACACCTAAGGAGAATCTTATCTAATGATATGTAGAAACTGTAGGCAATGTATGAGAAACTATTTGCTAGCTGTGTGACCCTGACCAAGTCACCTCACCTTACTTGACATCTAAGTCATGACTCAGATAACTTCCACCTCTAAATCTATGATTCCAAGTTTCTTTACCAAGATGACTCTCTGAAGGGTTCTAGGCCACTTCTCCAAGTTCTGAATTTAGCTGCCTAGAGAACCTGGTTTCTTGCCTTGGTTCCTTCTTATTGCATTCAGGCTAATTTCTGTGCTACATCAATTTTACTCTATTCTACAGAAATGGCACAGAAACAGGAAAGTTTAACATTCATTTTATTTGGCACACGCTTTCAGCTGTCACAGAAGAGGTTTTGTCTCGTCCAGCCTAGTTTGATGCCCCACCACCTGAATGACTGGTTTCTGAGAAATTGCCAGTCTGACCAACCTCAATGTTCTTTTTCTAATCTTCACTAAAGGTCACTTACATCATCTTCCAACTCCCCTTCAGAGGTTCTAAGGTTCTAAGCATGTGATTTTACTTCATATTTCAAACAGCATCCTTGAAAGAAAATGAAATATCTAACTGAAATTTGCTTTTCAAATCATACCCCTACTGAGCCATCCATTTACACTTGGAGAAATATTTGGCATGACTGCCAAGTATAAAGCAAATACTGGATGAGACAGGGGCACATAAAGAGGGAAAACTATGCATGGGCAGAACCTTCCTTTTTCAGCTGCGGGAGTCTTTAGGAAGGATCTTTCTAGAAACAGATTAAAATAATTTTACTTATAAAATTAATATAAAGTTTTAAAAAATGTACTTATAAAATTTACTTATAAAAATAGAGTTGGTCAATGTTTGCAATCATTCTGTGGGCTCCCAGATATCACTACATCAATTTCCCTGGGAAATGTTTAATTGAAACTCTCATACCATCCTCTGGACTTCTGTCAAAATGAGGCTATAAACCTGTATAAAGGTTCTGTCTTTATCTTGCTCCATGTTCTATCATGCTTGATTCTCTCCTTGTTAAAAGGGGGAGAAAAAAATTAATAGTATCCAAAAGGGGAGGGGGCCTAAGGAGACGAATAGGCTTCCTGAAAAGAGGACATAACCAACTCCAAGAAAGAGGACATCATGAAGACAGGACAGATGGCATTAAACTCTAATGAGTTAAGTAACTCAGTCATTAGTTTCAGAACTGCAGCTTGTGTTAGGGATCAGTAAGAGCTTATTTGTCTTAAGACAGTTGGAAGCAGTATCCCATCTCGTCACCAATTCAAAACTGAAAGAATATGTTGTCGTTTAGCATAATCCAGTCAGCTGCAAAAAAAAAAAAAAAAAAAAAACGGCTAAAGGGAGAAAAAGTCAAACCACATCGTTATAAAATTTCCCCCATCTCGAATGCAGTTTAAAATTGCCAAATGCCACTTCTTCCCCCTCAAAAAAAAAACACATAAAATTTAAGTTTCTAAAGGTCAAAGAACTATCTTAACTTGAAAAAGGTTGGGTAATGCAAAAGAATTGGTTCCCTTTTATGCAAATTGCTCAAATACCATTACTACCTATGCATGTAAATATCCCTGATTTGCGGTCAGTTCTGTAACCTAAACTACAAACATTTCAAGAGCACCATCTCTGGTATTAGACCAATATTTTCACACTGGGGTAGGGGGTGGGGACTTAGCATCCCTTCTTTAAAGGGCAGCATTAGGCAAAATGAAACACACACACACACACACACACACACAACCTCTCAACATTTCTCTCCTGAAGAAGAAAAAGATTTCCAAAATACTAATTCAGTATTTTGACAGCGTTGTACAAAACTAACCTAGCCAACAGTGTACCTCCACTTTTGCATGCTCCCGTGACTCCCCTCTACATATTAGAAAAGGACACATAAAGACCTCGAATTAAAAGTTTAAATGACACCACGCAGAGGAAAAGAAGTTTCCCAGGAGTAAGATTATGAAGAGTTGGTGACCGATGGCCCACAGTAAACCGGGGGGGGGGGGGGGGGGGGCGAGGAGGCTAACTGCTGAGTAGAAGGCAATAGAAGGGAGAGGGGAGGGAAGAATGATGATAAGGGGCTGACAAGGGAATTCAAATCATTCACCCAGGAGTAGAAGGAATATCCTAACGCAAAGGGATGGGGAAGGGAAGAGGAGGAATAGTTGGAAAGAGAAAGATGCGGAGTAGTGAGGGAAGAGAGCTGGGGGGGCCTCAAGAAAATGGTCTTAGGGAAGGGGGCAGTACGGGTGTGAAAGGTGGCAGGACAGAGGGAAGGAAAAGTAGTGCAAATCCGGTAAGGCAGCCGTTGGGATTGACGAACCACGCGGGGGCCGGTACCTGGGGGCTCCTTTCGGCTGGGTTCTTCATCACAGCCTGGCGGAAGCTGTTATCCACGTAGGACGCCATCTCCCCCCCGCGGGGCCGGGCTGGGGCTGTTCCTCTCAGCACCAGCAGAGCTTCGCCCGGGCCTCGTTCAGACTCAAACGTTTCCTCCGTCTCTCGATCCGTCCGCCCTCAGCCAAGAAGCGTAGCAGCGCAGCCGCAGGGGGCCTGGGGCGCAGGGTCCGCAGGGGGTTCCCGCGGACACTGGCCTGGCCGGCCGGGCCAGGGAGTGGGGAGGGGAGGGGAAAAGAGGGCAGGGGAGGGGAGAAGAAGGGAAGAGCGGGGAGGGGAGAGAGGGGGAGGAGATTGGGGGAGCGGGGAGAAAAGCAGAAGGCGGTGCTCCTAGCGCTGCTGCTGCTGCCGCCGCTGCCTCCGAGGCCGCCGCTCCCGGGCCTCTCAGTCCGGAGCTACTTCCCAGGGCCAGGACCCCGAGTGGCCCAGTTCCCGGGAAAGCTCTCCCGACTCTTCGCGGACCCTCAGTACCGGGTCCCGGGCTAAGGGAGCAAGGGACCGTGCTGGGATGTAAACTCTTCCTTCTCCCCCTTCCCCCTAGTTTAGTCTCGGAGGCTTCCTGGCGCGCCCGGCTCCCTCGCTCCCGGGGCCAAAGACTCGGACACGCCTCCCCCGGCTGCTCTCGGGTGACAGTGGCGGCTCCTCCAGTCCCCGCCGGGGCTGAGTTATTTTTAGGGTTATGGGGAGTGGTAGCTGGGAGGTGAGGTGCGGGGATAGTAAAAAGAGGAGAGGAGGGAAGCGGGGTGGCAGACTGGGCCTTGTGGCCCCTCCAGGGGTGAAGATCGCGCTGCCCCTGAGGCGCTCCAAGGTCTCAGAGTCAGGACTCTCGGCCCTCGCCTCCTCCCCCAAATCTCCCCCGGGAGTCTCGGCGCCGCCGCAGCGACTGGCCGGGGAGGAAGGAAAGGGAGAGGCGAGCTCCTTCGTTGGCTCTCAAGTCTGGCCGCAGCGAAACGCAGTCTCCAGCACCGCCGCAACCACCGCCGCCGCTCCTCCGAGGCTTAGTCTACTCGGCTCTGCCGTACCCCCGGACTGCTGCTGCATCCCCCCGGGCTACTCTGCCGCCACCGCCGCCGCCTCCGAGATCTCGGCAGCCGTCGCCGCCTTCCCCCATCCAGAAGCCCGGGGAGGAAGGCTGTTCCGGCCCGGGCTCTGCAGCAGGGAGCGCACGCAGCCTGGGCTGCAGCCCCTCGGCCCCAGCAGCTCTCGGCAACTTTGTTCCTCGCCTGTCTGGGGAAAGGGGGAGGGGGCGCTGCAGGAGGCTGCCCGGGCGAGGAGGTCTGGAGCGGGGGAAATCTCCTCCAGGCGGGGTCCAAGGGTCCGAGGAGTCTCTTGGACGAGAGCGGAGCCAAGCAAAGCCCCCTTGTGTGAGTGTTTGTGAAGCAACTACTCCCCTCCTCCTTCTTCGGCGCCTTCTCCGGCCGCCGCTGGAGCCGCTCCTTAGGGAGGAAGCGGCCTCCAAGGCTTGTTGCTTTGTGCTGCAACCATGGTGAAGAGTGAGTGACACCAACAGGGCGAGTCCAGGGGCAGCAGCATCATTCCGTGGGAGGGACTGGGGGAGGTGGCTCTGGGCCCCGAGCCTCCAGCCCCTTCTTGTTACTCCACCCCTCTCTCCTCCCGGTCGCTCTCTGCCGCCGCCTTCTCTGTCTAGGTTGCACCTACAGCCTGCGCTCCAGGTAAATCCAGTGCAGTCCTGAGCCAACGTGCCTTAGTGGAGCCACTTTTTCTTCAGATCTCTTCTTTTTCTTCCAAGGCGTTCATTCTGCCCTGAAGGAACCAGGCTCCTTTGGACACAAGACTGCTTAAGCACTTTGCGAAACGCCCTCCTTCCCAATGGGGAATACAAACACATACCACCATGCTCCTTCCCCCATTAGCCTCTTCCTCCCTCCCTCTCCTTTTTCTCTTCTAGGGGTTCTGATCTGGGAGCTTTCCCAGGTTTTAAAGACCAGAGCTTCTGAAATTTGCCAAACAAGAAAAAGAAGACACCACCCCTGCAAAATTAAACTCATTGGATTGTTTACCTAGAATTTGGACTGGAGACTCCCTGGGGAAGAATTTCACTGAATCTTATAACATAAATTTTAAAAATTAAATTAAAACTTTCGTCACACCCTTCGCCTTCCACTTGTCTAAATAAGCCGAAGGGCTATATAGTATGTGACACTATGATAGGGTCCAGCATCCCCAAAATTAGAATCAGTTGTCTAATCGAACCTTCTAGTTTGACAAGTGAGGAAATGGAGCCCCTGAGAGGTAGAGTGACTTATCCAAAAATTAATTATTTAGAAGCTAAGAATAATAAATTCTATTACATACTTATTAACTATTATATTTAACGTGTCTTTGTTTTGTCTGAAACACTTCACTGTATACACCAGAGATTTCCTCCTCAGGTTCACTTGGTGCAGACTATGACATTACCCCTTAGGATATGAAAATTTGTTTCTCTCTATACTCTCCTCTATCTTCTTCCCTATTTTGTCTGTTCTCGTTCCCCACAAGTATGGTGCTTGCTTTTTGTGCCCATTTGTGCACTTTACAGAAAGACAAACATCTAACAGGAAAAAGGAAGCCATTCTGGTTCTCAATGGCTGTTTTTCATCTGCAGATGTTTTTAGTGAATGGGTGGGTGGTTGCTGTGCCTGCAGGAAAATTGTTACATTTTTTTTGAACTTGCATTTTATCCATATAAGTTTGCTTTCCAAATGGTGAAATCACCTTTTGAAAATCTGTTCATCTGACATTTTCTTAGTCCAGTAAGCTCCTGTTTGGTTGCCCCTCAGTAATGCTTTATGGCACTTCTACAGGCACTAAGGAAAGAGTCCTAGAGAAGGGGCAGTCTCTTCTGGCTGGATGTGAAACTAAAAACCCGATTTAAACTTTTATCTTTCATTATTTTATATCACTGTTGTTAAAACAACTCTCTCTTGACTCTTTGACCTTTCTGATAAACCCTACTATCCAGGTGGAGATACCATCAATTTAAAACCCTTCATTCATTTTAAACATAGTGAATTTGAACTGTTCCAATGACCACAGGTATGGGAATAATCTTTTGTCTGATCCACCCACAAAATAACAGCTACTATACTGTCATTTAACTTCAATTACAACTAATTTTTCCTCTTTATAATCTCTATCAATCTAAGCATTTCAATCATACTTATCACTACTCTGAATCTTATGGGTCTAATCTAATACTGGCACTCATTGCCATTTTATTAATGTTTAACATTTGAGCACCAACAATGTGACAGGTGCCACACAGAAGACAGAATTAGACACAGACCTGCCCACAAAATCTGAAATCTAACAATAACCATCACAACAAACCACAACTAAACTAAACCATCCATTAGGTGTCCCATAAAGACCAGTCTCAAACAGGCTCTAACCCATCTCTTTTCTTCTACCACCACTATCAGGTCATACAATTAGTGTAAAGGTCCTTTAAGACCATCTAGTCCACCCCCACCCCCACTGTTCAATGAAACTGAGGCCTAGAGGGGTTAAATTAAATTGACTTACCCAAAGGTAGTAAGTGATTGTGCTAGATCAAACCTAGATTCTGTAGCTCTAATCCAGCACTTTCTCCATTTTTCTACATTGGCTCCCATTTGTCTATGAGGATGCAATGCAGCAGATGTGTGGGGGGAGGTAGACCATTTTCAAATATCAGCCCTGATTTTAAGTATAGGCTAGAAGGGACCATAGTGGTGACCTAGACCAACCACCTCATTTTGCAAAGGAGGAAACTAAGGCTCAGAGAGGAAAAGGAGTTTGCAAATTAGCATAGTAAGACAGAGCCTGTACTAGAAAATCAGTTTTCTGACTCTCAGGTCAGCATGACTCCTACTATATGATCCTAACCAACCTGAATCTTTTCAAGTGCAAAATCTGGGAAGCACCTGGCTCCTCAAAGGTAATAGCCAAGGAACATTACCTGGCTAAGGTTTTTTTTTTTTTTGAAGTGAAGTGAAATCACTGAAAAGTAAAATCAGGACACTAATTGTCTGTGTTTGGCCTTGGAAGGACTGAGGTGGTGTGGTGGAATCAAATGCAATGTAAGTTAGACTAGTTTTTCCCCAAAAGATATTGAGAATATCCTTAAGACTTCATAGGTTCTATATCAAATTGCATGCCATTTTAGGGAGGGAGGAGTAGAGGGAAGGGAAAAATTTTAAAACTCAAAATCTTATAAAAGTGAATGTTGAAAGCTAAAAATTAAATTTTTAAAAAAAGAAACAGGACTACACACACACACACACACACACACATATTTGATAGGCTCAGGGGGCCAAAGACTGAGGCTGTTGATATCGCTTCCTGTTCTGGAGTACAAACCAGCGAGAATACCTCCAGGGCATCCTTATGATTGACTAGTGGAAAACACTAAGTTATTCAAGGCAAGGAAAGTTCACTGGGCTAAATCAACTTAGAAGAGTCTTCAATGGCTCCTGTTATGGTTAGTCAGTCAGTCAATTATCATTAATGAAACACTCTATGCCTGGCACTGTGCTCCATACTGGGGGTACAGTGACTTAAGAATAATACATTTCACTCCATTATCTAACAGAAACTACCAGGGGACTGGTCTTGAGACAGGAATTACTCAGAATAGAGGGTGAATAAGGATAGAAGAAGGCATCTTTTGTAACCCTATCAGTTCTTCCTGTGGTCATCCAGTTCCCACTTCAATTTGTTTTTGCACCTACTTTCAGTTTAATGGGCAAAAGCCAGTGTTGTGTGAGAGTGGATTTACCAGCATTGTACAGTGTAAAGAGGACCAGCAATAGAATCAGAGATGTTACTTCAAAATTCACTTCTGACATTGACATGTGACCTTAGGCAAGTTTGCACCTAAAAATAAAGAAGTTGGGTTAGATAACTACTGAGGTCCCTTCCATGGCTAGACATAGGATTCCATGAGTCTACTACCCATATTTATGGCTTTGGGTGGGGAAAGGAGACTATGCTTGACCTTGGACAAACCAGCCCAAACCTTCTAAGGAATGTCAGGATGACTGGCCCCTCTATTTTTATGAGGTAGTGTTTCCCTTAGGAGAATATAAGTTCCTTGAAGGGAGGGACTGTCTTTCATTTTGTCTTTGTAGAGCCTTGCATGTCATAGGTTTTTGGTTTTGGCGGGTTTTGTATTGGCCTTTCACCACTGGAAAACATTGTATTCAGTTGAAAGCTAGGAAAGAAATGGTTTTCATTTAAAGAGATACAAAGTATTAGGCCATTCTAGAGAGATAAAAAGAAAAGAAACTAGATACATTATATCAAAGGCATGACTAAAAGGGGGAATCTTTCCTTTGATTTTACAAAAATCCTAAATTCAGAATCTTCAGGATGCCGCTCAGGAATTAAAAATAGATCTAAAGTCTTCAAATTTTGGATTTTGAGAAGGTAGTTCTAACGAAAAGGAAATCATATCCCAGTGTCTACTCACTTAAAAAAAAGTTTTGTTGATGTGTTTTGTTTCTACATTACAGTTATATAGATTACTTCCATTTCTCATAATAAAGGCAGTTAAGAAAAACTAATAATACAATGACTTCATTTGAAAGTGCATGCAACATTTCACATATCTAACACACACACCCTCATTTTTACAACTTTATTCCTGAAAATGTCACAATCATTTTATTCCTTTAGTTTGTGATTGAGTTTGTAGTTGAAATGCTCAACCAGTGGGAGACATGAGACTTCTATTCCTTACCCATGAGAAACACTGGTGTTGACATTTCTAAACCAAAACTCATCGAAGCAGGACTTATCAAACTTCTGATTAACTTGTCATCCTTCTATTGTTGCTAATTTTTTACTTTTTAAATTATAAAATATATATTAACATATATGTAAAACATATGTATATTATATATAAACATGTACATGTATAGTAGCCTGTGGGACAGGGCTAATATGAATCTGACAGCTCTAAGTAAAAGCTTTGGAAAGGGGCTTCAGAAAAGGCATATGGATTTGTTGGAGTTGAGGCAAAGTCTGATGGAGCTGCCTTTTTTTAAGTCTAGACATACACTTGGATACACACATCCCAATCTAAATGTTACCAGACAAGATGAAGTCAAATCAATACAAACACTTTCTGTAGCCACATTGCATCTGGTAATCTTTCAAAGACAACTAATTCAAAGAAAGAGAATCCCAAGTTAAAATACTGCCAATGGCAAAGGTAACTGAAGCAGACCCTACTCTGCCACATGAGAGGCTGTGGCTTGGCTTTATAGGTTATTAGAGATTATTATAAACAATTGAAATTACATCCACAGGCAAATTTTTATCCAGCGCTGAGATTTGCAAAGAACAAATCAAGGAAAAGCAACTTTATTTTCTGGAAAATTTTAGCATCCAGGTGGTATTCAAGGGTAAATGTCAGTGGGGGTCATTACACTTGTCTAAGCTAGAAGTGTCAAACTCACAGAAGGTCATTGGAGAAAAGAATGCTTGGTCAGCCGTCATTTGAAATGTCAATATCAACATACTCTCAAAGCAATGCTTATTATTTAATATTTTGAGCTCCTAGAACAGTGCAAGGCACCATCTGTACATAAGCAAAAACGAAGTAGGGAAGTATGTGTCAAGCTTACAGATCTAAATTAGCCCAAGGAGGGAAAGCAGGACACAGGGAACAACTTCTGGAGAAATGTTGGGAATCAGCAAGTGAACAACAGAGCAGAGCTGCTGTGTTGGTGGCTCTTAGAAGGCCTACTTGTCAGAATCCTGGCTAGCATGGGAACAGCCAGAGATTTGTCCTGGGGTGCCAAGTTCATAGTGCACAAAATTTAGAAGATACTGATATTTGCAGTTCAGCAGCATAAGAACAGAACTTAGCATCTCATTAGAATGTTGTAGTTTAGTCATGTCTGACTCTCTGTGACCCTATCTGAAGTTTTCTCAGTTTGGCATTCCCTTCTGCAGTTCATTTTACAGAAGAGGAAACTGAGGCAAATAGGGTTAAGTGACTTGTCCTGGGTCATACAGCTAGCAAATATCTGAGGCCAAATTTCAACTCAGGTCTTCCTGACTTCAGGTCTGGCACCCTATTCATTGTGCCACCTGACTGCCCAGCTATCCGAAAGAATAAATTAGTTTAAATAGGCAAGAAGTACCTTATGTTCTCTGTTCTCCATCCCTCTAACTAAAAAATGGTTCCTTCCTCCTACCTTTGCCAGAAGAGAACTTACTTCTTGCCATTTATCCCCTCACCACCCCACCACCCCGGGCCAGTTTGTGGTATGTGTCCCACAAGATTCCTACATACAGCTGTGCTATGAAGTAAAGACTTTTAAAAGGTAATAGGTTTAGAGGAGATCTTTTTAAGAAGGAAAGCAAGAAGAGGTCAGCATTTAGCAACTAAGTGGCAAAATGAAGAGCCCTGACCGAACAAAATAGGCCAAGAGAGATAGTGGGGGTAGGTGGAGTAGGGTGGGATGGGGAAAATAATGTTATTTTAAAAAAAACAACAGGAAATGAAATACCTTTTTGAGGATTTTCATGGTACCACTATATCTAATTGCAATAAATAAAAAGATAGATAGATATATAGAAACACCCCCCCCCCCCAAAAAAAGCCCTAGAAACAATCTAAATCACCAATAACAGTAACATGGTTAAATCAGAGTATTCAAAGAATAGAAACTATATTGCAATTATGTCCAACAAGTATGAAGAAGATAGTTACATTTTGATAGTGAGCGTCTTAAGGTTAGCAGAGCAGTTTACATAATTTCCTCTTTTCATCCTCACAACAACTCTGTGAGGGAGTCGATATTATTACCTCCTTTTTACAGATGAGAAGATTGAAACTGAGAAAGGTTAGGTCACATGCTCACAGCTGGCAAATACCTTGATCAGGATTTGAGCTCAGATCCTCTGAATCTGGACAAGCCCAGGACTCTATGCAGTATGCCACCTAGCTGCTTCTAGAAAAATCTAGAAATAATGTGATAATAAATGTAAATAATAAAATCTGTGAAATAATGCAAAGTGAAAAAACTAAAACCAGAAGGAAAAAATGCATACCATGATCATGGAAGAGAACAATATAATGAAAAGGAATGGACAAAGAATCTTGATGGAGCCTTAGAGAGAATATACATGCATGCATACATACATATATGTATGTATGTATGCATACATACACACACACATTATGCCTTGAAGTTAATCAAGTTAAATATAATTAATTATAATAAGTATAGTTTAGTAACTTATCAAGTTTGGGTATCTTTATTGGTGTTTAGTCTTTTTTTCTAGTCAAATATTTTATTAAAAAAGAAAACAAGTATAAGACACGAAGGCAATAATTCACACTTATATAGTACTTTGAGGTTTCAAGTGCTTTCTTCACAATAGCTCTCATTCCATTGTTAGGAATTTTTACTCTCAAAATAACATGGGGAGGGAAGGAGAAGACTTACCTTCTTGAAACTAGGTAATGTATTACCCTCATTTGACAGATGAAGAAGACAAACTCGGTAAGGCTAAGTGACTTGTCTAGGGCCATATACTCAATAATGGTAATAAAGCCCTAGAGCTGAGAAATAACCTGGAAGAAAAGAGGTAAACAAATAGCCTAAGTAATTTGTAGGCAGGTGACCATCATGGTCTTTCTTAGTCTTTCCTTTCACAACATTATGCATAACCCCCAAAAAGGAAAATTTCTAATAGAAATTAAGGGGAAGACACTTAAAGCCAAACTCACTTCATCCTTTATGCTTATCTAACATACAATGAATAACTCTGTAGCCTACCTAGAATCAAAGATTAAAGAAGATACCAGAACTAATAAGACTAGGGTCAAAGATCACTATAAATCATTCAGTTGTGTTCCACAGCTACAGACTACACTCTTGGTCAGGTACTTCAGAGACATATGCTATTGACACAAGAAAGATAGTTCAAATGCATGTAGTATTCATAGTGAAATGAATAGCATCATTTTTATAAATGAAAGTAATTCACAAGCACAAAGGACCTACAACATTTGTGCTGACCCTCAAAGACTCTGGGAATAGGAATTAGGGGCAAGTTGTAGTTCCTCATAAAAATAAAGCTGACATATAGTTTTGAACTTACAGGAATTATAATCAGAGATTAGTTTACATAACTTAGAACTCCCAAAGTACATAGTTTTCAAGTTGGCATATGTGCATCTTGTCAAATAGTAGATGGTAGCATCTCTTGGTAAAATCTAATATTTCAATTCAGCTTTATTATAATCCTTACCAATAAAATTGTAGAGGCTCTAAATATTATTAGTAGAGTCTTAGAAAATTAAGAATTTTGCAACATTCCATTGACCACATGTCCAGTGTTACAGGTCAGAATCATGAAGAAAATCCTAGAATCAAAAAGATATTTAAAATGTCTGAATGGTGCAAAGGAAAAGTGAACTACTAAGTAGAGGTAAGACTCCAAAAAAGCATACCTTTGCTAACATACTACTCTAACAAGACTAGCTGCTCTCATAGCTTCTCCCAAAACAAGGGTTTTAAACCTTTAAACCTCAAAGTCCATGAAAAGATATTTTTAATTTTATAGTAGAACTCAGTAGGAAAATACCATTCATTTTACAGATGTTTTATTTATACATAAGTTTGCTAGAGTATATTTTCTGTAACATAAGGGAGTATTATCCACATATGAATTATGGCTCTGCATTCCTTCTTATGAAAAAAAGTAAGTCAGAATAAATAAATAATCAAAGGATGGGAATAATTTTCAAAAGAAGAAATGCAAACCATCTACAAGCAAAGGAAAGAATGTTCCAAATCACTAATTATAATAGAAATGAAAATGAAAACATTACATCCATCAAAATAGTAAAGATGATAAAATATGGAAATAGTATTTGGAGGGGCAATGGAAGACCCACACACAGATATACTGAAGTGGAATTGTGAATTGGTCCAAGCATTTCTCTCCTTCAAGAGAACAACTTGGAATTATGATGAAAGAAATGTTCCTAAGCTATTCATACTTTTTGACCCAGCCATACCAGCACAAGTACAGCTACAAGTGTAGCAGAACTTCAGTCCAACTTCAGTCAAGCTTGGAAGAGGACCTAGAACAAACACATTTCTTTTTCATTTGAAATCCATGGATTTGTTGGGTTCCTCTTTGTTAAATGCTGAGTTTTTGCAAAGTTCTAGTCCTTATCTTGGGTGCTTATTTGATTATTTGTTTTATTGATAGTTATTAAATTTACAGTAAGGCATTTTAAAAAAATAACAGGGTTCTGATATTGCTGAAATACTAATTCATAGGAATTTTACATGTAATATACAAGAAGTCACACCTCCAAAAATGTGTAACATAATTAAGCTAATCAGTAGACTCTGATGGCATTGTATTCAAAGTCAACATTCACGGCTGAGCACATTATATTCCTAGAAGCATTTTGGAATAATTCAATTAGTGTCCCTCCATTCTTATCTCTTAAGAAATGAGAATGACAATTTAGATACTTTTTAACATCCCTTTTTCAGTCCTAGTTATTGAAAGTAGAGAAATTCTGATTTCCAAGTGGCTTCTTTAAGAAATCCACTGGGGTGCATTCTCTTCAACACAGGATCAGTCAAGGCACAGTGACTTTCAGGATTACAAATGGCTTGACTGAGGAGGGTGTAAAGAGCCATCTTCAGCCTAATGAAGCTACAAGTGTATATGCAAAAAAAGTGAAGGGAAAACTACAGATCCTCTAGGTCAAGTAGCAGCTGCTATGGGAGTCTTCGACTTAATCCGATGAACTGTCCAAATCCTAATTTCTATATCAGAGAACAGAAGGGAAAGGTCAAAAGGAAAAAGGAAAGGAAAGGATGTTCTTTGAGCCTTTGATGATTGTCTATGTACCCTATCCACTTTGTGGAAGTCCTTCTGTGGACTTCTTCATTATGCTCTCTAAATACCTTCTCCCTTCCCCTTCCTTCTACCTCTCCACCCCCTCAGCTCATCCTTGCTTTCCAGCTTTCTTTCCCCATCAGAATGTAAACTCCTTGAAGCCGGGATTGTTTTTCTTTTCATTTGTATTTTAATCCCTTGGGTTTAGTGCTGGGCCTTGAAGAGTAGGTGCTTATAAAGTTTTATTGACTGACATGCAAAATAGTTACTAACTAAATATTTCAAATATACCCACAATTTTTTAATCTTTCTTCTTTTCCCAGTCCTTTGGAAACCAAGTGCTTTTCAATAAGGCTTAGGGGTTAAAGTCTAGCTCTGAAGGAGAGATGAGAAAATGTATTTCCTTCCATTCTATGCAGAAATTGGTGTGAAATAGTGTATACATTCATGCAGTCATAGACTTAGAGCTGGAAGAGACTTCAGAGATGATTTAGTGCAGCCCCAGACTTTGCAGATATGGAAACTGAGGTCCAGGAGAATGAATGACTCGGTCATGGTCATACTATAGATATGGGGGAGGGAGAGGACACCAGTGCTCTTTCAGCACTACTCTCAGATTTGGTTAATGTCCTGGCTGCTTTTGCTAAATTGCTTCTCCTCTCTCTCTCTCTCTGTCTCTCTCTCTCTCTCTCTCTCTCTGTCTCTCTGTCTCTCTCTCTGTCTCTCTCTCTCTCTCTCTCCTTCTCTCCTTCTCTCTCTCTCTCTCTCTCTCTCTCTCTGTCTTGTAGAGGAGGTCCCATTGGAGTATATGTTTTGGTTCTAAGGGGCATTGAAAAGAGATTTCAGCCTCTTTTTAAGGGAGATGCCCAATCCCATATGCCAGAATAGATGTTATGTCAAAGAGGACTGGACACTGAGCCAGAAGCAATAGCTCGCTCAGTAAAATTTAAGAGAGATGCTACTCTCATAGCTGCTCCCATGTGGCAGTAAGTACCTATACAGTTTTGGAACTGGCCCTTGGGCTCCTGGCTGCCTCTGATGTTTTATATTTCTTCCCCTGAAGACACTGTGAAATGGTTAAGGGACAGGGGGGAAAGTGCTGGATTGGAATCAGAAGATCTAAATTTTAATCCCAGCTCTGCCATTACACTTAGTACCTGTGTGACATTAGGCTTAATCCTCTTTGGGCATGAGTTCCTCATTTGCAAAATGAAGGGATCGAACTAGCTAATCTCTAAGGTTTCTTATATTTTAAATCTGAAATTTAGGCAGCACTGGGCTTGGAGTCAGGAAGACCTGAGTTCAAATACGGCCTCAGATACTTATTAGCTGCATAACCCTGGGCAAAGAACCTGACTCCTCTATTTGGATGCTATGTTCCCCTAAGGTTCATTCCAACAAGCCTAGGTTAGCAGTTCTCTTTTACAGAAATTCTTTGTTATGTGGTAGGCTATCTGAGGAGGGAAGAGAGAAGGAATATAGTTAAGAAATGAAGGTGATGTAAAAAGAAAATACGTCAATTAAAAAAATCAAGTATACTGGTTAGCAAAGTGATCTACCTTGATGTTTTACTGATTTATGAAATATGGAGAATTACCTGATTGATACATATACACCTCAATCAAAAAGTCCTTAATAAACAAAACAATAATAAATTTAAAGGCATTTAACAAATGGGTTTTTTTTAAATGGATGAATGAATGCATGTACACTTGAGTTGGCCACAAACTGGTTTCTCAGAGTTAAATCACTATGTCAACAAGTCATCTGGCTGTTACTGGGATGTCATTAGTAGTGTTGGGTTACCTCAGAGAGTACTAAGGCATCTGCTTCATGACTATCACTTTTTGTACTTTTAAAGGCATGTAAAGCAAAGAGCAAACCACTGTCTCTAGAAATTCTGCCAAGCAACCTCGTATCAAGAGGATTTTCAATGCTTATCCACTGGAGGTTGTCCAACCTTGTCTCTTATCCCTAATAAGATTATTTTTAATTTTGGATTAAAGTAGAACTGTCAGAACCATTGTCCAAAGTTGCAGTCCTAGGGAGGTTATGCAAGAGATTCTATCTGTTGAGAGATCAATTGGTTCAATCAATCAACAAGCATTTGTTAAATGTTATGCACCTTAACTATTAGAGATACAAGTATAAAAAATGAAATAACCACTACTCACAATGAGTTTACATTCTAATAGGGGAGACAAATACATGGAAAATCTATATGGTAATACAAAGTTAATGAATACAAATCTATACAAAATATGTTATACATATTTTATGAATGCATTCTTTATGAATACAAATATATATATAAATTAAATACAAGGCAGTTTGGGAGAGAGGGCACTAGCATTTGGATGATCAGGAGAGGTTTCATGTGGAAGATTGTACCTAAACTCCATCTTAAAAAAGAAGGGAGGACTCTTGTGTGGCAGAGGTGAGGAGGAAGTATATTCCAAGAATATAAGAAGACTGGTTAAGTACAAAGGCACAGTGATAAGATATAGGTGGTTGCGTGAAAGGAACAGAAAGACCAATTTGCTGGATTTCAAGGTACTGGAATGAGAATAATGTCCAGTGAGGTTGGAAAGATGTATTGGGGTCGGTTTCTATAGTGAGTTAAAAGCTAAACAGAGAAGTTCATGTTTGCTCCCAGAGACGCTGCTAGAGTTGGTTGAGTAAAGGAGTCACATGGGCAGATCCTCACTTAAAGAAATTTACTTTGTAAGCAGTGTATAGAATGGACTAGAGTAGTGAGAGATTTGAGACAGGGAGACAGACTAGGGAGATGTTGCAATAATCTAAGCAAAGTGATGAGGGCTTGAACTGAGGTGATAGTTGTGTGAGTGGAGAGAAGAGGTGAGATGCAAGAGATGTGATGAAGAGTCAAAACAGCAAGATTTGGTGACTAATTGGTTATGTGGGGTGAGGAAGAATGAGGAGCCCAGAATAATGACAAAACTATGAAGTGATACACTGGAAGGATGGTGGAACCTCCCACAGAAAGTAAAGTATTACTTTACTATGTAGCTAATGTTAGAAGACCTAGAGGAAAGCTTTGAATGCTTGGGATGAAGATCCAGGGAATATTTATGAGAAAAGAATAAAAAATATTCTCACAGGATGAGAAGGTGTTGAAGAAAGGGCCCCTACTCATAGAAGTATTGATGTTGACCCAACTAGGAATGGCTTGATTCTGAGGAGACAAAATGAGATGCAATGAATGTGAAGTGACTCACTCCTTTCAATCTCTGTCCAAGCTCCTTCTCTTTCTCCATTACTGGAGAATGTGGAGATTGTAGCCCAACTGGCTGAACAGGTAATTTCATCCAAGGGCCAGATTAAGTTTAAATACATGCTGCTGTTTTAGGTTAAATGGAATGAAAGATTGTTCTTTAAAATTTATGGGGTATAACACTACCCTGATCTTACCACCTTTTGATGAAGATCTCATCACGTGGAGTTAATTACATAGAATGCCTAGCTATTCTATGAACCCTAGAGTTTCAGGGGTTTCATTGTACAGAATACCTACTACAGCTTTGTTCTACAGTGCCTTACATATCACCATACTGCATGATTTTTACAAACCTGTAGAAAAGAAATGAGCATTATTTAGCATTCTTAATTTGTCTCCTCTAAGAATTAATTAGCGTAATTTTGCCCATCTTCTAATTATACCCTCCGTTTCATATATTTAAAAAATTCTTCTTTCTTTGCACTTTCATATTCTCTGATCATTTCAAACACCAGGACACACAGAACACCATTCTTCTTTCTCAGCCAAGCCATCTTTAGTGATTTTAATCTCTTCTCATAAATCAAAATACCCTGTGTATTTTGTTACTCTCACACTCGATAGTTATGGTGGAGAATGCTGTCCCCTGTGGTTCTAAGAACACTTAAACAGTAATAGAAATTACAATGTGCTCTGGAGGGATCTATGAAAATATTAATTAAAATCAACTGCATCTTGCTCTGGTTCTTAAAGTTTCTTGAGAATTGAGGTGGAGGGTTCAGTGTGACAAAAGTGACATGTTTTTGAATGATGACAACTTCTTCAATTCCAGTCTTCTAAACAAGCACTAATAACCCTTTCCAGAGAGTTGGGTTTTGCTAGAGCATTGCATTTTCCCTTCAAAAATCAAATAGCAATTTATACTTAGATACACAAGGGACTCTGCTGAATTAATGAGATATGAAGGAAATAAGCCAATCATCTGACAACGTCTGAAAAATCTGCAATGTGTTATGTCCCAAGACAGGGGATATTCATAGTTTTTCCCTTGGTGTGCTCACATAATGTACATTAACACTGACAAGAGTTAAGCATACAATTTAGAGGAGAAAATTACACCATTTTGAGTTTAACTATTTCCCTAATGATTAATAAACATAAAAAACTACATTTGAATAGCATTGCAGTTGTGACATAAACTACCAGAAGCAAAGAAATTCACCTTCAATGGTACTGATAGATATACTACATGTAAGGGGAATGTGGGTAAATAGCCCAAAAAGTTAATTTTAGGATTATTGATCATTATATTTGTAGCCCGAGGTATCTTTGTTTCAATTTCTGCTTCTTATTCATCTAATAAACTGTAATGGAGAAATGCAATTTATCCTAGTTTCTCCACTTTATTTATTTAATGATTGTGTGCCAGGGTTTTTTAGCCTTATCACTTGATTACTTTTCTCATTCTAGCCTGCTGATCCTGATTCCATGCATTCTTTCCCAATCTTATCTTTAGTCAAGTAACTTACCTTCCCTAGGACCAGAGGGAGTTGGCAAAGTAGTAAGACTGACTCCAGCTTTCCAGATTCTTTCCCTGCTTGCTTTTGTCTAGCAGGACAAAAAGATATGTAGCTACTGTGCAAAGAACACTAACCCTGGTATCACAGCACCAGGCTAAAATCCTGCTACTTACTACTGGTGTTAGCTTGACAAGATGCTTAAGCCAGTACTTGTCACAGTGCTAGGCATAGAGCAGGCAATAATAATAAGTGTTTATTGCCACCGGGTCTCAGTTTCCTTAAATGTAAAATGAAGGGGTTGGAGTAGATGGCGTCTGAGGTCCCTTCTTGATCTAAATCTATGATCCTCTGATTTTTCAAAGAATCTCTCCAAGCCAAACCAAAATAATCATATAACATCATAGCAAAGCAAGGGATGTTTACTTAAAACAAAATGCAAGATCAATATTGGAGCAAGCATTCACATGCCACCTATTTCAGTCTCTCAAACTTTCCTGCTGTTTCTTTATCTTCTCTCCACAGTCCATTTCCCAACATAGTATTTAAATGGGATGGAAATGAAAAGATGTTTATTAATTTACTTATAGGATAATCTTTATAACAAGCCTGGGAGGTAGATGCAGTCATTATCCTCATTTTACAGGTGGGAAAACTGAGGCAGACAAGGGTTCAATGACTTACTCAGTGTCATACAGATTGTAAATGTCTGAGACTAGATTTTAATTCGGGTCTTCCTGACTCCAGGCCCAGTTGCCTCTGTGTTTCCTCACATGAACAATGAATTATGACAGATAGCCTTTTTTTTACCTATATTATGTCTTTCACCACTTGAAATGCATGTAAAAGCTAAGGAATGATTATGAAGTCATCATAAGTAATGTAAATAAATAATGCTATTTCTTTTTCTTAAAGTTCTTCTCTAAACTCATTTCTTCAGTGAATGAAAGACCCTCCCTAAGGGCTTAAAGGGTCAGAAGGATCAGAAAGGACAACTGAAGAAAAATGAGAAGTCTTTCCCTATGGGACTTTTCCTCTATAGATTGTAGTTTTTCTGAGATGAAATTCCATTTCCTATAACTCCAAGGCACTGTCTTCTGTGCCTTGTAACTCATAGTAACTGTGAGTTAGCTATTAGTTTCTGGAAAAAGAAAAAAACTGAATAGAAACAAGACAGGTTTTGAAGAGCTAGCCTCTTAAAAAATACCTACCAGATATAAATACTGTGCTTTGGTCTGAGCAATGGCCAGGTATTCAGCCTCAAGTAAAATTCATCTTCTTTATTTAGCAACTCCTCTACTTGAATCCTGCCCACTCTCACCCCATAAGAACTCACATCCTGTTTATGCTCCCTACAATTAAAGTTTGTTTTCAGTAGTGTTTGATGAACTCATTCACAATAAGGTATAAATGATTGACAAGACTCACTGCATTATAAAAGGAAGCAGAGGCAGAAAGGCAGAACTGGGAGTCAGGAAAGCTGTGTTTAAATCCTATCTCCACACTTGATTTTTGACCATGGAAGAAGTCACTTCATTTCTCTAAGCCTCAGTTTCTTCATCTGTTAAATGGGGTTGATTATATTGGTACTTCTTATCTCACAAAATCCCTACTCTGATCTCATGCTCTTGAAACAAAGCTGGATAAATCTCACCTTCAGGATTCTGGGGGGTTAGCCTGATGGGTTGGGGTTACCTGTTCTCTAATGCTGTCAGCTTACACTCCCATTCCAGGAGTTTTCACCTCACAGTTAGCCACCAGTTTCTAGTAGCCCTAGTTCCATTTCAGTAGTTACTATCAATTATTTTTTATAAAGGAACATTTACATTGAAGATACAGCAAGAACAAAAGTACAAACACACCCACCTCCCTTAACACCTCAGGCACACACTATCCCTGATAGCTCTTTCACCTCTGCAGGAAATGGACTCAAATTTAATGTAGTTTCTACATAGCCTTGGTGCCACCAAATTCATGCCCAAATGTGATATGACTGCTAGATGGATTCATTCCTCAGCTACTACTGGGCTGAATCTCAAGAGTCACTTCTTATTCTTAGGGACCTTGACATTGGGCTGACAGTAAACCTTAGCACAGACTGGATTCCTAGACCACCAGATGGCTCATTCTCCTCACCTTTCAAAACTCACAAAATACTAGCCTACAAATTAATCTACTTTCATCTAAAAATGAAAGAATGAGCACTAAGGCAAGGACTAAGGCCAGTTTTTACAGGGTCACGTGTTGGCCTTGAATTGTGAGAAGGTCTAAGGACTTTCCCCTTACAGCACTGTCAGCAAAGGATTCAAACCAAGAGAAGATCTCTGATCAAGAGAGAAGCCAAAACTGATAAATGACTAAGGCCTTTTCTGACTGTGGTAGCACAACTGTAGCCAATCAAAGAGGCTGTTCTTCACCATGTGGTTAGAAGACCAGAACTAGTTACAGATTATCTACACATGCTCAAAAACATCTTCAAGACACTTCCATTACATAGTACTACAACTCTCCTATAATGAAGCTGCTTAGACTCTTCCACATAAGAAACTGCATCAGCCAAGCCTACTGATAAACACCATGCAAGCTCTTAAGGGCTGGACTTATTGTCTAGTCCCATGTTACAACTGGTTACATTTATAAGGAAAATACTTTATAAAGTTTAAGTGTATATAAATATTTTATTATTGATAATGTCAGCTTTATTGTCTCTCCCAAAGGTATCTGTATTTTAGAGACAGATTTAAGTTAAAGAAATGAATCTGTAATTGTGGAATTTCAGAAATTACTGGGCAAGATGTGGGGGATATTTGAGGTACTATCGAAGTCTTCCTGATGCTCCTGAAATCATATCATATTGGTGATTTTTTTTTTTTTACCATGTCCAGACATAGAGGTGGATCTGGGCCCAACCTGGATTCCCAGAGTTACTCTAAAGAAATTTGCTACCCAGATTTAACCTCAAGGCTAGTGCTATCACCCTAAACTAGCCATTAGCTGTGCTGGAAACTATATCTGTCTTGGACTTATTATAACAGAGCAATCACAAAATTAAGTTTTTAGAAAACATGAAACACTGAAAACTCTAGTAATTAAATGGCACATACAGAAACTTGATCTAGTCTATTTTGTTTCTACTTTTAAAATGTCCTAGGACTCTTGTGGCAAGAAGTTGCACACAAAAAAAAAAATTGTCAAAGTTGCAAATATTAGCATAATCTGGCCCCTACTTTTCAATCATATTTAATCCAACACTCCTACAAAAATGAATATGAACTGCATGCTTGCTCAGCTACCAAAATAATATGCTTTAAAATTTATTCTTTCTGGGCTTCTGTAGTCCAAGACTAGTGGTTTGAAATGATGTCACTTTGTCCCATTGAATAAGAAGATTCTCTTTTCTTATTCTCTCTTAGGATATTAATCATCACCTCTTTGGTATATAAGAGGTGTTTCTCTAAGTAATTAAAGGTCTCTTCACAGCATTCTGGAGTTTAAATTCTTATGTGAGTCATGCAAGGATTTTCATTCTTCTGGGCATACTAAATTCTGTTTTAATAACAAATCTTTGTGTTATTTCATTGAAGAAATAATATTAAATTATTTAAGAAAAAAATTGGGTACAACTACAGTTTCCTAATAATGCTGGGTTCATGTAGCATTCCTATTTTAAAATCAGTTTTCTTTAGCAAAAGCAACAGGAAAGCATTCTTAAATTTTTTCACAAACTCATAAAATGTTAGAACTAGAGTAGACAATGTGTTTTCACAAATATTAAGATCATAGCTCATTTACTCTGATGTTCATAGATTCAGGAAGGGACCTCAAATCCCCTTTTATTTTACAAACTAGGAACCTCAGTTCCAGAAAGTTTAAGTGAGTTGTCTAAAGACATACAGGAAGTTAAGTGCTGCATTTGAACCCAGATCCACTGACTTCAGAATCAGTGATTTGTCTGCTATATCAACCAGCCAGGAAATAGAAAGGACTGACATATTAATAGTTCTTTCTAGATGTTATAGGTGGTGGCACATGGCCATTCTTAAGATGATGGCTTTTCTGATTAATTAATTAATAACCAAATTTAACCAACGTCTAACCAATTTTCTGGTTCATTAATATAACCCACAAGAATCTGACCTTATAAATTATCTGACCCAACCCCTTCATTTTACAGATGAGGAAACTGAGGTCAATCAAAATTACGTGACTTGCCCAAGGTTGCAATGATAATTGATGTTTATGATAATAACTCTGAAGCACTATGTAATCCTGAAATGCCTTTTGACTCACCAATGAAACACTAAATTGTTTCCAATCTTTGGAGAATGTTGTTGTATGCTAATTCTTTGAAAATGTTTCACCTATGTATGGTCACTCTTGGACTAAATATTCATTTAACTCAAGCATTATACTCTGCAATCCTTATGGATAATCTGGGATTTGCTGCATCAATGATCATCTAGTCATATTACAGATGAGGAAATTGAGACCCAGAGAAGTGAATTAACATGCTCAAAGTCATACAACTAGAACATGAAAGTTCTTGATTCAAATGAAGGTCTTCTAATTCCAAATCCATCACTTTTTTTCCCCCACTGTATTATTCTATATGATCTATTGTTAGAGGGTTATAATTAGGATATATTGGCAAGTGCTAAACTACTGTCACTCCAGGAGGGAAAAGGATACATATGATACATTTCAATATTTAATCTGCATTAACACATTCTTAGATCTAGACAATCAACACAATAATGAAGCAAGAATAACTTATGGCATTTCATGATTTCTGAGTTGTAAATGCTCACACTGAAAATTTAGCAAGTTGGAATAATCAAAAAGCATTGGTCAAGCACATACTATGTGGCAGGCACTATACTAAGCACTGAGAACACAAAGACAGAAGTGAAACAGTACCTGCCCCCAATTAGGGAGACACCATGAACTTAGATGAGTGTAGACAGACTAGATAAAAGATGAATACAAGTTAGTTTGGAGAGGAAGCATGACTGCAACTGGAAGAATCAGGGCAAGAATTCATGTCGAAAGGGGCACTTGATCTGACTTGATGGACATTAAAGATTCCAAAAAGTGGAGGTGAGAAGGGAGTGGACTATTATTAGCACAGTATGACTGTATGGCAGTGGGAGAGAGAAGAATTTTGCAATCAGATGGCAAAGGTAATTATTGATATCTCTATAGTGCTGTTGAGATTGCCCAAGGGCTACATATACATTTTTTTTCATTTTAGACCCACAACCAAAGGATGAGCTGTTATATCTTTTTATATAAAAGAAAACTAAAAGACTCCAAGGTAGAATATGAACCCTGGTTTTCCAATGTTCTTTACATTACTCTAGACTGACCAGTCTTGCAAGGTTCTGAGAAGCTTGTCATCACTGATTTGGTTACCAAGCAATGACTTTTTTCAGTCACAGAAATAACTCATGAAGGTGTTTGCCTTAGAGGTAGACATAGAGGGGCTTAGAGGGGCTGTGATGTACTTTGCAGGAGGGAGTTAGAACACAATTGAAATTGCTGATTCCTGAAGTAGAAAATTACAGAACAGAATGGATTCCTACTTGACCATATCCACTCAAAGAAGAGACATCAACCAACTATAACTTTTCCTGTAATCAACTGGTGCTTTTGAATCAATAAGATGAAAAGAATTCCATAAGGGCAGAGTGTGGCCAGCCTATAACTTTGTACTGACTCTACTTTCACAGATACTGAGAAAAAACACCTAATCACTGTTTCCAAGGTGCAGTTCTATGACATGGCCAAAGTCACACAGCTAAAGGATGGAAATACTTTATTCAAATGAAGGTCTTCTAATTCCAAATCCATCACTTTTTCCCCCACTGTACTATGCTACATGATCTATTGTTAGAGCAGTGGTTCTCAACCTTCCTAATGCTGCAACCCTTTAATACAGTTCCTCATGTCGTGGTGACCCCCAACCATCAAATTATTTTTGTTGCTACTTCATAACTGTAATTTTGCTACTGTTATGAATCATAATGTAAATATCTGATATGCAGGATGTATTTTCATTGCTACAAATTGAACATAACCCACAGGTTGAGAACCGCTATGTTAGAGGTTTATACTTAGGGTATATTGGCAAGTGCTAAACAACTGTCTCTTCAAGGGGGAGAGACAGAAATCAAGCATCTTATCAATACACAAGTCCATGTTTCATGCAGAAGGTTTCTTTTAAGCATATGAGGAAAGGTGGCATATTGTGAGGAAAATGTAGGCTGATTACACATTATTGCCCAGATATACTTTATGACCCACACAAATTAACCTACTCACTATGCCCCCTACACAAAATTGTCTCTCCCATTTCTATGCCTTGGCACACAATGTCCCCAGTGCTTGGGATTCACTCCCTCCTTCCATCTTCCTTCTAGGACTTCTAGCTTCCTGTAAGTTTTGCTTCAAGAGCCACATCTTGATCTTCCCAGTTTCTAGTGTCCTCTCCAATTATTTGCATCTATTTTTTTCTGTTTACTTACATGTGCACATATTATTTCCACCTTTTAGTGAGCTAGGTAACGCAGTGGACAGAGTGCTGGGTTTGTAGTCAAGAAGATGAATTCAAATCTGACCTCAGACACTTACTGCATATGATCCTGGGCAAGTCACTTAGCCTCAGTTTACCTCCTCTTCCTCCATTGTTAAATGGGAATAACAACAGCACCTTCTGCTTAAGGTTGTCGTGAGTTTCAAATGAGATAATGTTTGTAAAATGCTGACCACGGTGCTGGACACATAGTAGGCACTATATAAATGTTAGCTCTGATGATGAGGATGATGATGATGCAGTCCCTTAGAGTACAGGAACTGTTTCCTTTCTGTCTTTGCATTCCACAACTAGCACAGCAGCATCCAACTCCTTGTGACCCCATTTTGGGGGTTTGAAGGAGAGACTGGAGTGGTTTGCCATTTCCTTCTCTGGCACATTTTATAGATGAGGAACTGAGGCAAACAGGGTTAAGTGACTTGCCCAGGATCACACAGCTAGTAAGTGCCTGAGACCAGATTCGAACTCACAAAGGAGAGTCTTTCTGATTCCAAATCCAATTCTCTATCCACTGCATCACCCAGCTGCCCAGTGAAGTGGGTCTTTGATAGTTACTGGTGAATTGGTTGAAATAATAATAATAATAATAATTCCTATTTACGTATCTGTTTAAGGTTTCTAAAGCATTTTGCATACATTATGCCATTTGATCATAGTCAAAACTGAAAAAGGTTAAATGCTATTGTTATTATCACTATTTAAAAGATGAAGAAACTGGGCATTTGAGAACTAAAGAGGTATGTTCCAAGATAACACAACTAGTACGTATCCAAGTGAAGCTGTGTTCTAAACCAAGTATTCCTGACTCCAGTTATTCCCGGATAAATCCAGTAACTCCCATTTTAAAGTTAGTGCCTTTCCTGTACCATGTGGGTTCAAACCCCAGCTTTGCCATTTTGGGTGACCTTGGGCCAGTCTCTGTGGACCTCAGTTTCCTCATTTGCAAAGTGAAGGTATTAAATTAGATGATCTCAAAGATCATTTCGAGCTCTGAATCCTCTGATTCTTTGACTGTCTGTACCTTGAGAGGTAGCAATGAGTTTCAATCTGGCACTGCAAGTGTTAAAGTAGACCTTAGCCACATAGACTGTGGGGGGTAAGGGGGCTCAGAATATCTGACTTAAGAGGAAGAGAGGATTGCTCATCTCACCCTGTGGCAATGACATACGAATCTAAATCTTCCACTTTGCCATGACTGTATTTTGCTGAGCGTTGCCATTATTTTGGTACATATTGAAAAAATATTTATCATTTTTGTTGAGTTCTTTAAAAATTAAGGAAAGGAAAATGGAAATTCTTTTTGATTATATGGAATAGCTCCCCTGTAGATGTGAAGTTGCCTATTCTCAAGAAAAAGTACAATGGGAATACAAAAGAGGAATGGGGGAGATAATTCATCACATTTATTTGCATACGCATTAACCATCCTTCTCACCCACTTGCCTGGCCCTACTGTTGTGAGGTTAACTAACAATGCCCTTTGAAAAATGTAAGCAGTCACATAAATATTAATAGGAGTTTATTTTCCTAAAGTTATAGACAGTAAGTGATCACAACTGAGCACTTATGCTGTCTTACCAAATCATTTTATAATCAAAGCAGGTCATTCCATTAAAAGACTATGTTTGCTTTTAAAGTATTCACTTTATTTCTATAGAGCTTTTCTCTGTATAACTCAAGGCCTTGTGCAAAGAACTTGCAAGATGAACAAAGAATATCATTAATAACAGCATAAAACAAAGAATTGATCAAAATCAAATGGAGTAGAGGTAATCCGGAAGGAAAGGTGAGTGGTGTGAGATAGAGGGGTCTCAAGATGAGAACAGGAGAAGGAATACAGTAAAGTACATGCAGGCAAGTCAGTAACTGACTTTGCAAATGGCCTATGGGCCAAAGGTAAATTTTTAAGTTTGCTATTGGGAACTCAGAACACGTCTGCATACAGCAACAGTGGAATATGAGGCAGCGTGGTGCAATGGTCAGAAAGACTTGGAGCCCAGCAAGACTGAGTTTGAATCTCACCTCTGATGCTTGCCAGCTGTGTAACCTTGGGTAAGTCCCTCAACTTTCCTGGGCCACAGTTTCTCATCTGTAAAATGAGGAAGTTAGACTTTCAGCCCTTAATAAATATTTGTCGATTGATTGTATTTATTTAAAAATAAGTTTTATTGATGCCTTTTGTTTTTGTATTTTTATGTTTTTATATTATAGTCATTTCCCTCCACTTCTCTACCCATCTAAAGGAAGGAAGGAAGGAAGGAAAGGAGGAAGGAAATGACAGAAGGAAGAGTGGAAAGAAAGGGAGGGAGAAAGAAAGAGATAGGAAGGAAGGAAAGAAGGAAGAAAGAAAGACATTTATAAAGTGTTTGCTATATGCAAAGTACTAGGCTAAGCATTGGAGATACAAATAGAAAAGCAAGATGGTCCCTGCTCTCAAAAGGCTCACATTCCAATTGTGGACACAATATTAAATAAGAAGTTTCAGATGAAAAGGCCCTATGGCCCTTAGGGTGAAATATATGATGATACATCTCCCTTATTGTCATTTCTGCCAATCAAACTGAATTTGTTTCTGATATTTGAATGATTTGACATTACCAGCTCTTCTAGGGCTGCAGCACCTGCAGAGGCACAAAGACACAAGATTTGATTTTTTGAATGATAGCTATGTGGGCTAGGCTGGGCCAGGGATCTGGGGTCTACTCTACCCAGGGCTCTTGAGCTCACAATCCTAAGTTGTCTCCATCCACATCTAAAGGGGATATGGTAATAGCGGTAGTTTGAATCTCCTGCCACATGGCCCCTGCAAACTCTCCCTCAGAATGCCTTGCTGCTTCAGTTAAATCAGCTTGTCTTCCCTAAGGGTTATATAGCAGGTCTACAGCTATGAAAGATAGTCCCTTCATCACATGGGTTGCTCTCCTGAATAATGGTTTTGAGGTCTAGACTGGGAGCAGGGCAGGAAATTGGAGGTCACTGTTATTTCTGAGGATCTTGGGCTTACTTTCACATTGATGTCATTGATGGCAGTTGGTCAGCGGTATCAATAGCAGTGAGGATAGTGAATCCATTGCACATAGAAGTTGTTCCCGGTAGAATAGATAATAGCTGCAGGATCTGGCCTGGAAGCAAGGCCAATGATCTGGGGAGCACTGCTACGTTCAGATTCCTGGGTTTTCCATCAAGGACTGATGGGAGGTGGTAATGGTTGTGGTCTCACTCACATGACATTATACCTTTTATCTTTCCCTCTGAGTGCCTTGCCTCTTCAGCTAGTCTGGTTTGCCCAGATGAGTCCTTTTTTGCAACAAATGAACAAACAAAATATGTGTGAAGCAAAACTAACTGAAACAGTGACACTATCTAACAGTGTATACAATATTCTGCATCTGTGGTTTACCACCCAGATTCTCCACCACAAAAAGAGGGGGGTGCTTCCTCACCTCCTCACTGGATCCAAGGTGATCCATTATAATTACTCCATTTTAGCCTTTATTTTGGTCTTCTTTTGTTTACTTTATTATAGTCCCAATAAGTGGTTTTTTTTAGCCTATTTGCTCACACTTTGAAAACAATCTACACAGCTACAAACAATATTTTGATTGTGCACCCTCAGAATCATGTTGCCAGTTTACTTATCATCGTCACTGACCACTGAGGCATGGAATGAATCCAGAATGAATGGTTACTGCACACTATCAAGAGTTTTTCATAGAGGAGGCCTTAATTGGCAAAAATTCCCTTCTGAAACATACTCACAAAAAAGAATAATCACCATCTTAGATAGATGTTATCTGATGTATGTTGTTATCACTCACATCTTTCAGAATACTGCCATATTTATGTGCAGGGTCAGGCCCATAAGTAAATGATCGTATAATACCAAGAGTACTCACTTAGAAACCTCCCGTATAGATCACTTGTACTTAGAAACTATTGACACCCTTCACCCCCCAAGCCAGAACAATTGCTGCAGCTGCTGCTGTGAAAGCCATAGGGGACAAAAACATCTGGAAAATTCTAGAGTTCATAATTGGACCAGGCACATTTTTTGGAAGAAAGAAAGAAACTCTAACCTGCAGGGACAGCTGAGCTGATTGGACAAGCTGCTTACAAATGGATTTTGGAAACCAGCATATTAAGTTGGTACTAACCTCCATTGTGCTATATTGTACACTACTATACACAATGCAGTATACAGAGTTCAATCTCAAATGAGTTTTGATGATGATGAAACATTTATGAACAAGGCAGGCAAACATGTAGGGTATTTATAACCCAGGAGATTTACAATTCGATGTTCTTTCAAGGTCTATTCATGTCTGTATGTCTGAGCAGTTGCAAGGATCAACTGGTATTAAAACCTAATCACTCCCTCACCATCCTTAAAACTTTATTACATGTAGGTCAAAGCCTAGGTGAACTATTATAGTAGCTTAAGCTTGTCATGGAATCGTCCAGATTACATAAGACAAGATGTAGTAATGTGCTATGTCTGGCTATAAAGAATTAGCTAATACATATGTAGTGCTTAAATCATGCTTAAAAAATTATTGGTGCTCTTTGCTTTTGATACCACAGTTACTTAGTATATACCACAAGCTCATGTTCTCAGAACCTTCCAAGAAACAAAGAAAAAGAGTTACTTACCAACTGCATACTGACTGCTTTCCCCTTATCTATCTATCAAGTATCAGCCGTCTTCTGGAACCAAGATAATCATGTTGTTTTCTGATGACTTGAGGATTTGTTTTTCTTTTCTTCTGGTTTTCCACTAGAGCTCACTAGAATCACAAATCCTGATACTAATCATTGAGGACTTCCCAAATAAGTAAGCTCATTAATAAAAACTTAAACACTGCTTTAAATAGTTTGAAAATACCAACCCCATTAAGGACCTGTGATTTTGTGGATTTGATATCCCCGTCCACATAAGCATATCACAACTCACAGCCTTAGAGTTGCTTAAGTCTTCCAGCTTTAGAGTTTCAAGAGGCTTGAGAGGTTAGGTTACTTGCCTATAGTCATATAACTAGCAAATGTCAGAGGCAGGATTTGAATCCAGGTGCTCCCTTTTAGTACTCCACCCATTATACCACACTGCCTGTCAGTCTGAGAATATGGTACAGATTAAATATGTATGTATGTATGTATTCTGACTTTTTGAAGCTCTTTTTGCTTTAAGTGAAATGCATTTCTCTCAGAATTGCATATTAATGACTCAATATCTGTTACTGGTACCCCCGTTGTCTTTTATTCATCTGAAATGTTTTGTTGATTGCTCATTGTTATAAAATCATGCACCATGATCTGGATGGTATTTATGGGTAGTTTGTTAGAATCTAGTAGCTATTCTTGCAAAAGTTAATACTAAAAGAGTACAAAATAGTTGGATGTCAGCTTTTAAGCAGGTATCCTAGAGACCTCACCAAGATTTCTTAACTTAAAGCCTCTACACTTGTGGTCCCAAGCCAAAAAGGAGCACTTGGCTACAGCCAACAAATGGAACTCCAAGTCACTAAACCAGTATTGGGAATGTCAGAGTCTCCTTTAAGGAGGGGAAAGATAAACAAACAAAAGATAAAGAAAGAAAGTTCCACTTGATAGTAAGTATTTTGAATATTTGTCTCTAAAAGAGAAAAAAATGACCAAGGGACAGAAAATATATATGCAATGTTTATACTGAGCTTTTGAAGGTCACAAGAATAACTTCGGTAGTGAAATGAGGATCCATTTGCCTGAAAAGTAGTAATTACAATATAGACTGATGCCAGCTGAAGACCATGGCTATTATAACATAACTACAGAAACATCCCAAGGAGGTCATGAAAGGGGCTGCTATCCAGGGTCTCAGCCTTTGTTAGCTGCTAATGTATTCTGAGGAGATGTTGTCTGGGAGGCATTCATGCAGACAAAAGAGCTGCAAGTGGTTATAAGGCTGACCCAGAATTCCCCAGACCTTAAAATTTGGTTCTGCTGTGGGATAGTCCCCAGTAGGCTCTGGCCTAGTTCAAGGGGAAGAAGAATGGAGTTGAATTCCCTGGCCAACTGTGCTACAAGCCCTTCTAGTCATTCAGTCAGCATGTAGGTTTTTATAGGTCAAATATCTACTATATGCCTATCACCATGTTTAAGCAATCCAGGAAAATAAGAAATGGGCCATGACATTATCAGTCAGTTAACAAACATTTATTAAGCACTTTTTATACACCAGAAACTGTACTAAGTGCTAAAGATACAAAAAGGGGGAAAAATAGTTCCTACCCTCAAGACGTTCACAGTCTAATAGGGGAGACAACAAGTAAACAAATATGTACAAACTATATACAGGATGAATAGGAAATAATTTAAAAAGGGAAGGCATTAGAATTAAGAGGTACTAAGAAAGGTTTCCTATAAAAGATGGGATTTTAGTTGGAATTTAAAGGAAGCCAGAGAAGGCCATAGGAAGAAATTAGAAGGGAGAACATTCTAGGTATGGAGGAGAGCCAGAGAAAATGCCTAGAGATAAGAGACGGAATATCTTTTTTATGAACTGGTCAGGAGGCCAGTAGTTATTACATTGTAGAGTACATGACAGGAAGTAAGATGTAAGAAGACTGGAAATGTAGGAGGGGGCTAGGTTTTGAAGGGTTTTGAATGCCAAACAGAGGATTTTTAATTTGATCTTAGAGGCCTAAATAGGGAGTCATTGGAATTGATTGAGAAGAGGAGTGATGTGGTGAGACCTGTATATTAGAAAAATAACTTTGATAGCTGAAAGGAGGATGGGGAGAGACTTGAGGCAGACAGACCCACCAGCATATTATTGCAACAGTCTAGTGGTCAGGTGAAGATGGCTTGGATCAGAGTGATGGCAGTATCAGGCTAGAAAAGGGGACACATTCAAAAGATGTTGCATGTTCTCACTCATCTAATTAAAGATATGATAAAAATGGAGGACAGTCTTCAGAAAGACTGCTGGCTTTAGAGTGAGAAGGGTTCCAGTCCTAACTCTGCCACTTAATTCCTATGTGACCTTAGTCAAATCATTTGACTGCCCCAAAACTCAGTGTCTTCAAGTATAGAAAAGGGGTTTAGATTATATAATTTGCAAAGTATCTTCCAGCTCTAAATCTTAGTCTATAATAATTCTTTTTTCTACAGGGCTTTAAGATTTACAACATGTTTTCCCTCATTTTACAGATTTAGAAACTGAGACTCAAAATAGTTAAGTGATTTGCCTCAGTCACACATGAATGAAACACAGACTTATCTTATGAGTTGTCAGAGCAGTGATGGCATCTGAGTAGCCAGAAAAGTCCCCAAGTATCTATACCAGTAACCTATCAATACCATTTGAGTTATGATTTTGGATTAAATAACTTTTAATAATTTTTAACTAGGGGAGAAATCAGGGTGGCCAAATTTAGTGGAGACTGACAGCACTTTTACTCTTTTCATAGGAAGCTACCAGATGGTGAGATTCTGCCCCCCAAATCTCAGACCCTTCTGGGTTCTCTCCAGCTTCATCCTGGCTTCTCAAGTTTTATCTCCTCAAGACCTGGAGGTATTCTATCCATTCCCCTTCAATTGAGATATCATTCTGCTACTTGCCTTTGGTGCAAAAATTCCTGGTTAATGGCTTGTTTAGTAATTGTATTCAACTTAAAGTAAGGTTCCTAATTGAAAGCTCTTGTTAAAATGTAATTGTTATCTAGGCTTACGTTCAAAGTAGTGTATTAGGCTTTGGGGATTAAAAACTCCCCCTGGACCATCATCACTCAGCAATCTCTCCTCCTTTGAAGTCCACCCAATCAAAATTTTCCATCCAATCCACATTGATATGGCTATGGTATATTGGCTCTTAGGTCTTCTTTCTCAAGGAGAAAGCTAGCTCAGCCATACCATCACCAGTCATCTTGATTTATGTTTTTTCACAGGACAGAGTGAGGCTAATGATTTGGCTCAACTCTCACTTAAATCCAATTCACTTGCAAGTCAAGACATCACCCTCCTGATATCATTGATTTCCTTCAAGAATGAAGAATAAACATCATCACCAACAAAAGCCTAGCTCATTATTTTCCTCTTCTCACCAACTTTTGCCCTTATACTAAGGGACTTCAACATTCATACTGATCATCTTTCAAATTCCCTGATTTTTCAATTCCTCAGCCTACTTAAATCCCATAATCTAGTCCTTCACTCTACCCTAGCCACACATATTGATGGCCACACATAAGATCTTACCATTACCCATAAGTCTTCCATTTTCTTATTTAGGACCTCTAGAAGGGCTTTATCTGAACATAACCTCCTATCTTACACCTCACTCTTTCTAAACCTATTTTTCTTCATCCAAACCTTCAGTCCTTCTACCTCTAAATACTTTAGCTCTGTTCTAACATCACTTTCCTCCATTTCCAATGTTGACACTATAGTTAGCCAATTTAAGTCTACATTGTCTTCTACTCTCAAATTTTGCACGCGCGCGTGCGTGCGCACACACACACACACACACACACCCACACACACACTTTTTCCTTTCCCCACTTATCTCTTGCCAGACCTAACTGGATCACTCCAACCATACACCTCCTTAACTCCTGCTCACAAGCTGTTGAACTGAGCTGAAGGAAGTTTCATAATTATCTTGACTAAGTATTCATGTTATCCAATTTCCTCTGTGCTCTCTTTTCATCAAAACAGTCCTTTTATTCCTCCTTAATTGATTCCTTATCTCATGCCCCATAGAAACTATTCTAAACTTTCTCTTCCCTCATCAGGACTCCCATACTTCTTTACATGCTCTCTCAGCTAAAGACCTCAGTTTTTTCTTTATTGAGAAAATTGAGGCTATTGGACATAAATTCTCTCTTCTACCATTCTTTTCATCTCAAAACCATTGATGTAAAATCTGTTGAGAGTTAATTGAATATTTTAAGCTGGATGTCCCAGAGATATCTCAAAATCAAAACGACTACAACTGAACTCATGCTTCCCCCATGTCCTTTCCTCTTCCAAAATTTACCATTTCTGTGTACAGCACCAACATCCTTCCACTCTCTCAGGTTTGTGACCTCAGCTTGTCTCCTTATTCTACTCCATCTCACATTTCTAATCAGTTGCCATATCTTGCTACTTGCTATCTTCTCTCCATTCATACAACTACTACTTTAGTTCAAGGGTTTATCACCTCCTTCCAATATTATTCCAAGACCCTCCTAATTGGTCTCTCTGCATTAAAACTCTCACCACTTCAGTTCATCCTACACACTACTGGCAAAGTGATTTTCTTTGACCAAGTCGCTCCCCTCTTCAATCAACTCCACTGACGTTCTATTGTTTCTATGACAAAATAAAATTTCTCCTGTTGAGTTTGAAAGTACTACACAATCTGGTCCAAACATATGCTTCCAGCCTCCTGGGTTATGACCCTACCTCTGTGATCCAAACAAACAAGACTTCCATATGTTCCTCACAATGACACTGTATCTTCCAGTTTTGTGTCTTTGTACCTACATTTTCCTGGAATGCCTTCTCGCCTCACTTCTGCCTCACAGAATTCTTCTCTTCCTTCAAGATATAGTATAATCACCACCATCTACATAAAGCCTTTCCTGATCCCCTAAATGTATACTCCCTTCCAAACAACCTTACATTCAACTACTTTACATTTGCTTGTATTTATTCTCTTTATCTGTTATATGGCAACTGTATATGGTTGCATATGTGTTTGTTGTTTCTCTGATTAGAATATAAGGTCTCCACAATTAGATACTATTTTATTTTTATATTTAGGTCTCCAGCATGTAGCATAATGTCTGTCACATAGCAGGCACTTAATAGATACTTTTTTGTGGAAAAGAGGGCATTGACAACTGGCTGGATCTGGAATGCCCTCTTTGGAGGTAATACTTGAGTTGAAACCTGAAGGGAGCCAGAGAGTCCAAAAGGCAGAGCTCAGGAGGGAGGATATTCCAGTATTGGGGACAACTTATGAAAGGGCACAGAGGCAAGAGATAGAATATGGTTTGTGAAGAATACCAAGTAGGATGGTTTGGCTGGAACAAAAAGTGTATGAGAGGCAGGCAGAAAGTGTGGAAAAGGAACCAGGTTATGGAAGCCTTTAACTAACAAATCGAGGGGTTTTGACTTCATCTTAGGAGCAAAGGGGAGCCACTAAAGCTTCTTGAGCAAAAGAGTGGCTTGGTCAGACCTGTGCTTTAAGAAAATTGATTTGGCAGTTTCAAAGAGGAGGAGGAACTGGAGAGGGGAGAGACTAGGTAAAGAAAACAATGGGGAAGTTATCACAATGGCCCAAGCAAGAAGTGAATATCTGAAGGATGATGACTGTGGCAATGGGGCAAAGAAGAAAAATGGGAGAACTTTTGTGAAGGTAGAATCAACAAGATTGGGTTACTTATTAGATTTAGAGGGTGAGGGAGAGAAATGAGTCAAAGATGAGTACAAGGTTATAAACCTGGATGACTAGAAAGATTTGCTACCTTGACAGAAAAAAGGAAAGCTGGAAAGAAAAGTGAGTTTAGTAGGAAAAAAATATGTGTTCTGTTGTGAATATGTTGAGTTTCAAGACCTCTGTGGAGACATGCAACAGTCAGTTTGATGACATAAGACTGTAGTTGAAAGAGATAAGATCTGGATGTGTAGATTCTAAAGTTGTTTCCATAGAGATAATAATTGGACCCTTGGGAGCTGATGAGATGATCAACAGTGAGCATGTAGAAAGAGACCAGACAATGGGGCTGGTAAAGAAACAGAAAGCCTAGATTCTCCTCTGAGTGATACTTATCAGATGTGTGACTGTTAGCAACCTCATTAACATATCTGAACTTTCATTTGATCATCTGTGGAACTAGCAGTACATTCCCCACAGGATATTTGTGATAAAAGTGTTTTTGTCAGTTCTAAAGCTATATAAACATTTTTAATTAATATCATTAATAATAATAATAATAATTGATATTTTAATGGAGAACAAGTGCTGAGGGACAGACCTGTTGATGAGACAAGTCAGGTCAAGTCAAGTCAATAACATTTATTAAGTTCTTCCTATGTGCCAGGCATTGTGCAAATCTCTAGGGATAAAAAGAAAGGCAAAAACAGTCCCTGATCCCAAGAAGCTGACAGTCTAATGGAAGAGATAACTTATAAAAACAAGATATATAGGGCAAAATGGATGGAGATCATCAACAGAGGGAATGCGCTAATGTTTAGGAGAATCAGTAAAAAAAAATGCTCCTAGAACAGCGGTTCTCAACCTGTGGGTTATGTTCAATTTATAACAATGAAAATACATCCTGCATATCAGATATTTACATTACGATTCATAACAGTAGCAAAATTACAGTTATGAAGCAGCAACGAAAATAATTTTATGGTTGGGGGTCACCACAACATGAGGAACTGTATTAAAGGGTTGCAGTATTAGGAAGGTTGAGAACCACTGTCCGAGAGGGTGGGATTTGAGCTGGGACCTGAAGGAAGTCAGAGAAGTGAGGAAGCAAAGATGAGGTGGGAGAGCATTCCATGCTTGGATGACAGCCAATGAAAATGGAATGTCTTGTGCAAAGAACCTCAAGGATACCAGTGCTACTGGATTATAGGCTGTATGAAGGGGAGTAAAGTATAGGGAGACTGGAAAGGTAAGAAGGGGCCAGGTTTCAAAGGCCTTTAAAAGTCAAAGAGAGTTTTAGGTTTTATTTTGGAGATAATACTGGAATTTATTGAATGGGGGTGGAGGGATTTGATATGGACAGACCTGTGCTTTTGGAGATCAATTTCACAGCTAAGTGAAAGATGTCCTAGAGTGAAGAGAGACTGGAGTCAGGGAGACTATTCAGAAAGCTATTGTAATAATCCAAGGATGAGGGTCGAGGGCCTGCACCAAGATGACCATGGGCAGAAGAGAGAAAGCAGGACATATGAGAGATGTTACAAAGGTCAAATCAACAGGACTTGACCAGTAATTGGAAATAGAAGCTAGAGAGAGGAGTTGAGGATGGAATTTACATTTTGAGCCTAGATTTGTGGCACCTAAACAGTTATAGGAAAGTTATGGAGAAGAAAGGACTTGGGGGAAAGATAATAAATTGTTACAATAACAAATTTAGTTTTGTGTTTAATTTAAGATGACATGACATCCATTTTAAGATGTCCACTATGTAGTCAGAAGACAGGAGAGAGGTTAGGGCTGGATAAGCAGATCTGCTTCGAGATAATTGGATCCATGGCTGGCAATGCAATCACCAAACAAAACAGTATAGAGGGAGAAGAGAAGAGCGACCAGGATGGAGCCTTAGTGAACAAGAGAGAAAGGAAATATTTGTAGTATTATGTGTTGCCCTAGTATACCTCATGTAGTCTACATGGCAGGCCCATTGCATAATAAAAGGCAGAGGAAATAAGCAAAGCAGATAATGAAAAGGAAGATAAGATAGGGCTGACAATAAAATTTTAGTGGGTTATCCTTATATAATACAAATAAAGAACAATGTGATACTGACTCAAATCCTCTAAGAATATGGAAAGGGAAAGTATATCTTACAGCTAAGATTTATATAGCACTTCACAAATATTATCTCATCTGATCTTCACAACACCCCTAGGCAGTAAATTTTATTGTTTTTATTGTTTTCCCCATTTTGCAGATGAAGCAAATGAAGCATGAAGAGATGAAGTGATTTACTTAAGTGATTTTCCATAGCTAGTAAGTGTCTGGTGCCTGATTTGAACTCAGGTAATCCTGACTCCAGGGTCAGTGACCTGCCCATTGAGCCAGCTGTCTGCTTATGGGATGGGGCAGTTATTTAGTACCTCATTAAGCTAGTCATCAAATATTTATTGAGTACCCGCTATGTGCTGAGTGCTGTGAGAGAAAAGAAGAAGACACAGCCCCGGATCATGAAGCTTCTGGTCCAGTAAGGGACATAAGACATTTACAGAAATAAGTATTATTTAAGGAAGAAAGTGAAAACACTGTAAAAGAGGTTCAAAGTTTGGTAAGTCCTTCTGGAGAAACTTTCTTAGGCTTAAGCTGGAAAGTTGGAATTCTAGTGAAGAATCAAGAAGGGTATTTTAGGCAAAAGGAATAAAGTGTTCAAAATCATGGAGTTAAGAATAATATGGGAAGGCTTTGATGGATTTTGGTGTCCTAGTCACTGTGGGAATTCATTCAGCTTGATCATATATGTTTTTTTTTTTTTAACAGGTTTTGTTTTTCTTGTTTTTTCAGTAGGGAGGGGAGGGTGGGAAAAGGAAGGTGGAAAAGAAAGAATATGAATCTAAAAATAAAATAAAATTAGCTTTAAAAAAAGAATCTTGATTTCCTATAAAAAAAAAGAAAATCACGATGGTTTCTTAAACAGGGGCGTCAAATGATGAAAGTATTGATAGTCTTAGGAGTATGAATGGGGCAATGATATGTAAGACAAATTGAAAGAGAAGACTAGAGGGAGGGAGTTCAGTTAGGAAGTTGATTGCTCCCATCTAGAAGAACACTTATGAAGATCTGCTTTGGGGAGGGGGCAGAGGAAGTGGAGAGATATTTTAAAGAAATCATAAATAGGATTCGATGACTGATTGAATGTGAGAAATAATATCCCTCCTCACAGCAGAGAGATGGGGTGTAGGTTAGGAAAGAATGTTCTTATATATCATCAGATGCAGACTCTACTAATAACCTGCCAACAATTCTTAACATTTCACCTCTAATGTTATTCCTTTGAGCTAAGTAACCAATACTTTAACTGGAGTGTGACAGTAAAGACTATGTTTTTCTGTTCTCTTAATTGTTTTTCTGTACCACACAGGAAGGTTTGATCTAGAAAGGGAGGGGTCCCAGAAATGACAGTTTTACAAAGACAAACCTCACCAATAAAAACTTTTTAAAAAAATAATTTCAAGGTTCTAGTCCTGGGCAAACAAGTAAAATGACATTACTGACAGAAATAAGGAAGCTGGGCAAGAGAGGTAACATTGGTAGTGAAGTAATTCTGATGAATTTTGGTTTAACTAGATTGAGTTTGAAGGGACAGTAGGATATCAATTCAGATCTCCTACAGGTCATTGCAGATATGGGACTTTGGTCAAGAGTCCCAAAGAAGTTAAGTAAATCTGAAGGGCAAGAAGGTGGTATTGGTACGTTCCAAAGACAGATGAGTTCTTGGAAGGAGAAGAGCAGTCAGACAAAGGCTGAGTCTTTTGGGATATTCAAAATTGTCAGTGTTTGGTATCTGACCGTGTGGATTCATGATATCTTTACAATGTCAAACATCTAGCCACTGAAGGAGCAGCAGACCTCCTGAAACTTTTGTAGCTGTTAAGCTGACTGTTGCAGAGGGAGTCATTAAGGAGGTCCTATAGGAGGACCTATCAGTGGAGCCCAACACATCCTATCTGTTCCATTTTTTATTCCAGTTTATTCAGTTTTATTTAACAAGCAGTGATTAAGTGCTAACTATGTGCATGGTGCTGTGATAGATGATCTGGGAATACTCAAGTACTTAAATGGATCTATGATCTCTTTGATTTGGGAGCTCTCCCTCTTGGTGCAAGTCATGTGGATTCCAACCCATCCATGCCAGCCCATCCTGTGAGACTCTTGTCCATGTTCTCCCAAACATTTGACACAGGGGTCTACCCAATGTCCTTGAGGCCTTCCTCACTTCTTCCAGGGATCCATCACCTCTTGTTCTTGTCACCTGACCCCGCATCTTCTCTTCTTGGCATCCAGTTTTTTGGTGGTATCCTTTACTCTTGGTCTTTTTTGGAATTCCTTGTTAATTATATGTTGCAGCCTGTTTGTACCCACCATGGTGGTCCTAACTATTGATCACTATGTTAGGTTCATTTATGGTTCTTCAGAAACCATGGTATTCTTGGTCTTGGTGCCATACAATAATACCAGCATAATGTTAGTATTGAAAAGCTGGGCATTTGCTTTCATGGGAAACTTGGGATTGGTAAAAGAGTGCTGCAATTTCCTGAAAATAATCTAAACTGCTCTCCTCTTCCATTTTTAGCTCTGGGCCCAGCTGATTATGCAATTTTACTGTATGATCCAGACATACAATACTGTTGAATAAGCTTAACATCTGGGGTTCTTTATTTTTTTGTATGCCATAGACCCCCTGGTACTCCAGCAAAGCCTGAGGATCCTTTCTCAGAATAACGTCTTTAGATAATTGAAAGAAATGATAAATTTCAATTAGAGGTTAGAGAAAGTAAAGATTATTTATATATATATATGTATGTATTTCTCCATCCATACTAGTGGACATCCTGAAGTCTATCCACAGACCCCCAAGGTAGTCCCCAGGTTCAGAACCCTTGTCCATCTAAATGTGTGTTGAAGTCTGGACAAAGGACGTTCTTTACCTACTTGGTCTTTTATGTGTGGATGGACGGGTCAAACTCTTCTAAATGATTACAGGCCTATCCAGGAAGGTTCTTCTGCAACTTCCTAGGGCTTTCTGCAATCTTTATGATGTCATCCCCAAACAGGAGCAGCTGGAGGACCTTACAATCCACAGGGAAGCACCACTCAACCTGCCCTGAGTGCTGGATCTTCTGCATCAGTTATGGATATCTTTAGCAAGCATCCATCTTCCTGTTTTATGCTTTACCTGATGTTTCTTATCAGTGGGTTATTGACTGGGAATTTTTTATGACTGGGAGTTGTTACATCTTCTAAGGAATCCTGAATGAGTTTGATGGATGGATCACCCTTTGTGCCAATAAGGGGCTGTATAAGGGTGAGATAGTTCCGTTGTTTTTCAGTTACGTCTGACTCTTTGTGACCCCATTTAAGGTTTTCTTGGCAAAAATAGTAAAATGATTTGCCATTTTCTTCTCCAGTTCATTTATAGGTGATGAAACTGAAGCAAACAGGGTTAAGGGACTTGCCTAGAATCACATAGCTGGTAAGTTTCTGAGGCCAGATCTAAACACATGGATTTAAAATTACTTCTCTCTCATGCTAAAGGAAGGAAATTGGGATACAACATTAGTCTCAGGTTCTTTCCAGCTCTAAGATACTATATGATATTTATGACAGTGAACAACTTTAACCTTCATTCATTTTGTTGACATCATTTCCATAGCAACAGCTTTACCACACAGGGTGTGCTCAGTAAAAAATTATACATACATACATACACACACATACATTCCTGTAACATATACAAATATATATGTCATGATGCTACTACTATTGAACAAGAAAGGCAAGCAATTGTCTTCATCCTCTCTAGGTAGAGCTAAGGAAATCCATAGAGATAATATAAAAAATTGTCTATAGTTACTTGCTTAGGATAATATGTATAACTCAGGGGTGGGAAACCTGCTGCCTTGAGGCCACATGTGGCCTTCTAGTTCCTTGCGTGCAGTCTTTTGACCAAGCCCAAGTTTTGCAGAACAAATCCTTCTTTTAATCATTTTATGTTATGAGGAAGCAGGGGCACAGAGAGAGAAAGTGAGTTGCTCATAGTTACACAGCTAGTAAATTACTGAGGTAGAACTTGAATCCAGGTCTTCCTGATTTCAAATCCAGAATTCTGTTCATATATATTATTGTGGCACATACCCACACATGTGTATGTGTATATGTACATATACATATACACACATACATTCCTGTAGTATATAAATATATATATATATCATGATGCTACTACTATTGAACAAGAAGGGCAAGCAATTGTCCTCATCCTCTCTTCTTTCTTCTGACAGGATCTGAGACAACACTCCTCTCATTTTAAATTCTAACTTAGTTTCCTCCCTACAACACCCAGGTTCAGGACATTTTTATTATCTTTTTACTTCAACTTCCTGGTCTAGCTCTCTTTTCTTCCTACCTTTTTACTGAGCACACCCTGTTAAAGTCCTTGAGTGCCAGGCCAAGAAACTTCTGGGCTGGTACTTATTCTGTGTAAAGGGCCCACAAGAGCCTAATCACGAGATCAGTCATTAGGCTGAAGAAGTTGGGGGGAGAGGTGGTGACAGAGAACTCCTAGCTATTTTTACTGAGTTTCTCTTGTCGTGTGTTCATGTTAATACTGTAAATGCATGTTGACTTGATTTGACTTAATTGGAACATGTGGAGTTGTCCAGCAGGAAGTTGGTGATACAAGATTGGAGCTCAGGAGAGAGATGAGGGCAGGATAAATATTTTGGGGGGATTTTTTTGCATAAAGATGATAATTTAACCCAAGAGAACTGATGAGATCACCAAGAGAATATAAAAAGAAGTGGTTAGATAGACAAATCTTTATATGATAATAGAAGATGATGATGATGATGATGATGATGAGAGATAGAAAGTGGTCAGAAGATCATTGATTTGCTCTCTAAGTCTGTTGATGAATTCACACAAAGGAGAGGTAACAGAGAAAATAAGGTTTTAGTGTTTTAAACAAAATTCAAAGACTTGTCTATACTTTGCTACCCCTTTACAAAGTGAGATGTTCTCCTTGATGGAATTAGAGAGTAGTTAGATATTGGGTGGCCAATGGCAGGCCACCTGGAGGCTTTTGAACAACAGCACATATTCTCTAGGACAGAGTTTCTCAACTGTTTTTGTATCATGGAATCCTTTGGCAGTCTGATGAAATCCCTTCTCAGAATAATGTGTTATTGCCCACATTCAAAATTGAATGATTTGCTAAATTTCAGATAAAAGTTAATAAAAAATAAAAAATGTAATATTTTCCCCCATCTAAGTTTGTGGACCCCTTGCAATCTATCCATAAACAATCTATCTGTAAATGATCCCAGGCTAAGAATCCTTGATCTAGAAATTTCTATGCTTAGAAGGATATAGGTTAGAAACTTCTAAATTGTAGGTATATTGGTATCTCTTTATCTGTGATCTTGAGAATGGGAAACCCATCAGACTCCCCTGAGCACTACTCTTCCCCTCCCTATAAATGAAACAAACAAATAGCTGAGTAGCTCTGATTAGAAATGATCATGACACCAGAGCTAATGAAGGTAGTGGGCAAGGTGGGAGGGTGATAAGGTCTATTGACTCTGTTGCTGCTTAAGCATCCCTGAAATTGGGACCCAGGAATACTAGACCGTCATGTCCTCCCCTTTCCTGCCATGGTCTAAAGACCATCTTGCTGATATTTCTGGTTGTGCCCCTTCCTTAACCCCTCTCAGCTCCATTTTGAAGGTATTAAGTCTTGGGCCCAGTGTGAGGAGTCCGAGGAGCTACTCTAGAGTGGAAGTAGTAGTACTGGCCCCAGTATGAGAAAGATGGTGGGCTATTCTAGGATACTTTCCTTGTTGTCCCTGCTTTCCACTTCTTTGAGTATCTACAGAGGTTCCCTTTCTGGTCTTCCTTTAAATTCTCTTTCAGCAATAATGAGTTTGTCTGAATCTTCTGCAAATGAATAAATGAGTAAGCATTTATTAAGCACTTACTACATGCAAAGCACTATGCTAAACCCTTGGAGGTACAAATAGAAAAGCAAGTCAGTTCATTCTCTCAAGGAGTTTATAGTCTAATGGGGGTGGGGCAGAGCAAGACACATAGGAGATTTCATCTATAACTAATATGGAAAAGCCCATTGGTCCTAAGCATGTAGTAGCCAAAAAAAGAGATGACAATACATCTTCTTTAACATTCATTTTCTATTAATAAAACCATGCCCATTTCTAATATTGAACCATTTGACAGTGATAAGAATTTTATTTTCTGGGACTTCAGTAGCTGTGGTTGCTGAAGAGGTGGAGGGTTCAGATTAATTTTAGTGCCAACAACTTCAGACACTGACTGGTCTCAAAGTAAACAAAAACATAGGAATTCAGATCTTGATTTCACAGTAATAGGCATTTTCTGATAGCCATCAATCAATAAACATTTATTAAGCATCTGTTATATACCAGGCACTGTGCTGAGCTTTGAAGATACAAGAAAAGGCACAAAGACCCTGACTTCAATCTAATGTGAGCTAATCTAATATGATCTAATATTCTGATATTTAGTTAAAACAAAGTCACACATTCATAGAATTTAAGCATTGAAAGGGGCTTCATAAATTCATTTCTATACACTACCTCCAAGAAATAAACTTCTGAAAAATAATCCTTAAATACTTTTAACCTCTGAAATACATTCAGATGCAACTCTATTATGTTAGTCTCCTCTACATAAAATTCTAGCTCTAGTTACTTTCACAAGTCCTTGCAACTTCTCAAAGTAACAAAATAAAATCATAATCAAAATTAATAACCATAAAATTAACAATGTCAATACTTATCTCTATAGGAGGGAAGTTGAACTGTCATTAATTTGCTGAAGGATATCCCCTTTAACAGAAGGAGAATATATTCCTCCCACATTTGGGTGCTATTGCTGGGTTTCCATGGAGCATTATAACACCAAGTATGGGTCTAGCTGTTGAATCCTAAAAGGAGGCCTGTATGAAATGTATTATTTTGTACTTGGTAGACTACTAAGTAGCCTCTTTGCACAGTAGTGTTAATCTTCCTTTTTTCCTTCTTTCCTTCCTTCCTTTTCTTCCTTCCTTTTTTTCTCTTTCTCTCTTCTTTCTTCCTTCCTTCCTTCCATCCTTTCTTTTTCTTTCTTTCTTTTTCTTTCTTTCTTTTTCTTTCTTTTTTCTTTCTTTCTTTCTTTCTTCCTTCCATCCTTTCTTTGTTCTTTCTTTCTTTCTTCCTTTCTTCCTTCCTTCCTTCCTTTCTTTCTTTCTTTCTTTCTTTCTTTCTTTCTTTCTTTCTTTCTCTTTCTCTCTTTCTTTCTTTAGTAGTCCAAGACTAAGTATATTCTCAAATTATAGAATTCTAAGATTTCTCCCTATCAAAAATATCTCTTCCATTGATCTGAAAGGGAGCTTTAAGATCTTTTAGCAAATGGTAAATGCAAAAGTAGAAAATTAGTCAGAGTTACATTGGAGTCTTATGATTTCCATATCCAGATTCCTACGCCTCACTAGTGTCTCTTCTATATGTAAAAATTGACATCGAAAGTCAATAGGAGCCATTATAAGAGAACTTAAGCCTCAGCAACTGTAGGTAGCAGGGTATCCAGCTCTACTCATATTCTTTGAAAGGAGATTAGATGATTGATTATAAGGAAACTCTTCAAAAAGTTGATCAAAATTATTTTTGAAATGCTTTACCTATTAATATACAAATGAACTCAAACAAATCTTCAATTTCACCTGGGTGGGCATTCACTCCAACAATGCTGAAATCCATTCATTCCTACCCATCCTTTGCTATTCAGGTCCATGTTTTCCTATGCTTGCCAAAAGGAGGTCCACTTGACCATATCAGGGCCTCCTTTGCTGTCTCTTGACATTGTGAAGATAACAATGGACACACTAGCTCTTCAGTGATTTTCTCTCATTCTCACAATATTACCAACCCATTTTTTCACTCATATTTTTCTTTGAGCTATCTTTTGCATTATTGTGATTCTTCAATGGTATCCAATTCTTTGTGAACCCATGGACTATAGCATACCAATATTGTCCATGGGATTTTCTTGGCAAAGATATTGAAATGGTTTACCATTTCTTTCTCTAGTAGGTTAAGGCAAATAGAGGTTAAGTGTCTTGTCCAGGGTCACACAGCTAGTAAGTGCCTATGGTTGGATTTGAACTCAAGTCTTCTTGACTCCAGGCCCAGCACTCTATTCACTAAGCAATCCAGCTACCTCATCCTTTACATAGCTTCTCTTTAATATCCTTTGTAATGTGTTGAAAGCTGCTTGACCCCACCACACATGCCTCCATTGCGCTTGGGGTGATTTTTAATTTCAATTCTTCAGAGACTTTAGTGTACCATAGCAGATACCCATACAACAGCACTTTCTATGAAAAGAACTTAGACAATTACAGCAGCAAGCACCCTAGCATATCCAGGATGGCTGCTGGCACAGGTTCTTTGATCTGCTTTTCCTTTAGGAAAGCAACTCAAAAAGGGCTAACAATCTTAGTTTAATAAAACATATATCATTTACCTACTTCAGGGGGAAAAGCCAGCAACCTGAACCCTGAACTTCAGAGAATACAAACAGAAGTTACAAGCAGACAAAAATACAGACAGAGAAAATAACACAGTTCAGCAGACCAACGGACAAGGGCTTCTAGTTAGTCACCAAAGAAAGAAGCACCTACATTTGGGTTTTCAAAGCTGGGGAGTTGGGGGGCGGTGTTCAACAGCTGCCCAGAATCTCATCTGGCCAAATGACACAACTCTTCCCAAAGTGAGCCCCAAAGCAAAACCTCACCTCAGAGGTGATATAGCCTTCTCCAAGGTCAGAGAACATCACAACCCTCTCCATTGGTTCTCAACCTTCCTAATGCTGTGACCCTTTAATACTTGTATGTGGGAGTATCTGCATGTGGGTGGACCTGTCTGGAGACAATAGAGGAGCGGTGTCTCAGTTCCTAAGACCATCAGAAATATGTGTTTTCCGATGCTCTTAGGCAACCCCTGTGATCCCTGTGAAAGGGTCGTTCGACCTCCAAAGGAGTCGCAACCCACAGGTTGAGAACCACAACGTCTTGACCCATTTGACTACAAAGTAACAAAAGTTATGCCTTCCTGAAAAACAAGCCTTCTACCATAGGCTCCATGTGTTTATATTCAGCCTATTAGGGGACAGAGCATATTTTCATATCAGGGAAGCTCCTCAAATTAACTTAGGCCTATCAAGGGGCAGGGAAGATCTTCAAATTTCCCATTACCATTACAGCAATTGATTAGAAGGACACTTCAAAAACCATGATTTTAGAAAATGATTTTTTTATATGAATTAAAAACATAGACCCCTGTTTTGAGGAAAAGCAACATTATAAAGAATTTAGTGGTTTCCTGAAGGCAATCCAGCTTCTCTCTTCACTTTTGTACACTTCCCATAAATAGCCTGTGAATTTTAAATTTTTGGTTTTAGGAATGTAACTAAAATTAAAGGTGTTTTGAAAAAGCCCAAAAGACAGCAGATGTCTAGGAGGAGAATGTCTATTTCAAAAGCCAACAAGCTACAAAAAAAACAGGCCCATTGGTCAACTTTCCTTAGCAAAGAAGAAGAAATTAACAACACCTATGAGTATCACTTTTAAATAAGAAAAGGAGCAATGAAAACTTTCAAAGAAGCTTGTGATATATTTAATGTTATTTTCCCAAGTAACCATGGGAGTTTTGTACCCTTGAAGTACTTATTATTTCCATGATGTAATAGAAGACAAATTAAAAGTGCAATGAGAAAGAGGCATCAGGATCAAAATCACACATCAATTTCATTTATTTTTATGTAAGTACTTGTAGGAATTCAGAGAAAATTCACTGTAAATATTTGTTTTTTCTCATATCATATTTATCCCTTTTCACTGATAAAATGTTCAGAATGCAAATCTGATAACTCACTGAGCACCTCTCATTCTCTTCTGCCCACTGCCTAATCCACTTTTGTAGATCAGCAAATATTCATTGTTCTTCTTGTTTGTCATTACTTATTTATCAACCTACTTATTAATAATACATGGTCATAATTTACAAATATCAAAGTTAACTTCTAATTCTCCTCCTTTGAATGCCCTTTGGATTCTGTCAGTAAACAATGAAACATGAACCAAGAGCTCAAGAACAAAAATCTTTATAAAAAGAGGAAATGGAAAAATACTCTCATCAGCTGAGGTATATGTATTTTTAGAATATTTTCAAACTATATAACCTCGTGAGTCAATTCAACTTCTTTTGTTATAGAAACCACTCAATTTTGCTCCATTTATCTTCACTTTTGTTGATCTTAAAAAGGAAAGGGTTAGAACTTTACAGGCATCCCAGCATTATAGTATGTGATTATCTGAATGGGTTGAATCCCAAATAGCTAAGTTAAACCAAGTGTTATTACCTTAATTGTCAGTGTCAAATTTCTTTAATGTGTACCATTTAAAAATACAGTTGTCCTGAAAGAACTAAGAATAAATAGACTAACAAGATAAGTAGGGAATTATTGATGCAAGACTTAAAATATTGGGAAGATCTGCTTTTTAACAAAGTAATATACAAGGTATAAAAAGAATTGATACCAATATATAAGTTCAAGAACCTTTTATTAATAAATAAGTGGGCAACAGATATATATAATTCTCATGAGAAAAATCATAAAGTATCAACAATCATATAAAATTGTTCCTATTCATTAACAATAAGAGAAATATACTATAAAACAAGTCTGAGTTTTCTACTTCATACCTAATAAACTAAAAAAGATGATAAAAGATGGAAAAAGTCAATGTGACAATGTGGGCACACTAATGCACCATTCAAGAAGCTCTGAATTGGTTCAACTATTATGGAAAACAATTTGGAAATATGAGAGAAAAGTCACTACACGATTCATGTCCTTTTATCCAGCAACCACACCACTAGGTATATATCCTAAAGAGGTTAAAGATGAAGTAAAAAGTCCCAAATTTTAATAACAGCACCACTTTTGTGGAAGCAAACCACCCCCACCCCCCGCCATGGTTACAACCACTTGAGTAACAGCTGAACAAATTGTTGTACATGGATACAGCGGAAAGCATTTCTTCATAAGAAATGGTGGATGTGAAGAATTCAGAAAATATGGAAGAACTTCTAGGAGTTAATTCAGAATGAAGTAAGCATGGACAAAAAAGATGTAATGTAAATAAAAGCAATACTGAAAATCAGCTGAAGTTCAATTAACTAAAATAATATCCTTGGTCTCACTTAGTTGTCTGTTACAAGAGAGGGTTAGATGGGGAGAGGTATTAGGAAACTGATGATGAATAAACTATGGATGTCAATAAAACTTTTTTTAAATTAAAATTTAAAATAAAAAAAGTAAATGAGATAATTATGTAAGCTGATACAGTAATTTGGAGAGTCCACACTTTGTACAGTAGCTCTTGCTAAGAAGGAAAAAAATGGGCTGTTTTTTGTCCTATGTTTTAAATTACATTGGTATCAGAAATATCAGTCATTATAGATTTAATCACATTGAAATATATTTCCTTAGCATATGAGATATTCTCCAGATATAGGAAGTCTCTCCTACAGCTTCCTCAGGCCACAACAGGATTAATTCCCAATGACCATGCTGTTATAGCTCTTTGGGGAGTTAGGAGCTTTCACAAAGCAGTTAGATTGGCCAGTTAGGCTAAAAGCAATAGACATTTATTAAAGTCTCATTTTACTTCCCAGAAGAGAAGGCATTAGGCATAACTGGAAACACCCAGGGGCCTGGGCAGGAAGAAACATGGGCAAAGGAAGAGGGGTTCAAGGCAAAGGATAGAGATGTCCAAATCTCAGGCACTATATGTGTGTGTGGTGGGGGGGAGTTTCCCATATTAAAGTGTGATGGTCTTCAGGCCACAGCAGAAGGAATAAGGGAGTTAGTGATAATCCTTAGAGGGGTTGCCATGTAGATTAGGCAAACTGAAGTAATGCCAAATGTTTGTGACTCCTTGTAATGTTAATGGGATTTAAGATCTTTTCATCTATTAATAGGTCTCACTGTGGAGCCCATTAAGGGAAGCTTGCTTAGGGGAGGCTTGCTTGTAGGAAGGCTTTCATACCTTTTGCTAATTTCCAATTAGTCACTGAGTAGAGGGTTGTGATACCTTCTGGCTCTGAGAAATGTATATATGCTCTGATTTGGTATTTTGCTTTGGGGGCTCACTTATGAGAAGGATCTTGTGATTCCCTAGTCGAGATTCTGAGTGGTCCTATGGTCAGAGTTCCCCGACTGCTCAGATGTAAAAGTTCTATCCACCCAGAGATGTATATAAAGTGTATAGATGATTCAGGCAGTCAGAGCCCTGTCAGTTGGTCTTTATTTCTCTGCTTGTATTTTCTCTATTTCTTTGTTTGGATTTTCTCTGAAGTTCAGGCTGTTCATTTTTCCCCTGAACTAATGAACATAATTTAAAAAGATTGTTGACCCCTTGAACAGCTATCTTTCCTAGAAAGGAAGATCTAAGAATCTGTGCTAGCAGCCATCCTGGGTATGCCAGTCTGGTTGCCACTACATTCCTACTCAGCTATGGTAGGATGTCTTGGCTCTTCATTACTTCCACACCAGGCATCTCAGTGAATCAGGATCTGGGGATACAAAAATAATAGTGAAATATTTCCTTCCTTCAAGGATTCTTTATTCTCTCCAGGGAGACAAAATAAAATATATAGATAGGTATGTATAAAATAGATACAAGGTAATGGGGTGGACATTAAAAGCTGGGAACCTGTAGGAGGTGGTACTTGAACTGATTCATGAAAGCAACTCTGCATTGGAGGCATGAGAGATAGAGAGTCAGTGCAAAGACAGAAACAAAGAATAAAGTGCCATGTGTGGAAAACAGTTAAGAGGTCTAGTTTAGAGTCAATAGACAATAAGGGAATGTGAAGAGAACTTTGGGGATTATGAAGGGGAGAAATGTATATGTGTATACATATATGTATGTTTATATACATATACACACACATATATATCTACACATATCTATGCATCTTTATGCATATCTTTATATGTATATATGGACTAACCCCATGAATTTCATGTATATTATAGCCTTTGGGTAACTATAAAGAAAATGAACAAAAGATCTCATACCTAATTACCAGTTTCCAAATAAATAATGAGGCAGGGATTAAAGAATAACTGGTCTCTCAACTCTTATTGTCTCCCAGAAGAACATCTTACTATAACAATTTTAAATTTTATTGGTTCTTTAGCCACATCACAGCCACTACCTGTGAGTGTTCCCCAAGGCTTTATCCTGGGTCCTTTTCTCATCTCCCTTTAAACTTTTTTCATTTGGAAGATGTTGGGGTAGAAGCAGGAGCTCCTTGAGCTCCCCCCATAACCACCTCAAGTACCTATAAAATATACTCGAAACAAATATTAGAACTCAAGAACTCATAAAATGACAGAGAAACAAGGCTCCCACTGAAGGCAGCCTGGCAAGTGGACAGGAAGGGTTCATCACAGTGTGCTGGGAGCCAAAACCAGCCCGGTCTGAAACCTCAACTGTAGCCTGAGGGCAGCCAAGACAAGCCACAGCTGGAGCATTCAGGAGATTGGATCACCTGCAGCTGTGGCAGTTTCCAGAATTCTCAACCCATAAGAGCCAAGGACAAAGTGAAAGGTTGGTGGAACTTGGCTTAATTTGGCGAAGAGGAGTGAGTCTGGCCGTCTACTCCCAGAGCAAGAAAGCAGTGGAAGTGGCCCCTGCAGCTGCTTTCATGTGGCTGCTTCAGAGCTCCCAGCCTGCAGATTGCAGGGGGGCCAAGCAATCATTCAGAGGCTAAATGCTCTTGCCTTAACCTGCCTCGATTGGGATCATAATCTTGGGTGATGGTCCTGAGGTGTGTGACCAGTGAACCAAAGCTGGTGGGGGCTGCAGAGACAATGGCCTAATAGCTCCGGCAGCTGCAAAAACCCCAGCAATTTAGGACAAAGCTCTCCCCTCTGAAAGCAGAGTTCTACTGAGCCCAAAAAGTCAAGTAATTGGCTGACAACATGAGCAGGCAACATAAGCAAAGCAAGAACAGCAACCCAACTTTAGATTCCTTTTTTGGAGACAAAAAGGATCAAAGCATGGAATGGGAGGAAGACAACACAGTCAGAACTCCTGCACCAAAAGCTTCCAAGAAAAATATAAATTGGTTACAATCTATAGAGGAGCTTAAGAAGGATTTTGAAAACCAAATAAGAGAAGTGGAGGCAAAATTGGAAAGAGAAATGAGAATGATGCAAGAAAACCATGAAAAGAGAGTCAACAACCTGACTGAAGAAAATAACACCTTAAAAAATAGATTAACTCAAATGACAAAAGAGGCCCCAAAAGCCAATAAGGAGAAGAAGGCCTTAAAAAGCCAAATTTGCCCCATGGAAAAAGAATCTCAAAAGCTTTCTGAAGAGAATAATTCCTTCAGAATTAGAGTGGAGCAAATGGAAGCAAATAACTTTATGAGAAATCAAGATACTATTAAACAGATGCAAACAAATGAAAAAAGAGAAGGCAATGTGAAATATCTCACTGGAAAAAACCACTGACCTGGAAAACAGATCCAGGAGAGACAATTTTAAAATTATTGGACTATCTGAAAGCCATGATCAAAAAAAGAACCTAGAAAGAATTCTTCAAGAAATTCTCAAGGAAAACTGCCCTTATATTTTAGAATCAGAGGGTAAAATAGAACCTGAAAGAGTTCACCAATCACCTCTTGAAAAAGATCCCTAAAAGAAAATTCCTAGGAATATTATAGCCAGGTTCCAGAGCCCCCGGATGAAGGAGAAAATATTATAAGCTGCCAAGAAGAAACAATTTGAATACTTTGGAAACACAATCAGGATAGCTCAGGACCTAGCAGCTTCTACGTTAAGGGATCGAAGGGCCTGAAATATGATATTCCGGAGATCAAGGGAGCTAGGATTAAAACCAAGAATCACTTACCCAGCAAAATTGAGTATAATGTTCCAGGGGAAAATATGGTCATTCAGTGAGGTGGAGGACAAGCATTCTTGCTAAAAAAACCAGAACTGAATAGAAAATTTGACATTCAAATACAAGAAGCATGAGAAGGTAAACATGGAAAAGAAATCATAAGGAACTTATCAAAGTTGAACTATTTACATGCCAACATGGAGAAATGATAATTGTAACTTATGAAACTATTCTCAGTATGAGTATAGGTGAAGGGAATATAAAAGTGTATATATATGTATACAGACACATATGTCTATATAGGAGGGTATATATATGCATATGAATACATATGTGTGTGTGTGTGTATATAT
>CM053592.1:86775927-86789298 GCA_028646515.1 Pseudochirops corinnae | reverse complement strand
AGGCTGTTGACTTGCTTTTCATGATTTTCTTGCATCATTCTCATTTCTCTTCCCAATTTCACTTGTCATATTTGATTCTCAAAATCCTTCTTGAGCTCCTCCATGGCCTGTACCCAGTTCATATTTTTCTTGGAGGCTTTTGATGCAAGAATTTTGACTTTGTTGTCTTCTTCTGTTCTATGTTTTGATCCTCTTTGTCCCCAAAAAAGGATTCTATAGTCTGATTTCTCTTCCTCTGTTTGCTCATCTTGCTAGCCAATTACTGGCCTTTAGAGCTCTTTGCCATGGTAGAACTCTGCTTCTAGAGTGGAGAGTGCTGTGTCCCAAATTGCCATGGTTTTGCACAGCTGTTGTCAGAGTTTTTTTCCAGGCACCTGCTTCAGAACTGTGAGGAAGATTTTCTCTCCACAACCTCAACAAACTGCCACAGCAGTGCACCTCACCCCAGGACCACCGCCCAAGACTGTGACCCAGATTCAAGTAAGGCAAAGCAGGAGAAACCTACCTCAGTGCCAGCAGAGAGATTCCTGCAAATGCCTTCTGACCAGTCATTTGGTTCCCCCATGATCTGTAGGCCAGGAGCCATAAGCAGCAGTGGCAGCACTTTCACTGCTCTGGGGGCAAGGGTTGGACCATGTTTTTCTCTCATCCTGGTTTAACAGGGTTCCCACTGACCTTTTACTTTCTCTTTGGTGTTTGTGGGTTGAGAGTTTTGGAAACGACCACAGCTGCCAGTGATTCACTCTCCTGAAGTCTGCTCCAGCCAGTCTGTGCCACTGGTCAGGGCTGTCCCAGATCTGGGTCTGTATTCCTCATGCATGGCTCAGCTCTTAGCCTGGTGCAATAGGCCCTGCCTTTAGGCCTGCCAGGTTGCCTTCAGCAGATTTGTTTCTCTCTGTCACTTTGTAGGTTCTGTAGCTCTAAAATTTGTTTAGAGTCATATTTTATAGATATTGGAGGTGGTTGGTGTGGGAGATTAAGCAGGTTCCTGCTTTTACTCTGCCATCTTGGTTCTGCCCCCAGGAGTGACATTTTCACTATCAGAATCACTATGGCAGCAACTTGGTGACTTGATTGGGAAAAAAAGACTGGATTTGAGGCAAAAATGTCAATTAGGAAGCAACTACAACAGTCCAGATGAGAGGGGATGAAGGTCTAAACTGAGGTCCTAGGTAGTTGTGTGAGTTAAGAAAATGGGACAGAAAAACAAACAAAAAAAAAAGGGACAGATGTAAGAGGTTATGGAAGGAGAAATGACAAGAATTTAACAAATCATTGGCTATGAGGGGTGAGGGACAGTGAGGAGTCAAGAACAGAAGCAAAATTCCAAACCTGAAAACCTGGAAGGATGATGGTGCCCTCCACATAAATGGGGAAGTACAAAAGTAGGAAGGATTTTGTTTTCAGGATTTTGGGGGGTGGGGGTGGAGTGAGGGGTAAGGCAAGTAATGAGTTCTGTTTCAAACCTATCAAATTTGAAATTATCATGGAACAACTACTTTGAAAAGTCCAATAGGTAGTACTGTGGAACAAGAGGTCAGGAAAGAGATTAAGTCTAGGTATATAGATCTGGGAGTCAGCTACACAGAGATAGATTATATCACCCCAGTTAGGAGGCATGATATTGAGGATGATCCAGTAAAGAAGACTAGAGGATACTGGTGCCCTTGATGGAAATAGGAAAGATTGAAAAGGGGTGAAGGATATTGAAATAGCAACTTTGCCTGCTGGTCCTGTACTACTCACTCTTACCCACCAAAAAACAGAAAGTGAGAATGAGAGACTTTCCATTGCCCTGGAACTCAAAGCCTGCAGCTGAGGGGCACCTGTAGAATACACAAGGTTGTGGGGAGCACGGTACAAGGACGTGAGAAAGGGTGGGATTTTGGCTGCCCAGTTGTTGCTTGTAGTACCTGGTGTAATGGTAATTGTAATTTGAAGATCTTCCCTGCCCCATAATAAGCCTAAGGGAATTTGAAGACCTTCCCTGATTTGAAAATATACTCTGCCCCCTAATAGGCTGGATGTAATCACATAGAGCCTGTGGTGGGAGAAGTTTGCTGAAAGATGAAGCAGAGCCCACAGGAAGCTGGGAGACAGAGCCTGCTAGACAGTTGGGAGGAGAGTTTGTTTCCGAGGGAGACAGATAGGCTTTGGGGTAAATATTGGTCAAATATTGATTTATGGGAAGGCTAAAGGATAGTGTGGTTATCCATTATGTTGTGGTGCATTAACTTCTATGTTGCTATGATGGATTTGATTTCTTGGTGTTGGGATTTGATTTTCTGGTGTTTAAATAAATGTTTTTGCTTCTGTCCTCTATATGGAGAGTCTATATTTTGTACTTGAGCACCATGCAAGTATATTTATAGTGATCATGGGCACTGTAAATATTGCATTGGTGCTACACCTGGGTCCATCTTGAGGACCTCATGCCTGGTACATCCTCAAGAGGTGAGTAATTGGCAGCGTCTGAATTGGGGAATGCTGTTGTGTTGCAAACAAGCCTAAGATGGCTCTGGTGCGATAGACCCTTCCTGTAGGGTTTTGGTTGATTGTCAAATCAAGTCAACAGATATGTATTAAGCATGTACTATGTTCCAGGTTCCATGCTAAGCACTAGGAATACAAAAAAAGGCAAAAAACATCTCTATTCTCAAGGAATTCACAGTTTAATAGAAGAGACAACATGAAAACAACTATATACAAACAAAGATACATATAGAATAAATTGGAGATATTCACAGAAAGACTAAAGGGGACTGGGAAAGTCCTTGCAGGTGAGAATTTAGCTGAGACTTGAAAGAAGCCAGGGAAGTCAAGAAGCAGGGATCAGGAGAATGAGAATTTCAGGCATGGGAGACATACATGAAAATGTATGGAGTGAAGAGATGGACTGCCTTGTGCAAGGAACACTCATTGGGATGGATCAAGCTATGGCTCCCTAAGGTCCTGCCTTGTCTTCCACTTTGAAAACCATAGCTCTAAGCAACACAGAGCAACTCAGAAACAAAATATGTTCCTGGAAATCCTTTAATTCAAATTTATAGTAATAAGAAATATTTGGGGACTGTAGAACCTCTATGGAGCTTTGGGATTTTTTACCTACAGAGGGCACAGTGACGCAAACCTGCCCCCCCCCCCCCCCGGCCCCTTGGACTAAAGGTTACCTGACTGGTCTATAATCCATTAGAATATTCAAAGGCAAATACATACTTTTTTTTTTTTAAACCAGACCAATGAATTCAATGTTGTAAGGAATTCTCACTGAGGAATCTCCCAATACCAATGCAGATATTGATTATTGCTCTGCAATTTATAGTCTTTAAAGTTGCCTGGCAAAGAATTGGAAATTGAGGAGATGTACATCAATTGGAGAATGGATAAACAAGCTGTGTTATCTTATTGTGAAAGAATACTATTGTGCTGTAAGAAATGATGGGCAGAATTATTTCAGAAAAATCTGGGACATCTTCAAGGAACTTACACAAAGTGAAGTGAGTAGAACCAGGAGTACACTGTACACAGTAACAGCAATAGAGTGCCAATGATCAACCATGAAAGACTTAGCTACTCTGGTCAAGATAATGATCCAGGACAATTCCAAAGGACTTGTGATAAAAAATGCTGTCCTTCTCCGGAGAGAGAACTAACTGATGAGCTCTGAGTGCAGATTGAAGTATACTTTAAAAAAAAACTTAAAAAAAAATTTCTTGGTTGTGTGTGTGTGTGTGTGTGTGTGTGTGTTCTTTTGCAATGTGGCTAATATGGAAATATATTTTGCATGAGTTCACATGTACAGAGGGAAAGTTGGTGGGTAACTTTTGTTTGCAGATGACTCAATGCAGCCTCTGAGGCTGAGATACAACAAAGTATGGATCGTTCTCTGCTGTTTGTGCTAATTCTGGTCTAACAATTAACACCAAAATAGAAGTTTTCTACAAACCAGCACCATACTATCCATATGGTTGCAGAAAAGGGAGAAAATTTGAATATTTTTAAATATTGAATTTGAAATTCACTTCCCTTAGCAGTACACTTTCTAGGGATGTACACTTAGATTATGTGGATACACATATTACCAGAGCTAGCTCAGTGTTTGGGAGGCTCCAAGAGAAAGTGTGGGAGACAAGAGGTATTAGACTGACTATCGAACTGAAGGTCTACAGAGCTGTTGTGTTGACCTAATTGTTGTATACCTGTGAAACCTGAATGCCAAGAAACACAATCGCTTCCATATAAATTACCTTAGGAAGATTCTGAAGATCACCTGGCAAGCTAAAGTACTGGACACTGAGATCTTTTCTCAAGCCAAACTGCCAAGCATTCAAACTCTACTACAGAGAGCTCAGCTCTGATGGATTGGCTGAGTTGTTGAAATGCCAAACATACATTTGCCTAAAAGACTATTTTATGGAGAATTCACACAAGGCAAGTGCTCATATGGAGGTCAGAAGAAGTAATACAAAGATACTCTCAAGTTCTCTCTGAAGAACTTTGGAATTGATCATGAAACATGGGAGACACTGGCACAGGGCTGTCCAATATGGCATGCCCACATCAAAGAAGGTGCTGTGCTCAATGAGCAAAGCAGAATTGAAGTAGCTCAAAAGAAATGTGAGAAGCACAAATTTAAAGATATCTCCACTTCAAATGTTCATCTGGACTATTTGTGCCCAACTTGTGGTAGAGCCTTTTGAGCTCATATTGGTCTGATCAGCCACAGTCAGACACATTGTACCTTGACTTCGACACAGTGATGTCATTTTGGTCCTCTTTGAGAAAAGACAACAACAACAACAACAACAAGCTTGCCATCTCAAAGGGTGGTGGAAGGGTAGAAGTGTGGGAAATTGTGGAACTTGAAAATTTTTAAATGACAGTTAAATTTTTTTTAATGTAATTGGGAAATATTTAATGAAATAAATAAATATATAATTTTAAAAAGTTGTCTGGGGCATTGAGAAGTTAAATCATGACCTCTCTTGAAGGATCACAAAGCTTTCTATGTGAGATGCATGACCCAATTACAAATCAACTTGATTCCTTAGCTCCTGCATTGGGTTGGGTTAAGTCAGCAAATTTTTAAATTGAGTAGGAGCCTAGTTAGAAGGCAAAAAGGAAAGCAAGAGAAAGGAATGTGGGGGAGACTTATGAGATGAAGAGGAAATGAAGGGCCAGGGGTTGACAAGGCTCTTAGTCAATGTTAAATAATAATGAAGTAACCAACAACTGGCTACAAAGAAGGACGAAAGATAAGCATGCCAGCAGCATGCTTTATTTGTGCCCACAGCTGGGTACCAGAGTTTAACTCGCCTTTTATGACATTGCTGACAGTTTTACTATGTTAGTAGCACAAGACCATAATGAATAAAAAGCAAATGTTTTTGGTATATAAGAAACAAATAAATGGTGGAGTAAGAATAACAAAAAAAGAAAGAAATTTTATTTCCAAAGTCCTAAATGGATGTTACATTACTGAAGAGGCCAGAACAAGTAAATCACAGCCAAATATATAAATAAGTGGGTTAGTTCCATGATGGGATGAAACCTTGCAATGTTTCCATTAATTCTCAGCAAGGGATTTTTGAAATAAGTATACTGTGTAAAGAGTCTGTTCTGCATTTGGCAATAGAAATGCCTTTGAAGGTGAAATTTCAGTCAGGCTGTGGTGTTCAAAGTACAAGGCACTATAGGGAGATGCCTGGGAAATAATAGATGTCAGAGTCATAACTAAAATGAGCCTTTGCCTCAGGGCCTAGAATTCAGAGGGCCCTAAAAACCCTCATAGTTCTTCAGGAGAAGAGAAACAATAAAGCTTGATATTTTTTCCTCGCCACTGTAGCCAGGTACCCAGGCTCCAGCACCATCATTCATCCCCTACCCCCAATACTATCCTGCAGCCTACACCAGAAAGAAAGAAAGAAAGAAAGAAAGAAAGAAAGAAAGAAAGAAAGAAAGAAAGGAGGGAGGGAGGTAAGAAGAGAAAGAAAAAGGAAAAGGTACTGCAATCTAACACTGTGCTATTAGTTCTAGGATGCATAGAAGTTTGTAAGGCCATGGGGTCTTGGGATACAATAATCTTGTCAGGGCACATGTCACCTGGCTAAGGCCCAGGATACTAAAGTAGATAAAGAAGTTTCATGTTTTCCCTAACTAACCGCCTACTCTCCCCTCTATGCCCTGTTTTCCATTTTTTTTTCTTTTTTCACCCTGATGACGGTAGAAATCTGATCCTAGGAAGGGACTGGCTCTCTCCCAAAACTCTAAGGCAGTGGTTCTCAACCTGTGGGTCACGACCCCTTTGGGGGTTGAATGGGGTCGCCTAAGACCGTCGGAAAACACGTATTTCCAATGGACTTAGGAATGGAGACACTGCTCCTCTATCTGTCTCCAGGTGGGTCCGCCCACATGTAGATACAACCACATACAAGTATTAAAGGGTCCCAGCATCAGGAAGGTTGAGAACCACTGCTCTAAGGTATTGGGGTTATTTACAATGGTATTGCCCAAAACAGTTTGAGTTAATTAACTTCCTTCCTTGCTGACATCCATTGTCCACACAACGATTTCTTCCCCCCACCCCAAGGTAAATGAACAGCCTCATCCCCTATGTTGATTTTCTTACTTCATATTTGTGGGGAGAGAATGGCAAGAGAAGGCATCAATTTTGCTTGGGTCATTATCCTATCTCACTACTCTCAACCTTAAATTGAGGTTGCCACTTGTCTCAAGCTTGTTTAGTGCTGTCCTAAGTGCAAAAAATTCCTAATTATTGGTTAGATATGGACCTGACCCTGAGGAACCGAAAGTTTAATAGTCACAGACTTGTAAGACTCCCATGAGTCTATAGCATGCCCATCTCAAACTATAAAAAGACTGAAAAGGATGGTAAATCTAAGACTTGGGATTCATAGGACCACAGATTTAGGATAGGAAGAGAGAACTTAGAGGCTGTAGTCCACCCTCTTCGCTTGACAGACAAAGAAACTGGATCATAGAGAGAAGTGATTTGTCCAAGGTCATATAGATAGAAAGTAGCAGAACTGTGATTTTAACCCAGGTCCTTTGAATATAAATAACTGAACATTTAAAACCACACTTGCTCATATACCTTTATATATAATCTTTTTATTTCATCCTTTCGGCAAAGAGATTCTATACAGAAAGACATCTGAGACAACAAATTTTAATTTATGTTACTCAAAATGGTAGACTATCTAAAATTGGGTGAGATATCTCAATAATTAGTGTAGAATGAGGTCATCTTTGATATTTTCAATATCAGACTGACAGAAAGTTGCATCGTTTACATATTCATTCCAAATTTTGCCACCTTCTATTCCCCATTCCACACGGCAATCCAGATCCAACATTACATTTCTGAACTTGTCCCCTACCCCCAGACCTGATGGAAATTGTCAGGGAACACTAATAGGCTGAAAATAAAAGGGAATAGAAGCTGTGCCACCCAGAAGGAAGAATTAATTCCAAATGTTGTTGAAGTGATAGGAACTTTAATCAGTGCTGCAGTAAACTTTGTCGCCATGATTTACGGAACAGGGTCAAGAATGAGAATGAGCAGTTCAGGGTGAGGGGAATGGCATGACACTGTGTCATCATGAAGTGGCAAAAGCATTTTAAGGTGTCAGATTTTTTAAATGTAAAATGTACCCTTCTCTTCAGAGCCATCATCAAGGAGCTGACACTTCACCAACAGCTCAGCAGCCCTTGTCACAGATTACTCATTTCTCCTCAAAGATATCCTGCCCTGTGCCTGGTGTCAACATCAAAGCAATTTTCTGCCTCCACAGGCATGGCTGAAATGTCAGCGATGTGATGCTAGTTCACAGAGAGGGTCCTGATGACAACTGGGAAAGTCATCCACTGTTTCCCAGTCAAGATACAAAACATGAGCAACTTTTATCTCCCTTTTAAGTAGATCTGGGACAACGGATCACCACCAGGCTGCTGGTGTTCCCAAAGCATCGGACACTTTCAGAATGTGTCTAAAAAAACAAATAACTGCATGGGAGCTGAACTGAAAAACAACATATTCTCCAATAGATAAAGGGTCAAAGGACATGAACATGCTGTTGCAAAGGATTCAATCCAAATGATCAACAACCTCATGGAAAAATGCTCTAAATTAGCAATAACAAGAAAAATGCAAATGAAAACAATTCTGATTGTATCCCCAGCATTTAGCGCAGTGCCCAACATATAGTACACACTTACTTAATAAATGTTTATTGATGATTGATAGATTAATCTAATATCAAGAAAGAATAAACATGACATAAACAGAAAAGTGTCTTGTGCTCGTGTCCATCTGGCTATTGGGGGAGAGAAAAGGACCAAGTTCTCTCCCCCATCCAACGACCACCAGCAGCATTTTTTTCTCCTCACTTGAAAGCCACCAAAGCTTCCAGATACAATCAAGCCAATCAGATGGGCAAAAATGACACAAAAAGAAAACGACCATGTTGGAAATAATGTGGAAGGACAAAGACATTAATACAACTGTTGCTGGAGCTCAGAACTGGTCCAGTCATTCTGGAAATCGGTATGGAATCATATTCCTAAAGTCACTAAACTGTGCCTGCTTTTTGACCCAGCAATACTACTACTAGGCTGCTATCCTAAGGAGATCAAAAGAAAAGGACTCATATGTACATGAAAAGAGGAAGGGAAAAGGAGTAGACACTGAAGGCCAGCACTCAGCACATGCTCTGCCTAGAGTCAGTCCAAGAGAGGGTTGGTGAGCCTGCTTCAAGAACCGCGTCATGTGATGGGCTTTCCTTTTTTCAGTTTCAGAGCATGCTCAGGAACCTTCTATCTAGTTCTAGTCAGCTTACTGGGTGGTGGTGAAAAACTTTTCTATTGCTTGCTGAGCCAGAATCGAGAATCATTCAAAAGGCTTGAAAAGACAAAGGCTCTTCTTTGGTGGCTTTCAAGTGAGGAGAAAAAAAAGTTACTGGGGGCCATTGGATGGGGGAGGGGACTTGGTCCTTTTCTCTCCCCCAGTAGATATATGTACATGAGCACACGATACTGTGCTGTTTCTGTTTGTATCATGTTTATTCTTTCTTTATATTAGATCAATCAATTAATAAACAGTTATTAAGTGTGTACTACATATCAGGCACTGTGCTAAATGCCAGGGATACAAAAAGAGACAAAAGATAGTCCTTGCAGGAGCTCACCATCTAATGATATAATATCAGAATCAGTAGGAAGCAGAATATAACCTTATGAGTTTTGAAAGGTAAGAAGAGCCATCACAGTTCCAGCTGTTGAAGTTCACCGTCCTCTGCCAGCAGCCAAGTCTGATGAGGAGCTAACTTTAAGAAGCATTTTAGTCGACCCAGCACAGCAGTGAATTGACCAGGAAGATGAGTTACCCTGTCCTTCAAGCAAGGAGACTACTTGTCCATTGGCTATGCTATATCCACAAGTGAATTTGGTGGGGAGAAATGTTTGTAAATCACCACTTGAAATCTGAGTCCCTTCTCCCAGAGATGGAGGTGATAGAGGAATCTAGATTTCTGGTTGCTGAGATTTTACTTTTACTTTGATTCTTGCTATATCTTGTCAGTAAATAAATATCCCTTTGTAAAAACTAATTGATAGGGGTGGCTAGGTGGCACAGTAACTAGAGCACTGGTTCTGAAGGCAGGAGCACCTGAGTTCAAATCCAGATTCAGACACTTAACACTTATTAGCCATGTGACCTTGGGCAAGTCACTTAACCAGAATTGCCCTGCCCTCCCTCCTTCAAAAAAAAAAAGCACAAAACAAAACAAATTGATACTAATTTTTTAAACTGATATCTAGGAGAGATCAACTGATCAAAATTATATTGGGACATTACTCACTGGTCAAATGAATAACAGTGAGACAGTATGAGGACAAATACACCAGGTGGAAAATCAAGAGCAGTCCCATTAGTGAAAATATCCCTAAATCCTCAAGGTTATCCCATAAAACTGTGAGGGGAGATGTAGCCAGTCATCCTCTGGGGACTGAACTTGCTGGTCTGAGAGTATGAGTTGGGCAAGTAAGTACAGTCTACGTGTTAAAAACAAAAATATTTATACAGCACTTTTTATTATACCAATGAACTGGAAACTAAAGGATTCATCCGTTGGGGAATGGCTAAACAAAGCATGGCACAAAAACGTAATGGAATATTATCATATCAAAAAAGAACTAATGAAAGAGATGATATTAAAGTATCTTGGGAAGACTTGTATGAACTGAAGCAGAGTGAAGTGAGAAGAATCAAGAAAGCAATTTATGCAATAATACCAATTTAAATAAAAACAACTTTAAAAGGCATGAAGAATGTCACCCACTTCCTAAAAGAGAGCTGGGTTCAGAAAAAGAGATACATTTTTTTAAACATGGCTAATGTGGGAATTTGTTTTACTTAACAATGCTTGTTACAAAGGTTTCTTTATGGAAAGAGAAGGGAGGCTAGTAGTAATGCCACCAAAAAGGAAACAAAAAGAGATCCATTCAAATATTTTTTAAATGCACAAAAGAAATCAGAAGGAAGTTCAGATAAATAGAACAGCTTCAGAAGTGTTAAATTCATATATATATATATATATATGCATGTATGTATGAATGTATGTATATATACATATATAATTTTTTAAAAGCAAGCTGTATGTTTCCTATACAATCTTCTATTAATATTCTTTGAATATGAAAATACTTTTTTATGTTCAGTATAGAATTTTTAGAAAGGAAAAATCACAACTTAGATCAAGCAAGTGGCTTTCTGTAAAGTCCATTCAGAAAATGGTTTTGCCTTCCATCCTTTAGGCAGATATTCTAAAACTTATTAAGATTGTCTATTTAAAGTTAGAAAGGATCTTAAAGGCCATCAAACCCAATTTCCATATTTCAAAGATGAGGAAATCAAAGCATAGAGCAGTTAACTTGACTTGCCTACCATCACACAGCTAATAAGAAGCAGAAGCAGAATTCCAAGGCAGGTTTTCAGGGCTCTAAATCCAGTGCCCTAAGATACCATTCTGTCCAATAACTAAGAACCTGGACCTGTTGGACTCTACCACTATATTTTCTCCTAGGTGATTGGAATACATTATTCTCATGTATTCTAAGAAGGAAATTATGTTTCTCAGTCTATTATTGTGCTTAATTAAAGAGTAGAGGAAGACACTTTTTGTTTTTTTAGTCCAGATAACTCCATTTATTAATTAAGAACTAAATGCAAAGATGTGTTATATTTTTTTTAAAAGGTTCACTAGTTTTTTCAGGCCTCATCTTCCTTCTTATAGGTTAAGCCTGACCCAGACAGGCCCTTACCTTCTGACAGCCTCACAATCTCCTTGGAACCTGCCATCAGAAAAGCTTCTTTGCCAGTCTTGCTAATTGGTGCCTCCCTCTCTGTGACATCAGTGGTGAAAAATAAAACACTTTTTGCCTGTTAGAGAAACTTACCTGTCTCTATGAAACACTTGACTTTTGTATAAAGGGGTGCAGCCCTGTCCTGTAGTATAGAACTCAAGTTGTTTTTTGGTTTTGTATTCAGAAATGTTTATATTTTCTTTTTTCCAGTTATATGTAAAAACAATTTTTAGCATTTATTTTATTTTTTAAATTAAATTTTATTTATATTTTTAGTTTACAACATTCATTTGCAAAAGATTTTGAGTTACAAATTTTCTCCCCATCTTTCCCTTACCCATCACACCAAAACAGCAATCCTACTGAATGCCCCCTCCCCCAGTCTTCTCTCTCCTGATCCTCCCCTCCCCTTCCAACTTTCCAGTAGGGCAAGATGGATTTTCATACCCCAGTGCCTGTATATCTTATTTCCCAGTTGCATGTAAAATAATAATAATAATAATAATTTTAAAAAAACATTTGATTTTAAAACTTTGAATTCCAGATTCTTTTCCTTCTTCCCTCATCACCCACACTTACTGAGAGGATAAACAATTCAATATAGGTTGTGCATGTGTAGTTATGCAAAACATTTCCATGGTGGATATATTGTGAAAGACTGACTATATTTCCCTCCATCCTATCCTGCCCCCTACTTGTTCTATTTTCTACTTTGACCCCGTCCCTTTTCAAAAGTGTGTGCTTCTATCATCCCCCCTCTTATACACTTCCCCCCTACTTCCCTGTAGGGAATTCCAATTTAGTGTTTATGTTATTCTCTCCTTCAGCCAAATTCAATGAGAGTAAGGTTGACCCATTCTCTTTTGCCTTCCTGTGCTTTCTCTCCAGTGTAACAGTTACTCCTTGCTTCTTTTATATGAGATAATTTACCCTATTTTGTCTCTCCCTATCTCCTCTCATTATATTCCTCTCTCACTTCTCACTTTTATTTTTTAAATATCATCCCTTCCTATTCAATTGATCCTGTGTCCTCTGTCTATGTATACCTGTACACAAATATACACACTCATCTATGTATTCATACTCACATATATCCTCTTATATAGACATATATATGTATACATATATACATTTATATTCCCTTCAACTATCCTCATACTGAGAAAAGTTTCATAAGTTACAATTATAATTTTTTCCATGTAGGCATGTAAATAGTTCAACTTTGATTAAGTTCCTTATGATTTCTTTTCCCTGTTTACCTTCCCATGCTTTTTTTGCTTCTTGTATTTGAAGGTCCAATTTTCTATTCAACTCTGATTTTTTTATCAAGAATGCTTGAGAGTTCTCTATTTCACTGAATGGCCATATTTTCCCCTGAAACATTATACTCAATTTTGCTAGGTAGGTGATTCTTGGTTTTAATCATAGCTCCTTCAACCTCAGGAATATCATATTCCAAGCCCTTCAGTCCCTTAATGTAGAAGCTGCTAGATTTTGTGTTATCCTGATTGTGTTTCCCCAATATTCAAATTGTTTCTTCTTGGCTGCTTATAATATTTTCTCCTTGATCTCGGAACTCCTGAACCTGGCTATAATATTCCTAGGAGTTTTCTTTTTGGGATCTTTTTCAAGAGGTGATTGGTGAATTCTTTCAATTTCTACTTTGCCCTCTGGTTCTAAAATATGAGGGCAATTTTCCTTGAGAATTTCTTTAAGGATGATTTCTAGGTTCTTTTTTTGATCATGGCTTTCAGGTATTCCAGTAATTTTAAAATTATCTCTCTTGGATTTTTCCCAGGTCAGTGGTTTTTCCAATGAGGTATTTCACATTGCCTTCTCTTTTTTCATTTGTTTGGATCTGTTTAATAGTATCTTGATTTCTCATAAAGTTATTAGCTTCCATTTGCTCCAATCTAATTCTGAAGGAATTATTCTCTTCACTGAGCTTTTGAGATTCTTTTTCCATCTGGCAAATTTGACTTTTTAAGG
>CM053592.1:86747175-86767321 GCA_028646515.1 Pseudochirops corinnae | reverse complement strand
CAATAATTTTTAAATTATCTCTCTTGGCTCTATTTTCCAGGTCAGTGGTTTTTCCAATGAGGTATTTCACATTACCTTCTATTTTTTCATTTTTGGATCTGTTTTATAGTATCTTGATTTCTCATAAAGTCATTAGCTTCCATTTGCTCCAATCTAATTTTGAAGGAGTTATTCTCTTCAGTGAATTTTTAAAATTCCGTTTCCATCTGGCAAATTCAGCTTTTTAAGGCATTCTTCTCCTCATTGGCTTTTTGGTCCTCTTTTGCCATTTGAGTTAGTGTATTTTTTAAGGTGTTATTTCCTTCAGTGTATTTCTAGGTCTCCTTTGGCAGGCTGTTGACTTGTTTTTCATGATTTTTCTGCATCATTCTCATTTCTTTTCTCCATTTTTCTTCCACTTCTCTTACTTGATTTTCAAACTCCTTCTTGAGCTCCTCCAATTCATATTTTTCTTGGAGGCTTTTGATGCAGGAGTTCTGACTTAGATATCTTCCTCCCACTCCATGCCTTGACCATTTTTGTCCGCCAAAAAGGATTCTATGGTCTGTTTGTGCTTCCTGTGCTTGCTCATATTGCCAGCCAATTACTTGACTTTCAAGCTCTTTGACACAGTAGAACTCTGTTTCCAGAATGGAGAGATCTTTGTCCTAAATTGATGGGGTTTTTGCAGCTGCTGGGGCTATTAGGAGCATGACATCTCTACAAGCTCTGGCTCACAGGTCACACACCCCAGGACCACCACCCAAGACCATGATCCAGATCCAAGCAGGTTAAAACAAGAGCGATTACCCTCTGAATGGTCACTTGGTCCCCCTACAATCTGCAGGCCAGGAGATTCTGAGGCAACCACACAGCTGCAGCTGCAAAGCCACCAGGCCTCCTCCACTTCTCGCCCTGGGGGCAGTAGCCAGACAGTGCTCTCCCATTCCCCCCATTCCAACAGAGTTTTATGCTGACCTTTTACTTTGTCTTTGGTGTTCATAGGTTGAGATTCTAGAAGCCGCAAACAGCTGCTGATTATTTGCTCTCCTCATGTCTGCTCCAGCCACTGCTGGTCAGGGCACCCTGGGGCTGGAACCGTGCTGCTCCTGTGGGACTGTGCTCAACTCCCAGCACGCTGCGATAGACCTTTCCTGTTGGCCTGCTGGGCTGTCTTCAGCAGGAGATTTGATTCTCTCTGTCACTCTGTGGGTTCTGTAGCTTTAAAATCTGTTTAGAATCATTTTTTACAGGTATTGGAATTGTTTGGAGCCAGAGCCCATAGCAAGTTTGTGCTTCTACTCTGCCATCTTGCCTCCACCCCCCTGGATCATTTCTCTTGAGAAAAGGTAGGTATCTACTTACCTAAAGAGTCATGCACCTACCTGGGTTAAGTCATTCTTCTTTCTGACTCTTCTTGGACACTTCCCATGTTAAAACATCCTAAAACAGATACACACTTCACACTTCTGGGCATTTTCTGAGGGAGGCAATGAAAAGAACATGAAATCTGGATTAAATCACATATTTAAAACTACGGAACCTTAGAGATCAAGTTGTCATAGATGACTCCATTTTGTAGATTAAGAAACAGATCTAGAGAAAGTGTTACTTGCCTAAGGTCACACAGGTGACCTTTTACACAAAAGATCTAGGTTCAAATCTCAGCTCTGCTACCTCACATAGTAGCAGAGTTGAAATTTGAACCAAAGTCTTTCATCTAGCTTAGATAGTTAGGTGACACAATGGATAGGGCAACATGCCTGGAATCCTGAAGACTCATCTTTCTGTCTTCAAATCCAGTCTTAGATACTTCCTAGCTATGTGACCCTGGGCAAGTCACTTCACCCTGTTTGCCTCAGTTCTTCATCTGTAAAATGAGTTGGAGAAGGAAATGGCAAAACATTCCAGTATCTTTGCCAAGAAAACCCCAAATGGGGTCACAAAGAGTTAGACATGACTGAATTTAACACGAATTAACACAGCACACTTGAGGGCTGCTGCTGTGAATATGTGTATGTATATTTTAAAGGTTGAATGGCACAGTTGAATAAGCACTCTATTTACTCAAAACTAAACCTTATTTAAGAAACTAAAGCATAACTTTCGCAACAACATAACAACTTATTACCAGGATGACCACATGGCCTCAAACAGACACAAAAATATATAACATAACATAGCATACCCCCTACCTTATACTTTCTTGGGGGCCAAAATCTTTGACAAGTGAGCAACCAGCTCCTCCTCACTCAGGTACTGTCTCAAAATACTTGTTTATATAATCAAAGGATCCCAGGCCAAGGTCTTACCTTAACATAGCACATCTCCAGGGGTAGCAGAGAACACAACATACTCCATCCCTAGCTCACAGTAGGTTACAATCCTCTCAATCCAAACAGAGTGTCCAAGTAAAGTTCTCTTAGGAGTGTGTCCTTCTCCCCACACTGCTGTTGCAGGTTCCCACCTGGAACTCTCAGGTGCACGCATGCTTGAATGAGCCAAACAGTCCAAGTCCCAACATTGTTCCAGCCTCCCACTTCCAAGTCTTATTGAGTGACTGGGTGACAAAGCCAACAAGGTGGCACCCCAGGGGTCACAACATTTCCCCCATCCCATCCTGGGTCCCAACCCATCTCAGGGGAATGCAGCAGGAAAGCAGAGTGGATAAAAGAGAAAAAAGTACAGTAAACCTAGAAAGCAAGCCTGGAGTCAGATTGTGAAAGGTTTTAAATGCAGAATAGGGGATTTGTATTTTATCCCTAAAAGCAAAAGGAAGTCATCAAATCTTCTTGAGACAGAATGTGACAAGGTCAGACTTGTTCTTTGTTTGTTTTTGCTTTTTTTGGAGGGGAGAAGGCAAGGGGTTAAGTGACTTGTCCAAGGTCACACAGATAGTAAGTATGTCAAGTGTCTGAGATCAAATTTGAACTCAAGTTCTCCTGACTCTAGGATCAGGGTGCTCTATTCACTGTACCACCTAGCTGTCCCTTTTTCTTGTTTGTTTGTTTGTTGTTAGATTTATTCTTTAGGAAGAACTATGGTGTTATATGGAAGAAGGGTTAGAGAGGGGAGAGACTAGAGACAGGGCAGCCAATTAGGAAGCTACTGCAATAGTCTGGATCAGAGAAATCATTTAGACACATACACTTTCAGAAGACTAATTTAACATGTGTGTTCTAAACACTAAAAATCATACATCCAAGGAAAAAAGAATTAAATATAAAGTATCACAAATCATTCAGTTCCCTGAATCAGGAAAATATTCTGTAAAGCATCGCTAGTATTACAAGTTTGGAACATTTTGATATGCTTTAAAGTGTTAAAAAGATATAATTCATCTAAAAGAAATAACTGGCCTTCTTTCATCACAAAGGAATTAGTTAGTAAGTATTCCAGCATCTATACAGTTTAACAATGTGAGGCGTTTTAAAAACTTCATTAATTCAACCTTTATTTTTCCAGTGATAAATTTTATTGTGAAACAACCTACAAAGCACCCCAATATTCACAATCAGTGAGTACAAAGTACAAAACGATAAAACAAACACAACAGAAAAACTATAAATATGATAGACAGATAGGTAGGTCGATAGATAGCATTTATATAGCTCTTTAAGGTTTGCCAACTTTGCAAATGCCTCATTATGTCCTCACAACCATCCTGGGAGGTAGGTGCTATTATTATATCCATTTTACATATGAGGAAACTGTGGGAGATAGAAATTATGTGACTTGCGAATGTCTGAGGCTGTACTCAGGTCTTCCTCGGTACTGGGCCAGGAAGACATCTTCCTGAGTTCAGACACCAGCTGACCCTGGGCAAGTCATTTAACCTCTGTTCCTCACTTACCTCATCTGTACAATGGGGATAATAATAGCTCCTAATTCATAGTGTCGTGAGGATCAAAAGAGATATTCGTAAAGGACTTACCATCGTGTCTGGCACAAAGCAAGTGTTATTTAAATACTTCTTATGGCATAGAGAGCTGGCTTCAGAGTCAAGAAAACCTGGGTTCAAGTCCTCTGATACCGACATACTGACTGGCTGTGTGACCCTGGGCAAGTCATTAACCTTTTTGAGCCTCAGGTCTCATGTATTAAATGGAGTGGGGGTGGGGATGGGAACACATTATGGCTCCTAAGTTTCTTTTCAGGTCTAAATATGAGATCCTACTCAGTGCCCCAGGGAGCTTCCTGAGACAGTAAGTTACAAAAAAAATAAAAGAAAGGGTTCCAATACATTTGGGTAAAACAAGAGCCTCTCTGGTAATTCTCCACACAGCAAAGAAACCACAGGTTCCATCCAAAATAACCACAGAAGCAGTAATAAAAGAAGGGAAGTGTGTGTACTTTACATTAATAAGTATCAGCATTATGCATGCTTTGGGATCTGAGCTTTGCCACCATTCAAAATTGCCTTCATTGATATAATTGCAGCATTGTAAGCACCATATTTTTGGCTTTGCTTTCTTCACCCCGTAACCTTTCAAACCAGTTTTCCAATATCGTTTTGAATTGTTGATATTCATTGTTTCTTATTGCACAGTAGAATTCCATGACATTCATGTACCACAATTTACTTACCTATTCTCCAATCACTGGTGATATTTCCATCTTTTTGCTTTTACTTAAGAGTATGATCTGTATATTTTTTATACAGATTTGTCTTTTCTTGCTGCCAGTCACTTTGTTGGGGGTGCAATGGTGTGTCACTGTATAAAAGGGTAGGAACAATTAATCAACATTTATTAGGCATCTTCTATATGAAAGGTGCAGAGGCACAGGGAGATAACAAAGATGAATGAGACATTGTCCCTGTCTCAAGGAACTTGACATTTTTTTAGCATAGATAAGACAGGAATGCAGATAACTATGATAGAGATTAGAATGTAAGCACACAGCAGACATAGGAACAAGGTGTTCTGAGGGTTCACAGGAGGTAGAGAACACTGTTTCCTGGGGAGAGGGAAAATATGGAAAAGTGTCATGAGGTAGTAAAAATTCTTCTGAAAGGATAATTAGGTTTTTAACAGAGATGGAACCAGATTAGAAGTTCATTTTCAGCCTCTTCTGACAACTAATTTTTTTCATGTAAAAGGGGGTGACAATCAGCACCTTCACAAGTAGATTACATTCTTTTCTTTTTCCTTTTTGGAGCGGGGAAAGCTGGGCAATTGGGGTTTGTTGAGGACCACAGGCCAGGGAGACTCTGATGGCTGAATAAGCCCCTTCAAGTGAAGGGCTTGCTGCCAGGCCTGCATCGGTTCCCTATTCCCCAGCGAAGAGTTCAAGCACATAGGTGTGACAATTGAATCCTCTAGGTAAAGAGTGGTGTTTTCACCCCTGGCCTGGGAACATTGTAGTGCGCAATGTCCATGTGGAAAAGCCATTAGGAAGCATCCTATAAAAGGCTTGCACTTAAGACAATAAAGGAGAGTCTATTTTTCACTGTTCTTTGAGTCTCTGTCTCTCTCAGCCCTGCTGGGTGATAGCAGGGCTCCTCACATTCTCTCAGCTCTGCCACGGAAGGCAGAGTTCCCTGCCTTGGCTCACCACAGGCATTAAGTGACTTGCCCAAGGTCACACAGCTAGTTAAGTGTTAAGTGTCTGAATCTGGATTTGAACTCAGGTCCTGCTGACTCCAGGGCCAGTGTTCTATTTACTGTCCCACCTAGCTGCCTCATTCTTTCTTTTTTTTTTTAAACAAAAAAATGTTTATTTTCTGACCCTTTTTTTCCAGTTACCAAACTACTCAGATATGAAAAGGACAGTCAGTACCTTATATAAAAACAGAAAATTTTTAAAAGAATCTTTGCCCTTGAGGAGTTTACATTCTATCAGAAGCAAACTATAAATTCAGGGACCACAAAGTAACAGGAATATCTGTAAATTCCTTGTTCAAGTTGAACAATCAATCAAAAACAAGAAGGTGAATAATGTGCACTATGTGAAATAGTTATGTACACATGGGTTATCTAAATGTGTGGACATGCAACTTAAGGGTGGCACAGATAGATGTGTCTGGAATCTGGGCTATCTCTCTCCTAGAAATAAACAAGGCAAACAAGAAAACAAGAAAAGCCTGGATTCATGGTTCTTCCATCCACTATTTCCAATAGGGGTATTGGGCTACATACCTATCTCCATTTCCTTCAAAATATTGCTGGTCACAGGATAATATGTCTTCCAAAGAAAAGCTACTTTCCTGGTTGCTCTTAAGGGGGAAGGTGGCCTTAGCCTTACATTTAACCGATTGGTCTCATCCTACCAAAAGCCTGCTATACTAAAGACTGTCACAAATACTGAATAGCAAGTAAATCTATTCATCCAAGCAAACAGATAGTGGAGAAGCTATATAGGTTAGAATATACCAGCAAATGAGTGAAAAAGCAAGAGCTTTTTAGATGCAAGAGAGATGTGATCTCTGTTCACACTAAGAATGAGGACCTGGGTCTCAACCCAAGAGAATGTCTCTCTCTGAAGTCTCTAGGTAGGCCAGCTGGAGGTCAGGACATTTTGAAGAAATTGCTTCCCCTAAATGTCTGAAGCTTCCAACAATCATTTCCAAACCATACCACCATCCTCAGCTTTCTAACTCCCTTTTATGTGTTGTTTTCATCCATTAGAATGTAAGCTCCCTGAAAGACGAAATTATCTTGCTTACTAATACTTGTGTCCTTAGTGCTTATATAGTTCTTGCAAATACTAAGTACTTAATAAATGCTTTCTCTACTAGAGACAACTAGGTGGTACAGTGGATAGAGTTCTGGACCTAGAGTCCAGAAGACCTGAGTTCAAATCCAACCTATGAGGCTTACTAGCTGCACGAACTTGGGCAAGTCACTTAACTTCTGTTTGCCTCAGTTTCCTCAATTGTACCTCCCAGGATTGTTGTGAGGATGAAATGAGATAAAATTTGTAAAACATTTAGCACACAGTAGGCATTTAATAAATGCTTGTTCTTTTTCCCTATTAAGTGCCTACTATGTGCCAGGGACTATACTAAGTTCTGGGAGAACAAAGGAAAAAAGATCCAGGAGGGCATGATAGTAGACATGATACTAAATAATATTCAAAAGTTTATTGTATATTTCTTTAAAATTTATTATTAAGTGGTTTGTGGCTTCTTTGAACATGAGAGTTTGAGGTTGCATTATTAAGGTCCTTCTTTGATGCCTCATTATGACATTAAAGAAACACTGTAAAGCAAAAGCTGATGCTCATTAAATGTGGCAGTTGCTGATGTGCAAACAAGGACTCTGTATTAGCAGAGTGGAATGGGAGAGCCAGGAAAGTATATATTTTAAAATTCAATTTTATTTTATTTTCAGTTCCAAATTCTCTCCCATTTCTCCCCGCACAAACTGAGAAGGCATGAAAAACAGAATCCATTATAAATGTTACAATCATGCAAAATAAATTCCTTCATTTAGCTAAATCAAAAAAAAAAGGCAAGAAGGAAGGAAGGGAGGGATTTACCATGTAAATTTACTATGTAAATTGCTCTCCTTGTGTTCACTTCACTTTGTGTAATTTCATACAAGTGGGTCCTGTATTCTGTCAAAAGCTTTTTCTACTTCTATTGAAATAATCATATGATTTTTGTTATTGATGTGGTCAATTATGTTTATAGTTTTTCTTATATTGAATAAGCCCTGAATTCCTGGTATAACTCTAACCTTGTTAACATGTATAATCCTTGTGATATATTTCTGTGATCTCTTTGCTAGTGTTTTATTTAACATTTTTTGCAAATATATTAATTAGAGAAATTGATCTGTAGTTTTCTTTGTCTGTTTTGACTCTCCCTCACTTAGGTATCAAGCTCATATTGGTGTTCGTAGGAAGTACTTGGTAAGACCTCTTCATAATCTTTTTTTCCCCAGGCAGTTTATGTAGTATTGGCATTAATTACTCTTTAAATGTTTGGTATTTTATTTTTAATTTATGGAATAAAACAAGCATTTCTATAAAATGTTTTTAAAAAGATGATTACACACAAAATTGCAAACTAGTTATGTACACTTTGCTATTCCTTTTAAATATATAATGAAATTATCCTGTACATTTCTGGTTTGTTTTTCTTTCCTCTTTTCCCAGATATATCTACCATCAGATACAAATATGTGTGTGTATGTATATGTAAAATCATTCTATACATATTTCTGATGGAATCCTAATAAAGTTGCCCCCAGCCCCAATATTCTAACTTCCTTATAGGCCTGGTCCCACTGAACAGCAGGGCCAGTGTACCTACCAACCCTCCCCCCACCAATCCCCTGCCAATGTCCTAACTTCTTCATATATGCCTCACTGCTCCCTAGAACAACAGGTGTGTCCCTGAACTCTTGGTTCTCACAGAAACAGTAGGTATATCTATAAGATGGGAACTTAGCTACTGCCTCTACCTGGTCACTGCCCCCAGATCCATTCCCACAGAAATAGGTGTGTTCTTGTATTCAATCACAATCACATCATCCATCTAGCCCAAGAAATGACCACAATACCTAACTATCTATCTTGACCACAGATAGCTAGCCAATTGGAGGGCAGCATGACGAGAATGTTTAAACCACTAAACCATAAATGGGACTCCTCCTCCATTACTTAATTCCTTAACAAACTCCTCTTGTCTTTTCAATATTAATGATATTCCTCTAGTCTATGTAAATTTGTTATGTAATTGCATCTTTATCCTATAAAAATCCATTTTGCTTTCTCTAAAGCTGCTGATTCCTCTTAGAACTTAGTCCACTTCACGAGAGGTGTCAATCTCAATAAATGCCTATACTCGGATTAGAGGAGGTCTGACTCTGAATTCTTTGAGACAGTTCTACCACAACACATCATGAAACCACAACAGTTTTGGGGTGGGCAGAGCCCCCTACCTCAACAGTTTTTGGCATCCCTGGGTTTAAACTACAACACTTCTATTTACCAGTTCTTTCTCTGGGTGCAGATAATGTCTTTCTGCATATGTCCTTTGTAGTAAATTTGGGTTTTTATAATAGTCAAAATGACTTATTCACTCAAAGTTGTTCATAAAATAATATTGCTGTTATTATATATAGTGTTCTCTTGATTCTGCTCATTTCATTCTTCATTATTTAGTGCAATTCTATCCATGTTTTTCTGAGATCATTGAATTTATCATTTCTTATGGCACAATAGTACTTTGTCCCAATCATATATCATAACTTGTTCAGTCATCCCCTAATTGATGGATATCCCCGCAATTGCCAGTTCTTTGTCACCACAAAGAGAACTGTTATGAATATTTTAGAAACATAGGTTCTTTTCCCTTTTCCCTAATCATCTATGCAAATAGACTAATGTAGCACTAATGCAATATTCACAGCACTGACAGCAACTGTAAATATGCCAGCATAGTTCTCAATTGCAAAATATAATAGACTCTCCATATAGAAGACAGAAGCAAAACATTTATTCAGACATCAGAAAACCAAAATCCAACCCATAAAGTCAAATACATCATAGTAGCAAAGAAATTAATACACAGCATGAAGCCACATCATCCTGTAGTCTTCCCACAAACCAACACTCACAAGCCTGGCTATCTCCCTGGGTGTGTCCTCTCCTCCCTCCAGCTCTAACTGTTCTGATTCCCAGCTTCCTGTAGGCTCTGCTCCACCCTTCAACAAACTCTTCCTGCCACAGGCACCATGTGATTATATTCAGCCTATTAGGGGGCAGGGAAGATCATCAAATTCCCATTACTATTACAACTGAGTAGTGGCATTCTTAGGTCAAAGGGTATAGGCAATTTAATAACTCTTTGGGCATTATTCTAGATTGCTGTACAAAAGGGTTGGATAAGTTTACAGATTCACCAGGAATGAATTAAGATTCCAATTTTTCCACCCCCCCAGCAACATTTGTCACTTTCTGCTTCAATCGTTTTAGCCAATCTGATAGGTATAAAATGATATCTCAAAGTTGTTTTAATTTGCATTTCTCTAATCAACAATGATTTAGAGCATTTTTCTCATATGACTATAAATTGTTTTGATTTCTGTATCTAAAAAGCTGCCTGTTCACACTCTTTGACCATTTATCAATTAGGGAATGACGTATTCTTATAGATTTTGTAAAGTTCTTTACATATTTGAGATATGAGACCTTTATCTGAGAAACAATAATTTTTTTCCCCAATTTTTTGCTTTCCTTCTGGTCTTGACTACATTTGTTTTATTTGAACAAGCCCCTTTTAATTTAATGTAATCAAAATTACCTATTTTACATCTAATTCTGCTCTCTATCTCTGGTTTATACATAAATTGTTCTCCTATCCACAAGTCTAATAAGTAATATGTTCCATATTCTTCAAATTTTCTTGTAATATTTCTCTTTATAACTAGGTCATATGTCTATTTTTACCTTATCTTTGTAAGTGGTGTAAGACATTGGTCTATGCCCAATTTCTGCAATATTGCTTTCCAGTTTTCCCAACACTTTTTTTTTTTTTTACCAAATAACCAGTTCTTATTCTAAAATCTTAAGTCTTTACACTTGTCAAATAGAAGTTTACTATATTTATTTGCTTCTGTAAACTGTATGTCTACTTTGCTTCATTGATCTGACTTTTTATTTCTTAGCCAGTATCAGATAATTTTGATAATTACTGCCTTATAATATAGTTTAAGATCTGGTACTGATAAACCTCTTTATCTGCATTTTTCCCCTAGTTCCTTGATATTCTTGACTTTTTGTTCATCCAAATGAATTTTGTTATTCCATTGTCATTATTTTTTCTAATTCAGTAAAATAATTTTTTGGTAATTTAATTGAGATAGCATTGGATACACAAATTAGAAAGAAATACATAATGAATTTAAATATATATTATAATATATAATACAGTATATAAATATATAATAAATTAATTAGTTAGTAATTAGAAAGAAATATAATAAAATTATGTAATTTTTATTATATTGGCCATGCCTACTCATGAATAATTAATATTTCTCCAATTATTCAAATCTGATTTTATTTGTATAAAATATTTTAATACTTTTAATTATCTTTTTTTTAAAGCTCTTAGTTTTATTTTTTAGTTCAATGAGAGTTTTTCTATTTTTAATTTTTTAATCTTATTTTTGTTTCTAGAGTCTCTCTTTTGGGGTTTAATTGGGATTTTTTTTCTCTTGGTTTTTTAGTTTTTATAATCACATGCTCAATTTATTGATCTGCTCTTTTTCACCTTTATTGATGTAAATGTTTAGAGATATATTTTTTCCTTAGTATTGCCTTGACTGAGTCCCATAAATTTTGGTATATTGTCTCATTGCCGTAATTATTTCTAATGAAATTATTGATCTATGGTTTGTTCTTTGACCATTTAAAAAATGATCCATTTTTAAAAATCTATCTATCTGTCTATTTATTTATACCTTTTAACATTCATTTCCTAACATTTTGAGTTCTAAATTTTCTCTCCCTCCCTCGCGTCCCCCTTCCCCATGACAGCATACAATCTGAAATAGATTATCCATATACATTCATATTAAACATATTTTCACATTAATTATGTTGTAAAGAAGAATTAACCTATCCATTCTTTGAGACTTATTGTGTTTCCAATTAATTTTTAATCTTTACTTCAAAACCTTTTTATATAATGTAATTTTTATTACATTATGGTAGAAATGCATTTAATATTTTTGCTTTTCTGCATTTGTTTGTTAGGTTTTTATTCCCTAATACATGCTCAATTTTTGGGAGGTGCCATGCTGTAATGGTAATGGAATTTAAAGATCCTCCTGTATTGGCTCAGTTTTGGAGTTAAGTGTTAAAACCCACAGCTTGTGAATCCCAGTTCTGGGATGGACTTGTTGATGTGAAGAAAGTGGGCTGAACTGGGAGGAGATGGTGTAGTGGATTTAGAGACAGGCCCAAGCAGAGAGAGACAGAAGAACTTTTGGGGAGGAGTATTGTGGAGGAAGAGAGAGAAGAGAATTGCCAGGGACCAGAGTTGCTGAGAGACTGCTGAGGGCCAGTTGGAGCTGCCCAGAACTTTTGAGAACTGCCACCTGGAGCTGCTGAGAACTGAGGAGGCATGGCTGTGATGCTGGTATTTTGTCTGTCTGTTTTGATGTTGTTTTGCCAGATTCATCTGCTGGTGAAGGAGAGAGCTATTGTGTCAGAGATCCTGGAACCTTGCTGTTGGCTCAGAAGCTCTGAAGAAGGATTTTCTTGTTGTATGTTTACAGAAATCCCAGAAGAGGGTCTTACTGATATTTTCAGGGGTTCTGGGACTGTTCTGCAGTCAGAGAGTGAATTAATGAGGACACTAGCAATGTATCTTGTGGTTTTGTTAAGCTTTGTCTCCCCAAGAACAGAAATTTCTGAGAATTTGCCTGGGGTCAAGATGAAGAAAAGAACTCTCCTTGGTATTCAATGCTGTGATGATATCTTAACCTTGTTGTAGCTTAAGGGTAGATAACCTTTTGTGCTCTCCTGCCCCTTTTGAGAAAGTGCTTGGCATTAATGGATGATGTTGTAATTCAGTTGTGGGAAAACTTTTGACTAAAGAGGGGACAGGGAAAACTTTTGACTTTTTGTGCTCTGTGATGGACCAAATGAATGTACTTTGTTTATGATTGGAAACTAATCTCCTTTTGAGAAGAGACACTTTGTGGCTGACTAAATGAATGTAATAGCCAGGGGTGGGCTACTTTGACTAATGTGCTGGCCAGGAATAGGGTACTTGGACCTTGGTACTTTGCAATTTAATTGAGGACTTACTAAATTATTGAGTTATGCTATATTTTGATTTTCTGTGAATGTTTTGCCTTAATCTGTCCCTGAATAAATGGAGTTTGCTATGCTCATAATCTGAACCTGGAAGTTGCTTTTGCTTGGTATTACATGTGCACAGCTTAGAAATAGATATACTCCTTTTTATTAACTCCCATTCAATATTCTTCCAAATTCTATAATATCTAATTTTTCTAAAATTCTATTTATCTCCTTAACTTCTTTCTTATTTACTTTATGGTTAGACTTATCCAGGTGGATTTATCTGAAGGGAATAAATTGAAATCTTCTACTATTATTTTTGTGTGTGTGTGTATTTCCACCTGTAACTCATTTAACTCTTACTTTAAAAATTTAAATGTTATGCTATTTTGTGCATATATATTTAGTATTGACATTAACTCATTGTCTGTGATATTTCTAAGCAAATTAGAGTTTCCCCATTTATCTCTTTTAATTTGATCTATTTTTTTTAATTTTATTTCATGTGCTATCATGATGGCTAACCTTGCCTTTTTTATTTCAGCTGAAGCATAATAGACTCTGCTCTGGTCCCTTATTTTAACTATGTGCATAACTTTCTGTTTCAAGTTTGTTTCTTGTAAACAACATATTGTTAAATTTGGCTTTCTAGTCTATTCCATGCTCTTATTCTGTTTTATGAGTGACTTTCATATTCCATTATAATTGCTGTGTATATCCCTCCATTCTATTCTCTTATACTTTTTCTTTTTTTTCCCTGTCCCCTCTTTAAGACTTTAAGAGTCTGTTTTTGACTACTGCCACCTTTAATCTACCCTCCTTCTTATTTCTTCCCTTTCCCTTAGCTTTTTTCTCTTATATTTCCCTGTTGGGTAAAATGTATTTCTGGACCCAGCTGTCTGTATATGTATTTTTCCCTCCTTTAAACAGTTCAGATGAGAGTAAGGTTCAAGTGTCACCTACTCCCCTCTCCCCACTGATTCCTTAATTGCATAAACTTGTATGAAATCTTCCTTGCACACCCCATTTAGAGGTTATAAATACTGTCTTGGCTTATTGCTCCATGATGGTATCTTACTCTCTCATCACTTTCCTGAAGCTCTTCATGGAACTCCCAGAGAAGAAAGGTAAATTTCAACTCAACACAATGGAAAAAAAAAAATCCCCAACAATTAAAACTGCTCTAGAGCAGAATATCACCATCTTCCCAATCTCATAAGTTTGCAACATTATCATAAAACCACAGGTTTGTGGCATTATCTTTTTACTCCTCATTCACTCCACATACCCAATCAATTACTAAATCTTGTCATTTCCTCTTCCTAAACATCTCATGGCCGATCCCCTCTCATTAACCATAAATCAATCAATCAATAAACATTTATTAAGCTCCTGCTATGTTCCAACCACTGTGGTAAGCATAGAGTATACAAAATGAAACAAAGCCACTGCTTTAATTCAAGCCCTCATCACCTCTCACCTGAACTATTGTAAGTGCTTCCTAACTGATTTTCTGGCCTCAAACCTCTTTCCACTCCTTTCTTTAAGTGAAACTTTGACCTTGTCACTTCCCTACAGGTTAAATTTCAAGGACTCCTATTGCATTGAGGATCAAATACAACCTAGCCTTTTACATCCTGACCCCAACCTACCTTCTCAGCCACATTTCACATTGTTCTCTATCCTATATTCTATTTCCAGCCAAACCATTCCTCCTCACATATGCCTTAACTCTGACTATCTCCCAACATGAAATGTGCTCCCTTCTCACCTCCATCTTTAAGAATTTCCTTCTCTCCTTCAACACAACTCAAGAGTCATCTTCCAAATAGGAGGCACCAACCTTTCTCAGTCCACATTGTGGCATTCTTCCTCACTCCTTGAGGATGAATGTTCCCAGGCCAGGTGCCCACATTCCACATTGTAAGTGAAATCTTTCCTCATCCCCCCAGATGCCTGTCACATCCTTTCTCAAAATTATCTTGTGCTTATTTGGAATATTTTTCTGTACATACATATACACATATTATCTCTTCTTCCTCCCTTGTTCCCACCTCCCCCCCCCCCATATAATCTCCAGCAACTCTTTTATTTATTTATTTATTTTGCCTTTTGTTTCTCCAGTGCCTAGTTCCTAGTACCCAGTAGGCACTTACTAAATGACGATTGAGGGAAACACACCAACTTGGAAACTGGTGAGTTTTCCACTACCAGAAAGGAGGGTGATCTCTAGTTATTGCTCTTCCCCACAGGCTTTTCCACCTCTAGTGCTTCTTCCATCTGGTGGTTACCAGCCCCACCCATTACCTTGCATACCTTTGGGTGTGCTCACTTAGTTTTCCCAGTTACTCATGTGTACTTAAGTCATCAGTTGCAGAAGGTGAATTGCCCATATGACGTACTTCCATTTTGGCTTTGGGAATAATAATTGCTCATAGTATGTAGCACCAGACAATTTCCATAGCACTTTCCTCATGAAACCCTTTGAAGGTCCTTGGCACTGTCAAATGGTTCAGTATCAGAAACAAAAATGATTTTATCAGTGGAAATATTGTTAGTGAAGATGCATCACCCTCTGCTTTCCCATGGTACCCTTCAGACCACACGGCCTTTCCCTTTGCCTTGCAGCTGAAACCTCCTTGAAGTGTTGTGTCCCCCATCAGAATGGGCACTCATTGGGAGCAGAGAAGACTTTCTCTTTTCTGTTTGTATCCCAGCACTTAGCCCAGTATTTTGCACATATTAAGCACTTAATAAATCCTTTTTCATTCACTCATTCTTTCATTCATTCAAGGAAGTAATGAAAGGGTCGTTGTCCCTATCTTATAGATGATGCTCAGTTGGTCACATAGTAAATGACATAGAATAGTCCTGAGTTCATGTCTCAGTACTCTTTCCACTGCACCATACAATGGAATCCATTTGATTTATTTAACTAATGCCACACCTGAATATACTAAATAGTTTACTCCAAAAAAAAAAAGCAAAAAGAAATAGTTTATTGATTTTCATTGGCCTACTTATGGTGTGCTGGATAAGCAGCCAATAATCTGTTTTCTTTAGAAAGGTTTTAATTCTGGGCTAGTTTCCCTACCCTACCACCCAACCCCCTGGCCCCACCTTTAGTTTTGTTTTGGGAGGAGAAGCAGATTTCTGTTTCTTCTTTACAGGACTTGGCTCCCAACATTGGTGTAAGTAAAGTTTTCTGTAAACCATAAATCTCTATAGGTATGAACTATTATGATTTTTCTCATCCATGTTCCCACCATCCCCTTCAGCAGCTAATCTTATTTCTTCATCTTTGTGTGGAATGAAAAATCCCCAACCATATTTAATCAAGAACATGGAGATTTCTCAGGATAAGAACAAGAATTTATTCTCTTCCCCAGGGAGAAGAGGGCAGTCCTCCCCATGACTGACCATGAGGAAGAGGGGCACAATGTGGGGTGAACAGAGTTTTTAAACCCTAATTCAGTCAAGCCCCCTTCCCCTGACTGTCCCTTCTCCCATTGGCTGAGAGGCACACTCAAGTCTTGGCGCAAATATCTTCTCCAATGGGAAGTAATAGAGAAACCCGCCACTATGTCTCAAAGGCTGGGAAACAGACTTACAAAGAACAAGGATGCTGATTGACAGCAAGGGAAAGGGAGAAGGGTCCCAAAGCAAGGGAAAGGCCGCCAGGGCAGTAGTAAAGAAGAGTGAAGGTCTAAAGACTCCTGAAAGGGTTTGCTGCTGATTGACAGCAGCAATGGAGGGGGGAAGAGGGAGGTTAACCATCAAAACTACCTGAGAAAATTTCACTCCCCAGACAATCTTGGATGAAGGATTGCAAACTAAATTTAACCTTAGCCCAAGTAAATCACTATAATATTATTTTATTATTATCAGTAATAATATTAAAGATCATGTGTGAAATGGATGAGGTACATATAATCCCCATCATCCAACCTGCTACTGGGATTGTCCCAAGAATGCCTTTGATCCTCTTCAAAAAAAAAAAAAAGTACAAACAAAAACAACAATTCCTGCCCTCAGGGACTTACTTTCTACTGGGGGTAGGGAGTGGTCATGAAGGATACAAGCACTTAGATAAGAAGGTATGAGGTAACTTTAGGAGGAAGAGAGCTCTAACAACAGGTGGGAGGAGAGATCGGGAGATCTTAGGATCTCCAATGCCAAGCCCTAAATCTCCCACAGCTTCAGTCACTTTCATGACCACTGAAACAGATTATTCTCATCCACCCATTCTACCACAGGAAGTCTTCACATGCATGGGGTAGACATCCCCTAACTCACCAACAGGTAACAATGAAGCTCACTACCCAGTGATCCCTGTCCATCCTGTTTATTTCTTGTCCGTGTCTTCACAATAGGAACAACTGACACTGGTACCTGTCATTGGACAATGTATCTTCTCATAAACTTGTCAGTGTCCAGCCAACCTGCTTAGGGGCCTATCTCAAATTTTCCTGATATTTTGGGGATTCCAATGGAGGCTTACTTGTCCATTACTTGTTCCTCCCTCTAGAAACTTGACTTTTTCCCAGTCTTCCTAATGACAACATTTAGGAAACTTTGATAATGACACACACACACACAAAATCCAAGTAACATAAAAGAAAACTAGGGGCACAAAAATTTAAAACTTCACTGAGTTATTTCTCCTTTTAAACCTTTTCCTTCAATTTACCCTCCTTTTTCTCCATCAACTTTTTAAAAGTTAGATTCCTTTATTTATTTTTGTATTTACCAATTTTTAAAACTAATTTATTTATTTTTAGTTTTCAACATTCACTTTTATAAGCTTTGGAGTTTTAAATTTTCTCTGCCACCCTCCTCATCCCTCTCCCCAAGATGGTGTGCAATCTGATACAGGCTCTACATATACATTCATATGAAACATATTTTCACATAGTCATTTTGTGAAAAGAATTTGAACCAATAGGAAGAACCATGAGAAAGAGAGAGCAAGTGGTATGCTTTGATCTGCATTCAGATGCCATAGTTTTTTCTATGGATACGGACAGCATTTTCTATCATGAGTCTTTTGGAATTGTCTTAGATTCTTGTATTGCCAAGAAGAGCTAAGTCTATCAAAGTTCATCAAATAGATTCACTTAAAAAAATAGGTTTATTGACAGTATCTATTTTTATATCACTATCATTTCTAGATATTTATACATCTGCTGCCCATTGTGGACTGAAGGAAAACAGGTCAATAAGAACAACTGACACTGGGACCTGTCAATGGACAATGTGTACAGCATCCTGTCCTTATTGTCCCTTGCCTTTCTGCCAGGAGGAGCATGTTCTGTTGTCTTCTCTACATTCCTTATTCAGTCGTCATTGAGAAATAGTTAGAAAGACCTGGTTTGAGAAGGACCTGGATTCAGGTCCGACTAGTTGTAGCAGACAAGTCACTTTTTCTCATCTGCAAAATGAGAGTCAAACTCAATGATTTCTACGGTCCATGCCACTTCTAAAGCTCTGACTCTATGGTCTTTTCACCAAATATCTCTCACCATACTCTGATTCTCTATCTTTGCCTTCCTCCTGGCCTAGCCTTGTGATGTTGCTAGAAGTGTAGGCTCTGAGTCACACTGGAGCCCAGAGCTCCTTAGAGGTTATAAGGATGTGACAGATGTGATATATTTTTCAAAATGGAGTAAAAGATGAGAGTAAAATGATCCTTTACTGTCTGTTAAGCTACTAACAAAGGGCAGCTAGGTGGTTCAATGAATAGAGGACTGGGCCTAGAATCAGGAAGACATCTTTGTGAGCTCAAATCTGGCTTCAGATACTCACTGGCTATATGACCCTAGAAAAGTCACTTAACCCTGTGTTATGGGAATCTGAAGATCTTCTCTGCCTCTAGGCCCTTTGCTTAAGTGGCTTAAAGTGACTCTGAGAACCTTCCCAGATTTGAAAGTATACTCTGTCCCCTAATAGGCTGAATGTGGTCACTTGGAGCCTGTGGTGGGAGGCTTGTTCTTCAGGAATGCCCACGCCTTATTACTTTGTGATTGGGCAGTGGGTCAAGAGGACTGTGACATTCTCTGAGCCAGGAGAAGGCTATATATATATATACCCTGATGTGAGGTTTTGCTTTGGGGCTCATTTTGAGAAAAGTTGTGTGATTTGGCCAGACAAGACTCTGGGAAGCCACTGAGCCCCCCAGCTTTGAAAAACCCAGATATTGGTGCTTCCCTCTCTGGTAACTGAATAGGTATGGATGTAATGATCAGATGGTTGGAGGCCCATCTGCTGATCTGTTTCTTTGTCTGCTTGTAACTTCTGCTTTTAACTTCTGTTTGTATTCTGTTTGCATGCCCTGAAGTTCAGGGTGCTGACTTTTTCCCCTGAACTAGGTAAATGATATTTGTTTGATTGACTAAAGTGAGACTGTTAACCCATTTTGAGTTGCTTTCCTTCAGAAAAGCAGATCTAAGAATCTGTGCTAGCAGCCACCCTGGGTATGCTAGGGTGCTTGCTGATACACCCTGTTGGACTCAGTTTCTCACCTATCAAATGAGCTGGAGAAGGAAATTACAAACCACTCCAGTAGCTCTGCCAACAAAACCCTATATGGGGTCACAAAGAGTTGGACATGACTGAACAACAATATTCAAGAACAGTGTGTGTGCTTAATAACTAGGTCCTTCTCAATGAAATTCAATAACCATTTATTCAGCATCAGGTAGTGAAATGAGGGCTGGATTTGTAGTCAGAAAAGCCTGAGTTTGAATCCTCCTTGATAAAATGAGTCAGTTGGATTAGATTATCTGGAAGGTCCCTTTTGATTTTTCATTTATGAATCTTCAAATACTGAGGCAATGAGGTATAAAGCATAAAACACTGGACTTGAAGTGGATTTAGTTAACATCTCAGGTGAGTTGTTGTAATGCCAAGCAAAGGCAACTTCCAAGGTTCGGATTACCAGCGTAGTAAACCCTATTTATTCAGCAAACATTCACAGAACAGAGAAAGTGAAAATACATTGTAACTTGTTCCTTTAGCAAGTAAGTTCTCAATTCAATCCAGGTACTACTCCATGCCTAGACAGTACATTCATTTAGTCAGTCAAAGTCTCTTCTCAAATGGAGATTAGTCTCCAATCTCAAACAAAGTACATTCATTTGGTCAATCACAGAGCACAAAAAAACTCAAAGGCTTCCCACCTCTGAATCTCAAAAGAGGCAGGAGAACACAAAAGGCTATCCACCCTTAAGTTAACAAGGTTAAACTCAGCCTTGAATATCCAAGGAAAGGGCCTTCTTTCATCTTCACTGGAGGCAAGCCCTCAGCAATCTCAGTTCCTGGGGAGACAAGGCTCAACAAAGCCATAGCCAGTGTCCTCATCAAGTCACTCTCTGCCTGTAGAACAGTCCCAGAACCCCTGGAA
>CM053592.1:86724160-86737316 GCA_028646515.1 Pseudochirops corinnae | reverse complement strand
GGATCTAGGGTAGATAAAAGGCTCCAAGCCTTGGAGGGGCGGGTGGCCTTAGAGTCCTGCGGTAAGGCTTCCTAACTTTAATAAACCCTCTTAAAAACATCTATCCTCCAGCATTACTTTCATTAAGGAGAAAACACCAGCGTTATCTCCATTGAAAAGGTAAGTACCTTCCACCCCTTAGGGCAGGGCTGCCAAACCCTGACATAAAATGCAGAGCAGCTAGGTGACATAGTGGATAGAGTGCTGAACCCCTGGAGTCAGGAAGAATCATCTTCATGAGGTCAAATCTGGCCTCAGGCACTTACTAGCTGTGTGACCCTGGGCAAGTCATTTAACCCTGTTTGCCTCAGTTTTCCCATTTATAAAATGAGCTGGAGAAGGAAATGGCAAACCACTCCAGTATCTTTGCCAAGAAAACCTCTAATGGGATCACAAGGAGTTGAACATGACTGAAAAACGACTGAACCATAACAAAAACTACAAAAGCAGTCAATTATCAACATATAGTTACAGTATTTTATTCATTTATACATTAATTTTTTATTACATATACATGGATTTGCTGTTTGTTTTCCTACATTTAGGATACCTCTTAAAATTATAGACTCATTGGCTTAAAGCCAGAGAGATTCATTATTCCCACCCTTTTATTTTACAGATGAGGAAACTGAGTCCCAGAGAAGTTAAGTGTATTAAGAGCACCATAGTTTTCTGTTTTATGCCTAACCTCTCATTAATGATAGAAAAAATTCATCGTATAATGTTGTTTTCTTGTTAGATCTTTCAAGGAATGATTTTGTCTTCTGGATTGGAGACACCATGTTTGAAGAGAACCTTTGAGGCAGTATTTTGCCTTACCAAATCAAATGTCTTTTTTTATAATAAAAGAACAATAAGCAAAGTGGAATCTTGTATTTTCCACATTTTTAATCAGTTGTGTGATGGTAAATATGTTATCTGAAGCAGAATACTAATACTTTTTTCACTGAAGGATGCTCTCAATATGTGTGTAGATGAATTCTCATAAAAACTTTATTTATATCGATAGAAAAGTAGGCATCTAGGTTGAGTTGATATTCTCTCGGTGGCCTTTTACAGAAATTAATAAGATCTGAAGATTTTTCAACATCTTTGTTAACTATTCTTCAGATATTTTGTGAATCAGTCCGTCAGTACTTTCACAATTTTGCCATTTCCAGCGTGAATTTCCTCATTACTCATTTGGTCTTAGTCCCCAGTAGATTGTGGGCTCCTCAAGTGCAGGGATTGTCTTTTGTCTTTCTTTTTTATGCCCAGCATTTAGACTAGTGTCTAGCACATAGTAGGTGTTTGATAAATGTTTATTCACTAACTGAATTTAGCTGCTTTTCATGACCATGCTCTCCTAAGTACTATTTCTACCTTGTATATAAACACGTTTGAAACTTATAATGTTGGATTCTAAGTGTGGTGGCTCTACAATCCTTTCTGATGAAAAATATTTGTTATAAAAATCTTTGTTGATTGTTTCTACTTTGTTCTACTTGTCCTTACATTTTAGTCCTTTAAATATCATTGGGATGACTTTGCTTAGTTGGATCTCTCACCAAGGTTTCTTTAACCTGGTTTTACCTTCCACTATTTATGTTCCCTGTCTCTCTGTTCATATTTTTCATCAACCTTCTCCAAGATTTTATGAATGAGCTTTTATTTTTTAATTCTAAACTTGTGCTGTTTTTGGTTACCACATTTTTCTGCTTCACAAGGAATCCAAGCATCTGCTGAGTAGGCTTTTTAAAGGCTCTTTTGGTCCCCTTATTATAGCAATTGATTTAAATCAATTAAAATTCCATGTGAAATTAGTATGTGCCTGTTCTTTTGTCCATATCCCATTTTTCATAATCAATAACTAATTTAAATAGTTTAGGATAGAGGTTTTAATTGAATGCCTGACCTTTTTCTCATTTTATACTTTCTTCTAGCTTCATACTAATTTTGATCTTATCTATAACAAGCTAATGGTCTGACTGTAATTCAGCTGAATCAGGAATGACTCCTGCATTAATAATGAGCTATTTCCTATCTGTTAAAATATAGTCAGTTGGGAGTTTTGTACTGTTATTATGTACTAGCCGTGTCTAAAACCTATTTCTTTCTTAAAAGAAGTATTGATATATAGATGTGAGGACTCTGTATAGTCTTCAGATCTTTGGCCTTTCTTATTCCTTCTTCCTGATTCATTGTTTCTAATGTTTTCTATCATACTCACCATGATCATATTTAGATTGAAGTCACCGACTATCAAATCATATGCTGGTTTATTTTGAAAAGTCTCATTGAATTTTTCAGTTTCTCTATTATGTCATCTCTTACAACAAACTACAATTATTTTCGTTGTTGTTGATCAGTTGTTCAGTCATGTCCAACTCTTCGTGACCCCCTTTGGGGTCTTCTTGGCAAGGATACTATAGTGGTTTGCTATTTCCTTCTCCAGCTCATTTTACAGATGAAGAAACTGAGGCAAAAAGGGTTAGGTGTTCTACAGTTAGTAAGTATCTGGGGCCAGATTTGGACTCGGTCTTTTTGATTCCAGACCCAGGATTCTATCCACTATACACCTAACTGCCCATTTTCCATGTAGTCTTTTGCAAATACTTATCATGAACACTGCAATGTGAGATGACCAAATCTCCCAAGAAATGGTGTGTCTTCTATTCAGTGCATGATACAACTTTGCCAGCTCCTTTATTTTCTGCTCCAAGGGGAAAATGAGCTATTCTTTCATTTAAATGTGACTTCCCTTCTTTATTCTCATTTCAGCAAGAATGTCAAAATTGATAGGATTTTAGCTCCTCCATGACTCTTTCCACTTGCTGTTTATCAGGGGACCTTTAGATCTCACATTTAGAGTTCCAGAAGCTAAGTTAAAGTTATAGATAGTTGAAGAACTGTGTGATTCTTTATACTCTCTGTCTCATTCCACTCCACCCCACCACTCCCAGCTCTGCCACTATCATTGAAGAAAAAGAAGAGGGTTGCCCAGGACTGAGATACATTTTGTGTGCATGTGTGTGTACATTGTTCATGAATTGCTGTGGCCAAAATACTTATTACCAAGTGATCAATAAGAATCTTTGCCCTTAAGCTGGTCTAAGAAGGAGACTTAGTCTATTGGTGAGGGCAATACTCACAGCCTTTCCAGCATGAGAGGATCTTCCTTGATAGAATTCTACTGGGGTAGCCTTCAAAAACCGAGGCTCCCCTCCAAACCAAGAAAAGGCTTAGATGGAAGAATGTAGATTAGTATCTCAAATCAACACATTCAAAAGTATCCAATTTTTAATAGGATTTTTAACAGGAAAAATAAATAAATTCTCACACCAAATTCTTTCATCTTTTACCCCTCATATAAATTGTTTGTAACACACGTCCAGAAAAGGAAGTTTTCAGATTCATTTGATTCATTTCAATAAGCCTTTATTGTGTGCCACCTATGTGCAAAGCACCCTGCTAAGTGTTAAGTGAGATACGAAAGATAGCACGGCTCCTGTGCTCAAGGAGGGGAAATACATATACAAAACCTGTATCACCAAATAAACCATAATAACCTCATGGAAGAAGAGGACGTGTGGGCTTGTGAAGACATTGTATGCCAGGATAGAAAGTTTGCTCTTGTTTAACAATGGGAACCATGAAAGGGTTTTGAGTATAATATGATCAGAGCTAAGTGTTTTTTAGGGAAATATACCTGGTGTAGTTGTATAGGTTGGACTGGATGAAAAGAGACACTATTAGAGGACAATTTTATTATAAGTAAAAAGATGATAGGTAATAAAGGTCTGGCTATTTCTATGGTAGTGGGAATGAATTTCAGAAATATAGTTAAGGTTCGTTTTTTTTTTTTTTTAGAGCTGGAAGGGACCTTGGAGTCTGACTTGAAGTCTGACTTCTCCATTTTACCGATGAAGAAACTGAGGCCTCTTGGAAGCTCATCTGAAGCAAGGAGTAAAAGATGACATTGAGGTTTCAGACCTACCTTACTGGGGAAATTATGGTGCCTTTAAGACAAACAAGGTTTCAAGCTTAGGAAGAACAAGACTTGGGAGAAGATAGTCACTTGACCAAATAAAGGAATTGGCTAAGTTGTTTTTTAACATGTGCCCACATTTTTGTATGTGAACATAAGGTATCAGTAGGACATTCTGAGGGAAGATGTCTAGTAAATGACTGCAAATACAGGTCAGGAACTAGGAGAAGATCAAGGTTGAGATATAAGGACTTGGAGTCATCTGCATATAAAGATGATAGTTGATTCTCTGGAAGAGGATGATATTGACAAAGGAGACACTATGGAGATGGAGCAGAAGAAGGCTAAAGACAGTCTTATAGGCTGCCTATATTTAAGGAACTAAGGGACAAAGCAAGAGAAATCCAAGAAAAGAGAGAGATAATAGAAATCAAGTAAGATAATAAAATCTGAGAGATGATAGAATTTCTAGAAGTAAGGACTTCTCAGTAGATTATATACTACACAGAAGTCATAGAGGATGAAACTGAGAAAATATCATGGGGTTTGGCAAGTGGACAGTTCCTCGTAACCTTCATGAGAGCACTTTCAGTAGAGTGGTAGATAAAAATGCATTTTAGATTGTGCTAAACATAGTCATTTATATCTGCCTGAGCCTTTGATCTAAGCAGGGCACATCTAGCAGCAGCTTTGAATTCCTACAGTTAACCACCGAAATCTGCTTCGTAGGTTGACTTAGTTCATCAGTACATGTGTTTGGGAGAGGCAATGCAGATGGAAAATGAAATGTACCCAGAACTGAATGTAAGGAAGAGAGCAGACTGAGTCACCTTTAGGAAACTGCATAGTACTTTTCATAATCCCAAACTGTTTTCTGGTATAAATATCCTTTATAGATCAAATAACATTGTATGAATGAGAAGCTTAGTGCACCACAATTTGCAGGGAGTTAAAGTTGTGGTTGACCCAAAGGACAATGGAAAAATGCATGGTGGGTACATGCAGTCCACAGCAGATAACCTCTTATGAGCTATTGTTCAAAAAATTGTAATGAGGGATAGCATGAAGGAAAAGGAGGTGACCAGTAGAAAGAGAGTCAACAGATAGACACAGTCCAGGGGCTCTACCAGGGCCCAAGAAATGTAAAAAGAACTAGAGGAAAGCACATTGGTTGAATTCTCATTAGAGGATATTTGGAAGAACATGGAGAAGAATTTCACCAGGTGAGAAGTCATAGATCTCTTGGTTGATTGGTTGTTGTCCTTTGTCCTCAAAGACGAACAAAATGACATCATTATGTTGGAGTCAAGGTACAATGTATCCAACTGTGGCTGGTCAGACCAATCTGAGGTTGGAAGGCTCTAGCATGGGTCAGGCACAAATAGTCCCCATGAAATAGGATCTCTACCAGGTAGTGAAATTAATACTCACATTGATGAGATCACAGATCTATTGAAGTATTAAAGAGAAGACCACTTAAAATAAATCTCCTACTTACAATATTTTCATATAGTACAATATAAAACAAATATCTATTATGGGTGGCTAGGTTGTGCATTGAATAGAGCACTGGCCCTAGAGTCAGGAGGACCTGGGTTCAAATGTGTCCCCAGACACTTAACACTAACTAGCCGTGTGAGCTTGGGCAAATTGCTTAACCCCAACTGCCTTCCAAAAAAAAATAAAAAGCAAAAAAAAAACCTATTATGCACCTAGTATAATATAGAGCATTGTACTATAGGGATATGTAAAATTTATAATAATCATTGACCTTTATGTGGCTTTATTCTTTGCAAAGTTCTTTGCATTATCTCACATTTAGATAAGAAACCTTCTCTGCCCTTAAGAATTTATGTTATGATATGGAGATAAGATACCAATATCTCTTAACATACAGTATTACATGATAAAAAAAACTGGTCTTTTAAAATGTTTTATGTGAAGCTTGACGGAGGAAAGGTAGATCATTATCAACTTGGGCAAGGGGAAATCATGGAAGGATTCCTGGAGAAAATGGGATTTAAGATGAATAGTAATAGTAATTGACCTTTATATGGTGCTCTAATATTCATTCACAAAGCACTCTTTATATATAGCAGTTTATAGGACCAATGTTTGGTGGAAGAGGAAACTTGGCTACTCCCTCTTGGATGACTGTAATGCCAAGCAAAGGCAACTTCCAAGGTTTGGAATACCAGCATAGCAAACTCCATTTATTCAGTGACAGATTAAGGCACAACATTCACAGAACAGAGAACATCAAAATACAGTGTAACTCAGTCATTTAGCAAGTAAGTTCTCAATTCAATCCAAGTACTAATCCACCCCCGGACAGTACATTCATTTAGTCAGTCAAAGTCTGTCTTCTCAAATGGAGATTAGTTTCCAATCATAAACAAAGTACATTCATTTGGTCAGACAAAGAGCACAAAAAGTCAAAACTTTCCCACTCCTGGATCACAACTGAATTACAATATCATCCATTAATGCCGAGCACTTTTTCAAAAGGGGCAGGAGAACACAAAATTCCATCTTCCCTTAATCTACAACAAGGTTAAGATATCATCACAGCATTGAAAACCCAAGGAAAGGTCCTTCCTTCATCTTGACAGGAGGCAAATTCTCAGCAATCTCTGTTCCTGTGGAAACAAAGCTTAACAAAGCCACAAGATACATTGCCAGTGTCCTCATTAATTCCCTCTCTGCCTGCAGAACAGTCCCAGAATCTCTGAAAACATCAGCAAGACCCTCTTCCAGGATTTCTGTAAACACACAACAAGAAAATCCTCCGTCAGGGCTTCTGAACCAACAGCAAGGTTCCAGGACCTCTCCAACAGCAGCACTGTCCTTCACCAGCAGACAGATCTGGCAAAACAACATTAAAACAGACAGACAAAATACCAGCATCACAGTCATGCCTCCTCATTTCTTGGCAGCTCCAGGTGGCAGTTCTCAAAAGTCTTGGGCAACTCCAACTGGCCCTCAGCAGTTGCTCAGCAACTCTGGCCCCCGGTAATTCTCCTCTCTGCCTCCATGATACTGCTCCCCAAAAGTCCTTCTGCCTCCTCTGCTTGGGCCTTCTCTGTGCTTGGGCTTCTCTCTAAATCCACAGCACCAGCTCCTCCCAGTTCAGCTCTCTCTCTTCATGTCAACAAGTCCATCCCACAAATGGGATTCATAAGCTCTGGGTTTTAACAACTCAACCCAAAAACCAAGCCAATACAGGGGGATCTTTAAATTCCATTACCATTACAATGACCTCTATAGTTGGATGGGCATAGCCACTCTTTCCTATAAGAAGGCCTGATTCACAGCTCTTTTTGTGGTGTCCAGGAATTGGAAATTGAGGGGATGCCCATCAATTGAGGAATGACTGAACAAGTTGTGGTATGTGAATGTGATGGAATACTATTGTTCCATAAGAAATGATGAACAGGCAGACTTCAGAAAAACCTGGAAAGACTTACACGAACATATGCTGAGTGAAGTGAGCAGAATCAGGAGAACGTTGTAAATGGTAACAGCCACGTTGTGCGATGACTGACTTTGATAGACATAGCCCTTCTTAACAATGCAAGGGACCTAAAACAACTTGAAAATGATGGAAAATGCCATCCACATCCACAGAAAGAAATATGGAATCTGAATGTAGATCAAACATACTATTTACTCTCTTTTTTTTTGTTTAGTTTTTTCTTTCTCATGGTTCCATCCATTCATTCTAATTCTTCTATACAACATGACTAATGTGAAAATACATTTAATAAGAATGCATATGTGAAGCCAATATCAGATTGTACACTTTCTTGGGGAGGTAGGAGGGGAGAGAGGTGAAGAAAATTTAAAACTTATGGAAGTGAATGTTAAAAACTAAAAATAAATTAATTTTTTTAAAAAGAAAAAAAAGAAAATGCTGTTCACATTCAGAGAAAGAACTCTTATGGAGTCTGAATGCAAGATGGAAGCATACTATTTGCTCTCTTTTTTTTTGTTTGTTCTGTCTTGTGGTTCCTCCCATTGGTTCTAATTCTTCTTTACCACATGACTAATGTGAAAATATATTTAATGTGAATGTACATGTAGTGCCTATATCAGATTGCATGCTGTCTTGAGGGGTATGGAGGTGAGGAAGGGTGAAATTTAGAATTTAGAATTCAAAATCTTATGGAAGTGAATGTTGAAAACTAAAAAAATAATTAATTTTTTTTTTTAAAGAAAGCTAATCCAATAGTCTAGTAAGGTGGTGATGAGGCAATGGTAGTAGGGATAGAAATTAGGGAAAATATGCAAGGGATATTATGGAGATGGAGTCAATAGAATATAGCAAATAATTGAATATGAGAGATAAAAGAGGAAAGAATTAAAAGTAAGACCAAGATTATAAATACAGGAGACCAGTGATTAGGGGTAGAACAGAGATAACTAGCAAAGTCAAAAGGAAGCAAATTTCTAATGACCCAAATATTCATTAAGCAGCTACAATGTTCCAGGAATATTGGTCAATTTTGAGCTTATTGGACATCCAAAGGATATGTACTGTGGGCAGCTATGGATGCAGATCTGGGGTTTAGGAGAGAGATTGAGATTGGAGGGCAATATTGCATGGTGGCAATAATTGAATGTGAATGAGATCATCATCTCACAGTAAGGAATTATAAGACAAGAAGTCAACAAAAGTCAGAGAAGTAGCAATGAGGAGGCTAGGAGAAGCAGGAAAGAGGTTGATGGAAGAAAGTACAGGAAGAATGAGAAGAAAGTTAACCTTTGTGTGTGTCATTATTGTAAGGGTTTCTGGTAGTTTTGCTCCTTCCTTTCCTCCTTCCTGCCTTCCTTCCTTCCCCCTTTCCTTCTTTCTTCCCTTCCTCCCTTCCTCCTTTCCTTCCTTCCTTTCTCCTTCCCTCCCTCCTTCCTCCCTCCTTCCTTCCCTCCTTCCCTCCTTTCTTTCTTTCCTCCTTTCTTCCCTCCTTCCCTCCTTTCTTTCTTCCCTCCTTCCTTCCTTCCTGCTGGAGGCCAAGATAATTTTTTTTTTAAAAAACAGGCTTGCTTATGACTTCTCATTCTTTCTTCTTAAAGTCCTTCTCCTTCCATTCCCTCTTCCTTTCTCTTCATCTTCACCATCATTAAAGTCATCAGAGGGGAATAAGTGTACACTGACCAGCAGGAAGGAAGCACTTTGCCTTTGATACCTGCTATGTGTGATCCTAGTAAGTTTCACTCACAGTAAGTGATAGATGATAAGGACTCTTTTTTTTTTTTAAAGTCTCTCTATATACCTGGCATTTCAGTCCCAGTAGCCAGCAATTATCTCAGAAAAGGTAGAAATCTATTAAAAGGTGCCTTCTCACCACAGTTACAGCCTTTTAGAAAAGGGCACTCCAGAGTAGATGCGTGCTGTGAAAAGTTTGCAACGAGTGGAAGAGAAAGATAATCCATTCCCTCAAGAACAACAGAACCAAAAGATGCATTTAAGAACTCTCAAGGTATTTTTTTTTCTCCACATGATCCAGTGGGAAGGAGTACTTAATACTGTAAGCAATCAGACATTAGCAATTTACCTACAAACCTGGAGAGTTATATAGACCTTTCATGAGGACAAAAGAAAGGTAGGATAGTACATTAGAAAGATGACACTATTTAGAATTGAGAGTGGTGGCAGCCAGCTGGTGCAGTGAACAGAGCACTGTTCTTGGAGTCAGGAGTACCTGAGTTCAAATCCAGTCTCAGACACTTGACATACTTACTAGCTGTGTGACCTTGGGCAAGTCACTTAACACAATTATCTTGCCTTTCCCCCTCAAAAAAACCAAACAAAAGAGAACACGTGAGTTTAAATCCCAGTTTTTCAACTCCTACCTGTCTGACCTTGGACGAGCCAGTTAACTTTTCTTGGCCTCAGTTACCTTATATGCAAAATGAGGGTATAGGATTTGATGACCTCAAATCCTTTAGAATTCTAAGTATATTATCCTGTCATCTGTCCTTATTGGGCCAATAAGAATGGAAAGAAGCGCCTTGAAACAACTTACTGTTATTTGGGGCAGTGATTTCACCCTCTCCCTCAACATGCCCCTCCTGTGTCTTTTGTGCTTCCATTCCCATTGAATGGGGTCCCCCCCACCGAACTATTTTTTAACTTAATTTAATTTTTTCCAATCAATTAAAAAGCATTTAATTCCTCTTCTTTACCCTTCTTTGCCTAACCCCCAGTGAACAATAAAAAAGAAGGAAAAAGAAAAATAGACAAAACAAATTATCACCTTCACTCTATCCAGGAATATATACTTCATTCTGCATCTTAAGTCTATTGCCTCTCTGGTAGTAGCTAGCATACTTCAACTTTAGTCTTCTAGAATCATCTTAAAATGATTTGTTTTTAAAAGGAGGTAGCTGGGTTTTGTAGTAGGTAAAGTGCTAGACTTGCCTCTGTGTAAGCCTGGGCAAGTTATTTAACCTCTCTTGGTTTTCTTGTCAGAAAAAATGGGAGTAATAATTACATCTACCTAACAAGCTTGTTATAAAAGATCAAATGTAAAGACTTATACGCACCTCTGTGTGTGTCACTATTGAGAAGGTTTCTGGTAGTTTTGCTCCTTCAGTATATTTCAAGTGCTTTTTTTGCTAGAGTCCAGGATAATGAAAAACTAGGCTTATTTGTGATTTTTCATTCCTCCATCTTCCTTAAAGTCCTTCTCCTTCCATTCTCTCTTCCTTTCCCTTCATCTTCCCCATGGTCACAGCCGTCAGAGGGGAATAAATGCACACTGACCCCTAGGAAGGAAGCACTTTGCCTTTGAAACCTGCTGTGTGTGATCCTAGTCAATTTCACTCGCAGCAAGTGATAGAAAAGGGCTCTTTTTTTTTTTTAAGCCTCCCTGTATACCTGGCATTTCAGTCCCAGTTGCCAGCAATTATCTCAGAAAAGGTAGAAGTCTATTAAAAGGCCCCTTTTCACCTCAGTTACAGTCTTTTAGAAAAGGGCACTCAAAAGTAAATGTGTGCTGTGAAAAGTTTGCAAGGAGTGGAAGAGGAAGTAATCCATTCATTGAAGAACAACAGAACTAAGATATGCATTTAAGGAATGTTAGGGTAGGGTTTTTTTGTGGCATTTTCCCCTACAATCCAGGCATTTATCAGCAGCTTTATAAAGAGAACCATTTCCAGAAACAACAAAAATACAGAGTGGACAGTCATTTGAAAGAATTCACTGGAATGAACAAATGAACAGTTCTGATTTCCCTATTTGGTAGCTAAATGTTAGAGCAGATGAGAGGTACTTGGAGTTAGGAAGGTCTAGCTTCTAATCCTGCCTCCTGGCTTTGTGATCCTGAGCGAGTCAACTTTTCTAAAGTTAGTTCTTTATCTGAGAAAAATGATTGAGTTGGACTAGATGGCCTCCTTGACCCGCTCCAACTCTAAATTTGAGAATTTATGACCCTCATTGTCCCAATGGGGGAAATGCAGGGAGTACAGTGGCTTTTGACTTGCTAGCTTCCTGAACAAAAGAGTGGCTTGCTATAACAGAGACCCTCAGGTCAACATGAAGCCAAACCAAAGATCTCCCTCGGGATTCAGAACAGGCCCAGAAAATCTTTTTGCCCCAAGATCTCTGGAAATTTAAATTATAATGCTTGGGACCCAGGAATCCTACTTCAGCTAGGATCCGTGGGGCTACTTTAAGTGTATTAAACAGCTTTCCAGGAGAGAGTCAGAAAGTGGCAGATGACAGCAGGTGTTGAAGTGTTACAGTTTGATAGAAGGTAAACTCCTTGAGGGCAGAATCCATTTTATTTTCCTCTTTGTACCCTAGGCACCTTCCACCTGGCATACAGTAGTTGTTTAATAAATACTTGTTGATTAAATACTGGTTGCTGCTGAGCATCCTTCTCTAGGGATGAAAATTTGTAAATAAGTTCAGCTGTCACAATTCAGATAGGCAGCTCCGGGTTAAATAGATTTTTATTATTATCACCTATTTCTAGTGTGTGAGCTCTGAAGAAAGGCAAACTACTACTCCAGATAAGGAACAGACACCCATGGTATTTTACCAGTGTGATACCCACAGCAGCTGCTATGAATATGCAGGTGTATTCCCAGGTTTGCATTGCAGGATATAACAGACTCTCTTCCTTGAAGATGAAACCAAGACATTTATTCAAACACCAGTAAGCCAAATCCACCATGGTAACAAAGAAGTCTATACGCATTGACAGTGCAGGAAGCAAAAACATCCCCAAGCCTTCCCTCCATTAGGCCTCCCCACAAAACAAGTCCCCCTAGGCAAAAATCCTCCCTCTTTCACTCACCCTAACTGCTCCCTCTCTCTCCCAGCTCTGCCTCACTCTCACTTCCTGTCCACCTGTTTGTCAAGCTCCTCCTACCACAAGCTCATGTGACTCAGGCATCCATGTGATCACATAGGCCTATTAAAGGGCAGGAAAAATCTTCAAATTCCCTTAACATTACACATGGTTACCACCATTTGCCACCACAAATACATAAGGGGAAAGAGGAGAAGGACCAAACCCCATGGACAGTAGAACTGCACCATTACTCTGAGTCTACTAGTCTTGCCTTTGCATTCACTCCAGGCATTTTGACCACTGTCTCCTTCCTACCACACACTGGCAGGTTTCAACCAAAATATGTCAACTCTCTCCACTATGTGAGGGGAATTAGGTGGCACAGTGGATAAAGTGGATAAGAACCAGGAAGATGCATCTTCCTGAGTTCAAATCTGGTCTCAGACACTTACTAGCTGTGTAACCCTGTTTGCCTTAGTTTCTTCTTCTGCAAAATGAGCTGGAGAAGGAAATGGCAATTACTCCAGTCTCTCTGCCAAGAAAATCCCAAATGGGGTCATGGAGGGAATCAAAGGATTTTAGATAATCAAAGGAAGGGACCATAGAAGTCTTCATGTCCCATCAATTGGGGAATGGCTAAACAAGTTGTGGTATATGAATGTAATGGAATACTATTGTGCTACAAGAAATGAGGAACAGATGGACTTCATAATAACCTGGAGATACCTATATAAATTGATGCTGAGTGAGAAAAGCAGGACCAGGAGAAATATGTACAGAATTATAGACACAATATATGTGTGATGACTAACTTTGATAGCCTGGGCTCCTCTCAGCAATGCAAGGTTAT
>CM053592.1:86697065-86723660 GCA_028646515.1 Pseudochirops corinnae | reverse complement strand
TAAAAAAAAAAAAAAAAAAGAAAATTAATTCCTAGTGGGGACAATTTTGGAACCCTAGTCCTAAAATATGTGCACCTCACTGGCAACAAGGACTTCTGAAGAGAGGATCTTCTTCCATTTGACAGCTAACAGGACTTTTACTGAACAATCACCCTGGTATAGACAGTACTAAGGGGAAAAGAGAAAAATCTATCCCTATCACCACCAATAACATCACAAGCACAAACCATACACACACATATTCACATGTATGTATGTATTTCTGACCCCTCCACAATCCCCTAGGAGTTATCATAAATAAAGAAAAAAAACCATGGAGAATAAAAATCAGATGCTGGGCCTAGGTTTTTCCTCTGTGTTTCGAAGGACCAAATCTGAAGTCTCAACAACCTGAGCCAGGTGGTATATGTTATTAAATTTTGGTAATTTCCCCAGTGGGCTTTCTAATGCAAAGTGATGACAATGAACTGAAGAAACACCAGGAATATCGGTGTCATAGCACAGAGGGTAGTATTTCCAGCAGAGTGACAGATTTCTTCTCTGGATGGTAGGGGACATCAGGGCCACAGCACAGACCCTTTGGGCAGAGTCAACAATTCTTTATTTGCCTCAGGGTCATTTGTAGTAAGATGGTTACAAGGCTGTAAGCCTCTTGCATGCAACCTGAGATCTAAGTTGTTACTAAGGCCTCCTTATACAACCACCCACTCAGTATTTCCTGGCCCACCGGCCAAAACTTACCCCTCTGAGAGCTGCATCAAGGGAAGGATTATGATGGTGATGATAATGTTGATGATGGTGATAGTGATAATGATGATGGTGGTAGTGGTGGTGATAAAAGCTGGCATTTATATAGCTTTAATTTTTACAAAGTACCTTATATATGTTAGCTCATTTGACAATTCATTTAACAATCTTATGAGGTGGATGCTACTGTTATCCTCACTTCATCGATGAGGAAATTGAGGAACATTAGAGGTTAAATGACTTGCCCAGAGTCTCATAGGCTAAGATGGGTTTTGAAATCAAGCATGTAAAATCTTTTTACCCCTTAGGCGCCTTTGGAGATTGACTGACCCCTTCTTCCATAGGGGCTAAATAAGGACTCTTCCACACCCCTATCTGGGTTTCAGAATACTACCAAGTCAGCTGAGGGATCTCCTTTCTGCTGAGTAAATATACACATCCACCGTAGTTATACAGGAGCAGTTTTACCTTTTCTGTGCTACAAGAAAGCAAGGTGCCTCTCACATCCACATTCCTTCCTTGGTCTCCCAGGACCTTTCTGGGAAGGAGTCATCTGAGCCATCTAGAGGAAAAGATGTCAGCCAATTGAGGGAGACTTCAACTACTTCTCCAGGGTGTACAGAACCCTCTGAGGGGCAGAGACCTTGAAGCCAAGGTAACCCTTTATTGGGAAAGGGATAAAGAAAAATCAGGGTCAGCCAGAACGATGTCAAACAGTCCATTTAAATCATACTAATTTTGTACTTCTTCCTAAGAAAATAAACCCAGGGAGAAGATACACAAGGAATATTATTCTGCTCAGTTCTTCCTTGTAGACAGTTCAGACAGAAAATTTGTCACCTGCTCTGAAACTGTCTCTAACGTTTTGGGTTTGGAAACTGCTTGGGAATCTGCAGGAGCAGACAACAGAATAGTAGCATTAGCAGCAGCATTGTGTGCCAAAGAAGAGCACTGTTCCTGTAACATGGCCTTGGACACAGAGGAAAGTCAATCACTTCCCTTGCAGGGATCCAGCATCCTTATACTGAAAATGAGGGCATTGTACTGGGTGACTAACCTGTTGAGGTTAGTATTGCACAGTGATCCTGCTAACCCTTACCAGTACCAGAAAGTACCCTCGTGTAGGAAGAAGCCTACGTTTTTATTGTTGTAGTCTTTTCTAGATGTAGAAATGTCCATGGATACTACTAAACTCAGAGCATAGGCAAAAATCCTGCAGAAATGGGCCTTTGTTATTCATCCTCTTTGACATTATTCATATTCACTCTTTGGGCTTGATTAATGCTAACTTTCCCTCCCCTCCTCTTCCTCCTCCCCCTCCCCCTTCCTCCCCCTTCCCTTCCTTCTTCCCTTTCTTCTTCCCTTCTTTCTTCCCTTCCCTTCCCTTTCTTTTTCCCTTCCTTCTTCCCTTCTTTCTTCCCCTCCCTTCCCTTCTTTCTTCCCTTCCCTTTTCCCTTCCCTTCCCTTCCCTTTCCTTCCCTTCCCTTCCTTCTTCCCTTCCCTTTCTTCTTCCCTTCCCTTCCTTCTTCCCTTCCCTTCTTCCCTTCTTTCTTCCCCTCCCTTCCCTTCTTCTTCCCTTCCCTTCTTCTTCCCTTCCCTTCTTCCCTTCCCTTCTTCCCTTCCCTTCTCTTTTTCCCTTCTCTTCCTTCTTCCCTTCCTCCCCCTTCTTTCCTTCCTTCCTTCCTTCCTTCTGGGTTTTAATAAACACCAAAGTGATAATCACCTTAACATGTCTTGGGGGAAAACAATCTTAAGTTGCCCCAAATATATTCTCATTTGATCATGGATCCCCAAATATAACTCTGGAGGCTGCAGTCTGAAAGCAAAATTCCATTGCTCCTTGTTGGGATATCTCAAAAGTTCAAGAACAGTTGGTCTTGCTTCTCATTATAGACTGGCCCATAAGGGACTAGACTAAGGAGAAGTGGAGAAATGGGGCTAGAGAATGTCAGTTGCCCCCTCACTTTTGGAGTAAGCATGCCAAAGGTGTAACAACTAAAATGTGGGCCAATGTGGGAACCTGGTGCCTCATGCTTCTGGTACATGGGAATGAGGATCATCAGGGGGCTAATGGAATAAGGTATATCTCCAGGGTGTAGGTAACAAGTGAATCATTGTGTCAAAGCTGGAAAATACCTTAGAGGTCATCTCGTGCAACCTTCTCTCTTTTTCATATGAGGAAATTGAGACCTAGCGATGTTAAGTGCCTCAGTTCACACAGTCTATAAGTGGTAGAACTGGGATTCTAACTTTAGTTGGAATTAGTTTAAGAATATAGCAACGTAAATGAAGTTTAATTGTCATCTTTGAATATGAGGGTGTTAGCTAGTTTTAGCAAGGCATTGCATGAACTAAAAAAATTAAACATACCTTTCAGGAAGTAATTTACTACCAGGAAGTCACTGGTGCCAGTCTGTCATATATGGTTACATTGGAATCATTGGTAATTGAAAATAGAAAGAACTGACTATAAAGTCCGTAGTAATAAAAATATAAATGATTAAGTGCCTATACGTCAGCTGTCCTTGTAATACAAAGATGAGGTGGCAGTGGGTGGGGAGGAAGGCAGGGGATCCCTCCCTCGAGGGTTCATATTTTATTACTGGATGGAGGATTGGTGAAGCTGAATAAGATTAGCAATCAGTCCATCAGAATTTACTAATCTGCCTACTATGTACCAGGTATTGTCATAAGTGTTGAGGATACAAAGAAGGTCCCATCCTTCAAAAATTAAAAAAAAAACCATACAACCCCAAACAGGCCCTATCGTTAAGAAGCTCAGAGTCTAACTGGAGAGATAATATGCAAACTCTATGTTAACAAGATATGCACAATAAATTGGGAGTCATCTCACAGGGAAGGTACCAGGATTAAAGAGGTCTGGGAAAGGCTTCTCACAGAAAGTAGGATGTGAAGGAAAGCTATAGGAAGCAAATGTGAAGAGGGGGAGCATTTCAAACATAAGGGACTACCCGTGAAGATGCTTGGAGCTGAGAGGAGTGTTATGTGAGACAGAAGTAAAGAGACCAGTGTTACTGGATCAAAGAATACGTGGAGGGAAATAAAGGGTAAGAAGACTGGAAAGGTAGAAAAGGGCCAGGTTTAGGAGGGCACTGAAAGCCAAACAGAGGACCTTATATTTGATCCTGGAGGTAATAGGGAGTCCTTGGAGTTTATTGAAAAATGGAGATAGAGGTGACATACTCAGAACTGTGCTTAAGGAAGATCAGTTTGACAGTTAAGTGGAAGATAGATTGAAGTAGGAGGACCCTAGAGGCTCCAAGACCAACAAGTTAGCTATTCCAATAGTCCACGCATGAGGTGACAACAGCCTTATCCCTGGATGATTGTAGTGTCGGGGAGAGATGGAAGCACATAGAAGAGATGTTGGAGAGGTAGAAAGCATAGGACTTGACCACTGATTGGGTGAAAGAGAATAAAGAGTCCAGGATGACACCTAGGTTGTAAGCCTGAATGACTGGGAAGATACTATTTACTCCCCGTTAATGGACATGACATGAAAGAAGATCCAGTAAAGGAGAACATAAAAGGGGGGGAAGGAGAATCAGATAGGTAGGAAGGGAACCGAGAAAGTGGAATCATGAAAACCCAGAGAGAAGAGGGTATCAGGGAGAAGTCAGTGATCAACAGTGTCAACATTTATAGAGAGGTCAAGGAGAAGAGCTGAGGAAAGGCCATTAAATTTGTCAATTAAGAGATCATTAGTGGGGCAGCAGTGGATAGAGCACCACCTTACTGAAGTAAGGAAGATCTGAGTTCAAACCTGACCTCAGACACTAGCAGTGTGACCCTGAGCAAGTTGCTAAGAGAAAAAGGGAGAGAGAGATCATTAGTAACATTGGAGATAATGGTTTTAGTTAAATGATGAGGTTGAAAGCTAGACTGCAAGGAGTTAAGAAGAGAGTGAGAGGAAAAGAGGTGGAGACACCTTTTATATAGATGGCCTTTTCCAGGAGTTGATCCATAAAAGGAGGAGAGATGGAAGATGATAGTTGGTGGAGATGGGCAGACCAATGGGAGGGAATGGGACCATGTGTGCATAAGGTGAGTTTAAACTTGGCCAAAAGAAGGCCAAAAGTCTTCATGGGAAATGGGTGAAGGAGGAGACAGTTACAGAAGTCATCTTAGTAATGAGAGATCAAGAGGAGAGAAAAGAGTATTTTCTGTGAATGGCTTCACCATTTTCAGTGAAATGACAGAGGGGAGCCATGGGAGATTTGAGGAGGGATGAAAAGACTTGGAAAAGCCACTGTGGTGAGCGGTGAGTAACTTGATCAGGGTGATATAAGAGGATTGTCTTGGTGCACTTGTTGAGATGATATAAGATACAATTTATGTTGACCCAATTAGCATTATTTCATGATTTTTCTCCGGCTTCTTTCAATAGCACACGAGTAGGAATGAAAGCAGGGGATGGTGGGAGTAATCCCAGGCTGGTGTTAAGTGACTTGCCCAGGGTCACACATGAGAAAGTGTCTAAGGTAGGGTTCAAACTCAAACTTTCCTGACTCCAAGTCCTAAATTCTATTCAATATGATACCTGACTGTCTTATACTTGTCTTAGGACCAGTCACCCAGCTACAAATTTACAGAGAAGGGTACAGCATCTAAAGAGGGCTCGCTCCTTGGGCTCTTAGGTTGCATCTCTGTGAAAACAGTGTTCGATCTGTGATACAGCCCTGAAGCAATGGCTCTGAAAGTAATTCCAAGCTTTCAGTATAGCTGCATTATGTTCTTCTCCATAAATTGGTGATGTGTTAATTTTTCCCATTTTACAGTTGAGGAAAGTGAAGTAGTGAGAGGCTGCCAATTAATAAAGTTTTCTGGGCTAGCAAATACCTGTTGAATAACTATTAGAATGCACAGAGATTTTGACTGGCCCCACTAGCTACAGCAGTGGTTCTCAACCTGTGGGTTGTGACCCCTTTGGGGTAGAACGACCCTTTCACAGGAGTCACAGGGGTCTCATCAGAAAACATATTTCCGATGATCTTGGGAACCAAGACACCGCTCCTCTATCCATCTCCAGGCAGGTCTGCCCACGTGCGGATACGCCCACATACAAGTATTAAAGGGTCACGGCATTAGGAAGGTTGAGAACCACTGAGCTAGAGACTATTTGATTAGATTCTCAAAGTCCCCTCTATTCCCCCTCTCCCTTCAAGTCTTGGCTGAGTGATTGCACATATCGTCTATGTCCCATAGAGAGGACTTTTCATACATGATCAAAAGGGGTCTTGTGACTGGGAGCCATAGAGTGTCCCAGCATCCCATTCTCTTTAATTGTGGGGCTCTTTTCTCAGTTCAATCACATGGTGCCACATGGCCATCTCATCTGGTCCCATAACTATACTAAATGTTGGAGGCAGTTCTACGTTCAGGCTAGAATGAAATGAAGCACTCATAAATCATTAGTTAAAAAAGGGAGGGTTACTTCCCTCTAACACAGCAAGAATACTTAGCTTCTCTGGACTTCTATCTCCTCCCTGTCTCTATGTGTACATATCATCAGACATAGGGACAGGGTGACTTGTTTAGTCTTTAGAAATCCACCAAGTCAGAGGGCTACACTTGAGTGGGATAGTTTATGCCCTTAGGTGAACAGGAAGTTGTTATCAAGGGAGGCAGGAGTTAATTAAGTTCCAATTTCTCCTTTTAGGGAAAACTAGTGCCTATTGGGGGAAATTTTACAACTCTGGTCCTACCACAGTGGGGTGATTCTTGCCCTGCTTGCCTTACAGGGATGTTTTGAGAGAGGTAATTTGCAAATCACAATTTGTGAGCTATTATTATAACTTGGTGTGTGGTAGTTTCACAGTCAGAACATTGAAGAAATTTGGAATTAAGTTATTACCTCAATCGTAACACAAAACAGAAAGAAATGATGATGCAGAAAAGGGCAAAAGGTTAAAAGGGTCTGATCTGGAGGTACAGAGGAGCAGATTAAAGGCTTAAAGAGAGAGTTGAATTGCAGAATATTCAGGAATTGACTTCATACAATCTCTTTTGAAGTACTGTCCAGCCTCAGGGAGCTTTGATTACATTATTACCATTTACTTGCCAAAAATTTAGGGTTTCATTTTTTAAAAATCAGGAACAAATCCCCTTTTGTCCACTTGCCCAAGTGAGTACTATTTACTGTTTGTACAAGGTCCTTTCTAGCACTCATATGTTATTTTTATGATAATACTAATATACTTTAATTCCTAATACAGTAAATATTAGTAGATATAACCCATTTAAACAAAAGTTATTGGGAGGGCAGGGGCAGAGAGAAGAATCCTCACTAACCTTCAAAAGTGTAAAGGGATCCTGAGACCAAATGGTTTTAGAACGGCTATATTATGACATAACTTCACATGTCAGATGTATAGCTTATATCCTCAGGTGAATTCCAAACAGAATTGTCATCAGCAGCTGGCATTCTGATTCTCTCTTTGATTATGTTTTAAGCATAATTACCTGATCTAAATTTTTGCTAAAATAGGTATTTTCAGTTACATTTTCAGAATAATAGCAGGATAGTGGCCTATCTCAAGATGGTATCTATCAGAAAGCCATCATACTAAGATAAAAAGGATGAAATAATAATTAATAATTAATAACAATAACAATTCAATGCTTGCTAATATGTTTTCCTGCCCTGGCTTGAAGATTTCCTTATATGAGTCTACATAGACAATAGTCTTAATATATAATACTACTCGGTCCTTCCCAAGTCAAATTCCACTAATGGGTCCCACCTCACAACTTCAGTGATATAGAATGTAAAACTGAATTAGAACCTCTTGTTCAACCTGCTCGTTACCCACATTTTGTGCATTTGTATATAAACATTTGAGTCTGTGTATTTTATTTCAAACTCTTGTATTGGATTGTTTCTCCCACAAATTTCTGGGCAACTCTCCAATTCTTCCTATGCTATAGTTATTCTCTAGTGGATATAAGAAGATCATCTTTTCTCACCACATCATTTTTCAGTTTAAAGTGCTTTTGATTAGATTTGAAAGATGCCACATGCAGACTTTTTACCAACCCTTGTTAAGTGCACTCCAACCATGCTCAAGAGCCCACCATTTCTACATTTTAGGCTGTGGTCTAAAAACCAAAATCCTGATTTCAGACACTTCTCTTCTTAATCACCTACTCACTTCCAAATAGGCCTCTCTCTTAAAAAATAATAATTGTAAAACATTTAGCACAGTAACTGGCACATGGTAAGTGATTAATAGATGCTAGGTCCCTTCCCTTCTCCTTTGACTTTGATTGACAGAGATGTTGAAAATACCACCTGTGCTTCTAGGATCTCTTCATAACCATGGTGACACTTTGTTAGATTCCTTCTGGTAGTGTCATTGGTCTACATATGAATCACTAGAACAGTGATCTCATTTGACAGATCCATGCATGTTGTCTTTCTAATCCTCAGAAGAACATAGAACTGTAACTCGCCATAAGAACATCGAACCTTAAATTAGAGCAGGAAGTCCCCAACCACCACTTGTCATGACCATTGCTTGGTGAAATCTTCCCTGACATTAGCTAATGTATCCACTTCATCATATCTCAGAGGACCAGCAGCTGTTTCTTAGCAGAAGCTCTCTCCTTTTTGGGAAGAGCCTCATATCTTTTTTTGTCTCTAGGTCTTTGGGGAATATTACAGAGTTCATGATTCTCTTTGTCTTTTGTGCTGTATCAAAATTCTTGGACCCAGGGAAAATCTGGGACACTGTAATGGTTATGGGAATTTGAAGATCTTCCTTTCCCCTTAATAAGCCTAGGGGAATTTAAATACTTTCCCTTCTTTGAAGATATACCCTGCCCCTAATAGACTGACTGTAATCACATGGAGTCTGGGGAGAAGAGTTTACTGAAGGGTGGAACAGAGCCCACAGGAAGCTGGAAGTCAGAGCAGTTAGAAGGGAGGAAAGGATGCACCTAAGGGAAACAGTTAGGCTTAAGTAAATGTTGGTTTGTGGGAAGGCTAAATGATGCTGAAGCTCTCTGTGCTGTTATGCTTTATTAAATTCTATGTTGTTATGATACATTCAGTTTCCTGGTTTGGTTTTCTGGTGCCTGAATAAATGTTTTGCTTCTGTCTTCTATATGGAGAGTCTGTTATACTTTGTGATTGAGCACTATGCCGCATATTTACAGTGGCTGTCAACACTGTGAATGTTGTGTTGGTGCTATAGACACATATCATTAACATCATCACTTATTTCTCATGTGAGATTTGTCATTCAGTAAGCATTAATTCATTATCTGGAAACAAAGTGATTAGGAAGCTATGACTATGCCCACCTAAACTTTGCTTGGAAAGAATGATGAGTCACATATCCATCTCACTTTCAGTATTTTCCAAATTTTCTAAATTCCATGTTTGTTCATAGGATATATCTATTTTCAGTCTTTTAGTAGGAAGTGGGGCTTTTGGGGGGATGTGATTTCTTTCTTTTTTTTTTGCATATATTAAACCCACTACAAATTCTTGTCTAGATTCATTGATAAGAGAAAAGTATAGAAAGTATACTGCATAGGACTGGGCACAGGCCAGAGGTACCAGCACCAGAAGCTTGGATCATGACTCTAAGGCTGGCAGCCACATTTTTTAAGGGAAGGACCATATCCTACCATATTTTGGTAGAGGGGCATCAGATCTTCCCTTTTTGCTTCAAACTCTTAACCTGATTCTGCAATCAATTTCTTTCTGAGTTTGTAGTTCTTAGGTCTGAGTTAGTTATGACACTGTCTATTTTTCAACCTTACACTACACTCACAACATATCTGGCATGTTCATCTATTCTATTTTAAAATTTATTTTCTCTAGATTATATAGATTTAGATTTTTAAAAAGCTTATTTAAATGATCTTTCTTAAAAGCCCTTCCCTTATTCTAGCTTGTTTTTGCCAAATGACCAAGTACTTTTTACATTTTGGGTCCTATCTACCATTAATTTTCTCTTTTTTTTTTTGAAGGGGAGAGGGTAGGGCAATTGGGGTTAAGTGACTTGCTTAAGGTCACATGGCTAGTTTTTGTGTTAAGTGTCTGAGGTTGGATTTGAACTCAGGTCCTCCTGACTCCAGGGCTGGTGCTCTATTCACTTCGCCACCTAGCCACCCTCACTTTCTTTTTTAAAAAATAAAAAATAGAGGAATGTTATTTTAACACATCTAACAAGCATAAACACACAAAGCTCGGAGTATCCTTCATGCAAACCATTAAGTGGAAAAGCACAAAAGGATGCTTAGATATGAATGTAGTAGAATATTATTGTGATGTAATAAATGAGAAAGATGAAGAATTCAGAAAAGCATGGGAACACTAAATATAAAGGCACAATCAGGAGAATAATATTCACAGTAAACACAATAATATTAGCAAACATAACACTAAAACAGCCAAATGCAGATCAGAAGCTAGGAACAATCCTGGTGGCAGAGAACAGGTGACAAAGCATTTTTTTTGTGTGCTGGTAAGGAGAGAGATAGGGGAATGGGAGCACAATGCTACATATATACAGGGCTGTTGATCTGTACATCAGTACAAATATAACTGGTTTTCTTTGTTATGAGGTAAGATTCAAAGGATGATATACTTCAGGAAAAAGACTATGACATAATGGGAAGTAATGGAAAGTGAGGTAATGGGAAGAGAAGTTGATCAGAATACCCTTGATCAATTGATTCTGTCTACCGCACCCCTCTCCTCAGTCTGGTTGATAAAGTACGAAAGTGGCAGATAACAGAGATAAGCCTGTGTTAAAGTCCTAAATAAAATGTAAAGAAGGGCTTATACTTTGTCACTTACTTTAAGAACTTCAAATTTCTCAGATTAAAATTCATGGAATTAGAGGGCAGTGCCATGCCCCCAATGGTCCTTTAAAAAGTAAGCAAGACATTCTCTAAGGAGTCAGTTGCAGCAAGAGACAGCTCAAAGAGTGTGACCTCTGGTAGCAGAGAAGATAGCCCACAATAGGAAGCCCACTATATAAATTATTTTCCTCAATCAGTTTTTGGAGCTTCTTTTCCATATGTTCATTTTTCATTTTTGAGATATTTTCTCTGGTTAGATTTTGGACCTCCTGTCCTAATTCTCCAATTTTACTTTTTAAAGCTTTGTTTTCTTCAGTGAAATTTTTTTCCAATTTGGTCACTGTAGATTTAAATTTATTTCCTACCTCTCTAATTTCTTCTTTAAAATCCCTCTTAAGATTCTCCAAGAATTCTTTTTGGGCTTGAGACCAACTCACATTTCCTTCTGTGGTCTCCAGTGTCTGTATAGAGTCCGTCTTGCCTTCTGAGTTTGGTTGTTCTTGCTCACTATAAAAGGATTTGATGGTTCTAGCCTTTGCAGTTTCCTTCTTCCCCATTGTGGTTGCCTATGACCTAGATTCTTAGAGTGGATATCTGCTTCTGGGGTGCAGGAGTACTGAGCTTCTCAGGCTAGGAGGTAGGAGTTTGGTTGTTAGCTTCGTGAGCTGGAGCCTCTGAGTGTGTAGACTGAGGCCAGGGCCAGGACTCTCAACGTCTCCATGCTGCTGCTCACACAGGCTCACTATAGCAGAAGGCCAGCAGAAGATCAGGGCTATAGTTTGTTGATTGGGCCAGAGGTGTTAAAGCACACCTGGGCTTTTGTTGTTAGGGCTTGTTGGCTCCACCCACCTGAGCTTAGGCTCTGTACGGTCTCCCTTCCCGTTTCCTCAGTGACTCCCAAGCCTGGGGCTGTTTACACTTATGCAGGAATTTACTCTGGGTGGAGTATTCAACTCCAAAATTTCTAGGTCAGGGAGGGGGAATCAGAACAACTAAATTTTATTCCTCCATCCTGACTTCTGGAAGTTTGGGTATGCAATTTCAAACATCCAGGCTGTGGGCTGCTAACCCCAGGAAAAGCCACTGACCCTGCTGTGGGCCCCAGGTTCTTTCTTACCTGGTTCTGATGTTCCTCTACTCCATGGTGGGGCAGCTACAAACCCTTCTGGCTGGGTGATTCTGCTGGCTGGAGCTTCTGCTCAGTCTGCTGCTCTCAAATCCGCACTGGTGCAGCTTCTGTGTACTCGCATTCTCCCTGCCCCGACCTGAGTAGGCACTTTCCTGGGCTGGGGATCTGCCACGCTCCATCTCCCAATGGGTTCTGTCACTCTTAAATCTGTTCAAATTCACTTTTTAGCTTTTAGCCACAGAATTCTTTAAGGAGCTTGGGAAAGCTACTGTTACTTTTCTGCTGTCTTAGCTCCGCCCCCCGCCATCTTAGCTCCACCCCAGAAGCCCACTATATGAAAAACATAGCAGTAGCATGAGGACACCATGGATAGGACATTGAGAGTGTGAAATGTTGGAGATGTGAGTTCTCCTTCTCACATGTGTTTTCTACATGAAATCACATGATGTCACCCAAATAGCCACAGCCAAGAGGGACCCCAAGTGGAAGCTGTGTTCTCTTTTAAAAGTTGCACTGCATATACCAAAATAAGGTCAAAATGAATACATGATTTGAACATAAAAGGTGATACCGTGAACAAATTAGAAGAGCAAGGAACGGTCTATCTGTCAGATCTATGGAGAAGGGAAGAATTTATGACCAAACAAGAGATAGAGAGCATATGAAATGTAAAATAGATAATTTTGACTATGTTAAATTAAAAAAGGTTTACACAAACAAAACCAATGCAATCATGATTAGAAGGAAAGCAAAAAACTGGGAAACAATCTTTACAGCAAGTATGTCTGATAAAAACCTAATTTCTTAAATACATAGAAAACTGAGTCAAATTTATAAAATAAGCCATCACCCAATTAATAAATGGTCAAAGGATATGAATAGGTAGTTTTCAGATAAATTAATGCTATCTATAGTCATAAGAAAAAAAATCCTCTAAATCACTATTGACTAGAGAAATGCAAATTAAAACAACTGAGGCACCACCTCATTCCTATAAGGCTAATATGACAGAAAAAAGGAAAAGATAAATGTTGGAGAAGATGTGGGAAAATTGGAACATTAATGCATTGTTGGTGGAGTAGTGAACTGGTCCTACAATTCTGAAGAGCAATTTGGAACCATGCTCAAAGAGCTATAAAACTGTGCATGCTCTTTGATCCAGCAATACCACTACTAGGTCTGTATCCCAAAGAAATCATTAAAAAGGGGAAAGGACCCACATATACAAAAATATTTATAACCACTTTTTTTTGTGGTGGCAAAGAATTAGAATTTGAGGGGATGTCCATCAATTGGGGAATAGCTGAACAGTTTGTGGTATATGAATGTAATGGAACAATATTGTGCTATAAGAAATGATGAGCAGGCAAATTTCAGAAAAACCCAGGAAGACTTACATGAATTGATGCTGAGTGAAGTAAGTAGAACCAGTAGAACACTGTACAATGTAACAGCAACATTGTGTGATGATCAACTTCTGTAGATTTAGCCCTTCTCTGGAATACAATGATCTAAGACAGTTCCCAAAGACTCATGATGAAAAATGCTGTCTACATCCAAAGAAAGAACTGTGGGATCTGAATGCAGATTGAAGCATACTGTTTTCTCTTTTTTTGTTGTTGGTTTTTTCTTTCTTGTGATTTTTCCCTATTGTTTTGATTCTTCTTTTACTACGTGACTAATGTAAAACTATGTTTAATATGATTGTACATATATAGCCTATATCAGATTGCTTGCCATATTTGGGAGGGGTTAGAGGAGAGAAAGAGGGAGAAAAAAAATTGAAACTCAAAATCTTACAAAAGTGAATGTTGAAAACTATCTTTATATGTAATTGGAAAAAATAAAATACTATAAAAAAAAGAAAGAAAATGCTATCTACATCCAGATAAAGAACTGAAGGTTTCTGAATGCAGATCAAAGCATACTATTTTCGCTTAATTTTTTTGTGTTTTTTTTTCCTTTTGGTCTATTTCTTCTTTCATAATTGTGACTAATATGGAAATGTTTTACATAATTGCACATATATAACCTATATCAAATTGTTTATCATTTTTTTTCTTTTTTGGGGGGAGAAGTCAGGGCAATTGGGGTTAAATGACTTGCCCAAGGTTATGCAACTAGTACATGTTAAGTGGTCGGATTTGAACTCAAGTCCTCCTGACTCGAGGGCTGGTGCTCTATTCACTGTGACACCTCGCTGCCCTCATTGTTTATCACTTTAGGAAGAGGGGAAGGGAGAGAGGAAGAAAAACTTGGATATCAAAATCTTGTAAAAATGAATGCTAAAAATTTTTATATATAATTAGAAAAATGTTACTTAAAAATTTCACTGATTTTGCACAAACAAAACTAATTCAGCCAAATTAGAAACAAAGCCAGAAACTAGTGAAAATTTTTACAGCAAATTTCTCTGAGGGCCTCATTTTTCAAATATAAAGGGAACTGAAACAAGTTTATAAAAATAAATGTCATTCCCCAATGATAAAGGCATACAGAAAGGCAATTCTCAGAATAAAAAATCAAAGATACTAATATTCCTATGAAAAAAGTGCTCTAAATCACTAATAATTAGAAAAAATTAAATTAGAACAATTGAGGTTCCACCTCACACCCAGAAGATTGCCTAACATGACAAAAAGGAATAATGGCAAATGCTGGAGGGGATTCAGAAAAACAACAGTGCAATAGTGTATGTATTGTGAATTGGTCTGACCATTCTAGAGAGCAATTTGGAATTATGCCCAAAGGGTTATGAAACTGCACATAACCTTTATCCCAGCAATACCACTACAAGGTCTGTACCCCAAAGATGTCAAAGGACAAAGGGAAAGGACCTATATGTACAAAATTATTTTTAGCATATCCTTTTGTGGTGGCAAAGAATTGGAAATTGAAGAGATGTCCATAAGTTAGGGCATGGCTGAACAAGTTGTGATTTATGATTGTGATGGAATGCTGTTATGCTAGAAGAAATGATGGAGGTGGAATGGTGTTAGAAAAACATGAGAAGACTTATGTGAACTGATACAGAGTGGTGTGAGCAGAACCAGATCACTGTGCACAGTAACAACAATATTGGAATGATGATCAACTGTGGAAGACTTGGCCACTTCAATCAATACAGTGATCTAAGACAATTCCAAAGGACTCATGATGGAAAAAATGCTTTTCATCTCTAGAGAGAGAACTGATGAGTTCTGAGTAAAAATTAAAGTATAATTTTATCACTTTTTTCTTTCTTCTTTGTTTTGTGATATGGTAATATGGAAATATGTTTTGCTGGATTTCACATGTATAATTGATATCACATTCTTTGCCTCCTCAGTGGGTGGGGGAGGAGTAGGAGTGAGGGAATCTGGAACTCACCATTTATAAAGAAAAGAATGTTAAAAATAAAAAAGTTATCTAAAAAATAACAAATGTACAACATATTGCTCTATGAGGTCCTAATATATGTTTTTGTCTTTTTTTTTAGTAAGTTTCATCTCATTTTTTGTTTTTCATCTCTAGAATTAATTCCTCATAACTTGATGCATGAAGCACTGAATCAACAACTGGGATAGGTGAGGGAGTATCTTTGGGCTTTCTGAGCTAGTAAGTTTAAGGGTATGAACACTGAAAAGCTGCGTTTGAAGTTCAAGTAGTTAGTCTCTAGGCACTCATATGAAAAAAATGCTCTAAATCACTAATAATTAGAAAAAATTAAATTAGAACAATTGAGATACCAATTGTCAAGAGAATAGAAACAGCTTGACCAATATAAAATTAGCCAAATTATCAACTTACATTTGAAGTTCTCTCTCTCTCTCTCTCTCCCTCTCCTCCTCAGGCGCAGATGGTACAAAAGATTATAAATCAAAACTTCCTGCTAATACTAAATACGTTGGGGAAAAGCGTCCAATATTAGGAGCAAGCAGTGAGCTTGATTACTTATGGAGACCTGCCCCAAGTAGGAGTTTTACAGCAAGACCGAAACATTTCTATGTTGGTGAAATTGGTTGGGGAATACCAGAATTGAGTTTCATCAACCAATCAAGACTTGAGACAAATGTGAACATTAAGGTATGTCATTCATATACTCTCTTGTGATTTTTAGAGTAAAAAGTATGTATCCTTCCCTAAGAAATGTCATCATACTTATGTGAGATGTTACTGGTTTTGTTTATTTTTCCACTTAATAGTATTTCATTTTTTTTCCAATTACATTGTAAAGATAGTTTTCAACATTCATTTTTATAAGATTTTGAGTGCCAAATTTTTCTCCATCCCTCTCCCTCCCCTCTCCCTCCTCCCTCCCCAAGACAGCAAGGATCTGATAGAGATTATGCATGTATAATCATATTAAACATATTTCCACAGTAGTCATGTTGTGAAAGAAGAATCAAAACAAAAGGGAAAAAACCATGAGAAAAAAAACAAAAGTGAAAATAGCATGCTTTGATTGCATTGAGACTCCATAGTTCTTTCTCTGGATGTGGGTAGTATCAGTCTCTTGGAATTGTCTTGGATTATTTTATTGCTGAGAAGAGCCAAATCTATCATAGTTGATCAGTGAGATGTTATTATTAATCCTTTGTAGAATAAATTCTTGGTAAGGTACAGTTGAATTGGACAGCTTCCCAGTTCCCTTCCAACTCTGAGACTGAGGGACTCCATTGACATTTTAGTGAAGAATCACAGTCTGTGTCATTTTCAAACTCATAGTCAGGAAACTTTGCTGGATCACTCATTAACACCCAGTCCTATTCTCTTTATTCCACCCTGGAGTAAGTGATAGCTATAGAACCTAAGCTGAGTGACGCCAAAGAAGAGTCTCTGCTACTGCCAATAATCTACAAAGCATATGAACCAATCATATAGCTGCGAATTGGATCAGATGAGTGAAAAAGCATTTATTAAGTGTTTACTGTGTGCCAAGTACTGTGCTAAAGTCTAGATAGACAGACAGAAAAGTTGAGTCTCTGGAAGTTTATATTCAAATGGAGGAGACTGCACAGAGAGGAAATTTTAGCTGCAAGTCAGATAGAAAGGCCCAGAGGTCCTTAGAGTTCAGCAGCAAGGCAGATGGTAATGCATTTTCTTTTAATGTCATTTCCATTTATAAAATCATATCTGTTACTGAGATTGAGCCATTGTCAGAGCCTAGGATTTAAGTGATAAGAACTTTCTTCTCTGGACTTTCAGTAGCTATGGCTACTAAGGACATGAAGGGTAATTGCTGGGTTGCTCCTCTAAGTATTGACTGGGGATGGTGGTGCTGGGCTGGAAGCTGAGCCAGGGAACATGGGGATATGCCCAGTGCTCTAGGGCTTATCTGCCTTTTGATAGCAGTTGGTAGTAGTGGTAGCAGGGATGGCAGACCTATCTCCATAGAATTTACTCTTTTGGGTTATGGCTTCTAGGCATCGTAGAAGCAAGATCTAGTGATCCAGATGGGGATAGAGAACTGTTTTTCCTAAGGCTCTCAGACACAGGATCTTAGACTACCCCTGAAGGATGATAATGGTCTAACTCAGAAGTGGGGAAGCGGCAGCCTAGAGGCCACACGTAGCCCTCTAGGTCCATAAATCCAGGCCTTTGACTGAATTCGTGTGGCCTGGGGGCTGCAGGTTCCTTACCCCAGGTCTAGGTGATGCTGGTTTTTGACACACCTGGTATATCTCTGCCTCATGGTGCATTTTGTCAAACCAGACTGAACTGGTTTGCCATTTCCTTCTCCAGCTCGTTTTATAGATGAGGAAACTAAGGCAAACAGGGTCACACAGCTAGTAAGTGTTTGAGGCTTGAACTTGGTTCCTTCTGACTCGAGGCCTGGCACTCTATAGCAATGCCCTCTAGCTGCCTCATGGTGCATTACTGGATCATGTCTATCATGCCTATAGTGCATTTAATCTAGCCTACATGCTGAGAATGTTCTCAGAAAATTCTCCTCGAGAACATATTTACTGCACATACAGGATCCTCCAAAACGGAGAATCCCTATATACCAGATGGCATCACAAGAGGGTTTTGAGTCCAAAGAATAGGACTTTAGGTACTCTCTTCATATTTGCCATGGATCTGTTCAGAAATTAGACTTTAATATATTGTTCAACACTCCAATTTAACTCATCTGAACTTCTTCTGATGTTGATTATAGTATAGCCTCCTGTCCTTAAATGAAATAACTCTTTCTCCAGCTAAAATTTGGGAAAATAACCTGCCAGGTACCCACTAGACAGAATTAATCCAATCTTGAATATTACAGAAACTATAGACAAAAGAAAAGACAGATACAGGCATCTTCAGTTTGCTCCTTTGTTCTTTCCCCTCAGCCCAGCTCCATTGGTCATTCAAACAAAATCACCCTATCATCCATCCAGCAGCCTGTTCCCCCATCTTCTTTCAATTATCAGTCAAAAAAGAAAAGATTTTCATTTTGAAATTGAACAGGTCTGTGGGGTTATCAGTCACAGGTTTCCAACCAATTTCTCATATTCACCTACTATTTCTCAGGAAGAACGACATCATGAATTGAGTATTACCCCATCATGAAGACCTGAGTTCAAGTCAGCCCCTGACTCATCCTAAACAGATCACTTAACTTCTGTGTTGGAAGATATTTCCTTATTTGTGAATTTCCTGTATCAATGATATCATGGCCCCTATCTCTAGCTCCATTTTTCAGCAGCCTTTACACTGAATTAAATTAAAAGAGAGAATCACACTAGTGAACTTAAAGTTCTCCTTTAATTGCTTGAAAAGTCTTCAAATACATTCTCAGTGCTAAATCTCCAGATGTTACTGCCAATTCAGAAGGTTTAAAAAAAATAAAAACTTTCCTTGTCTACCAAGCTATAAAAACAAAATTGAAAATAGCTTTTCTATATTTAGGAAAGATGTTGGGTTACTGTTGTTTCTTCCCAGATGGGTTTGGTTTTGGTTCTCACTTTTAACATTTTATAGTTATTTTTATCGTAACAGCTTGCAGTTTAATATAAAAATAATTACATTAGCACCTTTCACCCTTAAGTATTTTATAAAGCAATACATTTTGTGGTGCCATGGGACGTGTTTGGAATGGGAGGGCCACATGTTGAACATCTGTGAAGAAAGAAAAACAACACTAATGGGACTAAGCAACTGCCCTCAAATATATACACACACACACACACACACGCATACATACATACATACACGCACACATATGCATATAAGTATCTCTAACTTCCACATAACATGAGCCTCTCAAACCTTCACTATAAAGCTTGGACAGATAGGGTTTCTGAAGTAAATTGTAGAGGGATTCTTTTTTTTTTTTAAATAAAAACCTTTTTTGTATCTAAGTCTGCTCAAAGGAAATTTTTTAATTTGATACTTCAACCTCTGAACAATCCATTCTCTAAGAAAGCATGGCCACACAGGAAAGAATGAGCTGTAAGTATGTACCTCTCAATCTTTTTTTCCCCCAAGGCATTCTATGAAGAATGATGCATATTAAAGAGAGAAGAATATGTGGATGTTGTAGACATAGGCTCCCCATTTTTCTTTTCACTATGGCATGTGATAGACATACTTCTACGAGCTCCTGGGAATAGCTGTTTTTTCTCTCTCTTGAGAAGACTTTACGGAATAAATAATTATTTAAAGGCTGGAAAATAGTGAAACTACCTAGTTTAGGGTTAAGGATAGCAAAAAGTCCGAACTGCAAAGATTTGAAGAGAAAATTAAAAATAATAATTGATTTTTCTATAGGATTTTAAGATTTACAAAGTACTTTATATATTACTTCATCTACTCTTTGCAATAGATTCTGCAAGAATTGTTACTTCCATTTTAAAGATACACTAATGGGATTGGAAAAGTTAAGTGACTTGCCCGTGGTCACATAGCTCACTGAGTTTTACTCACAGTGGCTTCTTTCCTGATTCCAAGTCTAGATCTCATTACTATGACACCACTCTGTGAAGGTCAAGCAGGTCAGGAGGATTCATCTTCCCTATCTAGAAAGCTGACAATGAGTTATGGAGATAATAGTAACGTTTCTAGTGCTTGATATTTTGTTATATATGTGCCCATTACTATGCATCATTATCTTTAGAAATTAAAGTTTCTCAGACATGCAAAAAAAAATCACCAAACTAATTACACCTTTCCATACAGTAATCCAAGTGCTGGACATGAACCCTTAAGAGGTCACAACAGATCACAAATATACAAAAATATTCCTTACAACACTTTTTGTGGTAGCAGGAAAAAAAATGAAAACAAAGTAAGTACCCACTGGCTGCAGAATAGCTAGGGAAAAACTTATTAGATGAATACAATGGAAAGCTATTGCCCAAAAAGAAATTATTAACATGAGGAGTTCAGAGATACAGAGAAAGACTTATGGGAACTTGTACAATGGAAAAACAAATAGAACCAGTCAATGGCAGGCAGCTAGACGGCACAGTGGATAAATGGGCCTAGAGTCAGGAAGACCAGAGTTCAAATCTTGCCTCCAATACTAACCAGCTATGTGACCCTGGGCAAGATTTAACTGCTATCTGCCTCAGTTTCCCCATATGTAAAATGGAGATAATAATTGCACCTACTTCCCCAGGGTTATTGTGAGGATTCAATGATATAATACTTGGAAACTGCTTAGCACAGTGCCTGCCACATAATAAGCGCTAATTAGCTATTATTAAAGAAAAAAGAAAACGCCAAAGACAGCCAAACTTGAAACAATTGCAATGACCAACCTGGGACTCAGAAAACAAATGATACACACTTTCCTCCTCTTAGTGGAAAGCTAAAGGATGTGATTGTGTTGTCTACTAGTTTTACTTAACTTTTATAACAAGGGAAGGATGGGGGAGGGTGGGTCTGGAAAGTATGTTAGGATTTGATCATTTTTTTTTTTAAAGTGCCAATATTCAAGGCACTGGGGCAAGAATTCACTGTTCAAAAAAAACCAAAACATAAAACTGGAGAACAATCTGGTAGCAACCGGGTAGCGATCAACATCTCACACTGTATTCCAAGATAAACTCAAAATGGGTACATGATTTAGACATAAAGGGTGGTATCATAAACAAATGGGGAGCATGGAAAAATTACCTGTAAAGTCTATGGATAATGGAAGATTTCATGAACAAGTGAGATAGAGAGGATCACAGGAGGTAAAATGGATCATTTTGATTACATTAAATTTAAAAGATTTTGCACAAACAAACCCAATGCAGCTGAAATTAGGAGGAAACTGGGGATATTTTACAGCAAGCATCTTTGAAAAAGATCTTGTTTCTTAAATATACAAGAAATAGAGTCAGCTTTATAAAAATAAGAGTCATTCCCCAATCAATAAGTGGTCAGGAACTTTTCAGAAGGCAGAACCAAAGCTATTGATAGTCATATGAAAAAAATATTCTAAATCACTAATAATTAAAGAAATATAAATTAGAACAATTCTGAGGTACTACCTTACCCATCAGATTGGCTAACATGATAGAAAAAGAAAATAACAAGTGCTGGTGAGGATGTGGAAAAATAGGTATACTAATACTGGAGTTGTGAGCTAGTCCAACCATTCTGGAGAATAAATTGAAACTATGTCTGAAGAATCATAAAATCTGACCCTTTGACCTAGCAATAATGCAATTAGGGTTATATCCCAAAGATATCAAAAGAAAAGGAAAAGTACCCATATGTACAAAATTAAAGCAGCTTTTTTGTAGGGGCAAAAATTAGAATCCAAAAATTAGTTGATGGGATGCCCATCAACTGGTGAATAATTGAACAAATTGTGGTATATGATTGTGATAGAACACTATTGGGCTATAAGAAATAATGAGGGAGTCTCAGAAAAATCTGGGAAGACAACGTGAATTGATGCAAGGTAAAGTGAGCAGAACCAGAAGAACATTGTAGATAGTAATGATATTATAATGACATTCAATTGTGAAAGACTTAGCTATTCTGATCAATACAATGATCCACAACAATTCCAGAGGACTCATGATGAAAAAAATGCTATCTACTTCCAGAGAGAGAGAACTGATAAACTCTGAATGCAAATCAAAGCATATTGTTTTTCATTTTTAAAATTTTTCTTGTTTTTTTTTTTTTGCAACACGGCTAATGAGGAATTAAGTTTTGTGTGATTACATATGTATAATGGCATTGAATTGACTTCTCAATGGATTGAGGATTGTGTGAAGGATGAGAATTTGGAACTGAAAATAAAAAATTTAAATAAAACAGAATAAACTAAAAGAACACATCAATAAAACTTAAAAAAGAATTGATGTCTCTAATGATTTAGGGCAGCAGTTCTCAACCTGTGGGTTATGTTCAATTTGTAACAATGAAAATACATCCTGCATATCAGATATTTACATTATGATTCATAACAGTAGCAAAATTACAGTTATGAAGTAGCAACGAAAATAAATTTATGGTTGAGGGTCACCACAACATGAGGAACTGTATTAAAGGGTTGCGGCATTAGGAAGGTTGAGAACCACTGATTTAGGGTATAGGTATTTTCATGAATCCTGTCTATGCTCTTGCAGACTCTCCCCTTTTTTCCACTTTCACCATAGTACCCTCATTCAGGTCTTTATCACTTCTTCTCATAACACACTCACTCAGCAACCGCCCCATCTAGCCATCCCCCTCAGTCAGAGCTGTACAACCCCACCCATTGGCTTGTAATAGGGCTCAACTCTATCCTCTATTCCTTTTCTTTTCTTTCTTAAGGACCATGCCTTAAACCCAAAACCAACAATAGGTCCCAGCCCAAGCCCCATCTGGTCATTATTTGGGCCCTTGATGGCTCAGATGGCAGGATTGTCTCCAGTCGTCCTGATCTTTATCTTGCCACTGGACCCAGATGGTTCCCTTCCCTTCCCTCCTTCCTCTCCTTCTGTTCACATGGGGTATCATGCCCTTACCTCCTTCCTGCAGGTGCTATGCCCAAAGGAACATAAATTTTGATAGCTGAACAGATACATGAGGTAATGGTTAGACTAGTGCAACCTTGTCTAAGTTATTTAAATTTTCCATGTTCTATGTAACTCATTAAAGTATATATATTGCAAAAAAAAAAAATTGATGGTTAAAAGCTAACATGCTATCTTGGGGTTTATTGGCTAGATTTCTCTCCTAAAGACCATCCCTTAAACCCAATTCACTCTGATTCTCATTGATTGGCCAACAATAGGTCCCAGCCCAAGCACCACTTAGTGGTCATTGTTTGGACCTTGATGGCTCAAGAGTAAATGTTAATAACAACTGTTTCCATTTTGGTGGAAACTCTGAGTGTCTTCCCCTCCCAAAACTGATTTTTCTTTCGTTTAACTAGGTATAAGAGACCATTCTTTGCCGCATTTCTTACCTGGCCTTAATCACCCAATGAGCATTGTCTCAGTCTAACAGAGACCTGGGAAAGACCTTAGTTTAAAAAGGCCAACGTTTCTCATTGCATCAGGGCCATCTCAAGTGTTCCTGATGTGCTTCTTGCCACAGGACCTAGATAACTCCAGAAGAGAAAGTGAGACTGGTCACTTGGATCCTATTCACTTGCAAGTCATAGCATCAACTTCCTCAAGTCATGGTCCTCTTTGAGAATGAAGGACAAACAACAGCAATTCACTTCTACCTAGACAAATGTAACAGACTCTGAACTGGTCTCTTAAGAGTTCAGTCTTCCCTGCTCCAAGCCATCCTATATGCAGCTGTGAAAATTATATTCCTAAAATATATATATGACCCTTTGAGATTCTTCACAGCTCAAGAAGCTCTAGGGGTTCTCTGTTTCTTCTAAAATAAAAAAAAAAAAAAAACCAAAACTTCACTGTTTGACTTTTAAAGTCCTTCCCACAGTGACTTAAGTGTGTCTTTCCAGGTTTACTGAATTTTGGCTTCTTTTCTCTGTGTTCTCACCAAACTGGCCATCTTGCTGTTCTCCATGTACCACATTCCCCCTTTCATCTCTGTGCCTTTGTAGAAGCTCCTCCCACACTTGGAATGATGCCGTCCTCACTTCTGCTTACTAGAATCCCTCACTTTCTTCAAAGCTTACCTCAAATACCACTTCCCTCAGCAAGCCTATACATTTTCCCCTAGTTGCAAGGCCCTTGTCTCTGTAAATTGCTTTGTCTCTGTTTTCATAGATTTTTAGATTTAGTTTTCTGTGCATATATTTCTCTATTCCTCTTCCCACCACCACCCCCAATAACATCTAAGTTCCGTGAAGTCTGGGGCTCATATACTTTTCTTTTGGTCTTAGTGCAGTTCCTGATATATAATGGGCTCTTAAAAAATGCTTGTTGAATGGGGCCTTATTGGTTTGTAGCTTCTGTCTTTTATTATTTTGCCAAACCTTATTATGTTAAACCTTATAAAAACTTTTGAAACCCTTTTAAGAGGTTGTGATTTTATTTTCCAGATAGCAGGAATGTGGGAGTGTTGAGGTTTAGGGTTTTTGGGTGCACAAGTCCCCAAAATATCAACACGCTGACTCCTGCCAAATGAATTTGATTCAAGTCTACTCTCAGCCAAAGTAAAGCAAAGTTTATTAAAGATTCTGCATAATGGGTAGACTCTAAAGGGAACCTAAGTATATTCAAAGCTTGTATTAACACAGAGAGAATCTGTACTAGATTGAATTTTCAGCACCATCATGGAGACAAGATGGATCTTATATATGGAGAGATTGTGGGAGGATTCAGGGGTGGCCTAGAAGAGGAGTTTGGGGAGGTTCTTGAGGAGGAGTCTGTTATGGGAATCTGAAGATCTTCCCTGCTGCTAGGCCCTTTGCTTAAGTGGCTTAAGTGACTCTGTGACCCTTCCCAGATTTGAAAGTATACTCTGTCCCCTAAGTGGTCACATGGACCCTGTGGCAGGAGGCTTGTTCTTCAGGAATGCACACACTTTATTATTTTGTGATTGGTCAGGGGGTCAAGAGGGCATTCTCTGAGCCAGGAGAAGGCTATATATACACCCTGATTTGAGTTTTTGCTTTGAGGATCACTTTGAGAAGAGTTGTGTGATTTGGCCAGATGAGACTCTGGGAAGCTGTTGAGCCCCCTGGCTTTGAAAAACCCAGATGTTGGTGCTTCCCTCTCTGGTAACTGAATAGGTGTGGATGTAATGGTCAGATGGTTGGAAGCCGTCTGCTGATCTGTTTCTTTGTTTGCTTGTAACTTGTGTTTGTAACTTGTGTTTGTATTCTCTGAAGTTCAGGGTGCTGACTTTTTCCCCTGAACTAAGTAAATGATATTTGTTTGACTCATTAAAGTAAGATTGTTAACCCATTTTGAGTTGCTTTCCTTTAGAAAAGCAGATCTAAGAACCTGTGCTAGCAGCCATCCTGAGTATGCTAGGGTGCTTGCTGATACAGAGTCTAAGGAGGGTCTTGAGGGAACTGAGGTCAGACTCCAGTAATGAGATTAAGGGTGGGAAATAGGTGAAGGCTACCTGCAGATGACAGACAATGGAGGGCTAGGCAAGTTTAAGAGTAACAGATTTGGGCATAGATATTTTAATAGGATCAAGGGTGAGAAGTAGCTGGACAATGGAGGACTAGGCTAGGTAAAGAGTAACATTTGGGCCTAGCTATAATGAAAGGCTTATAGCCTCAGGCAAATGCCTCATCAAGTGGGAAGATTCAATCAGAGATCAAGGGGTTTCCCAAAGCCTGTACCCCATCAGGAGGAGTGATGAGCATGCCACATCTTGGTGGTTGTTGTTCGGTCACTTTGTCATGTGTGATTCTTTATGACCCTATTTTGGGGTTTCTAGGCAAAGATATACTGGAATGGTTTGCCATTTCCTTCTCCAGTTCATTTTTACAGTTGAGGAAAATGAGGCAAACAGGGTTAAGTTGTCTTGCCCAAAGTCATTCATCTAGTATCTGGGGCCAGATTTGAACTTATAAAGATGAGTCTTCCTGGGGCAGAGTCAAGATGGCAGCATAGAAGCAGGAAAACTCCGTGGCTCCCCCCAAAACCACCTCAAATACCTATAAAATATGACTCTAAACAAATTTTAGAGGTACAGAACCCACAAAGTGAGAGAGAGAAACAAATCTACCACTGAAGGGAGCCCAGTAGACGAGCAAGAAGGGCTCATCACAGCACACTGGGAGCCAAGCCCAGCTCCACATGAGCCCACAGTTTAAGCCCCAGGGCAATCCAGACTAGCCCACCCAGAGCATTAGAGAGAGTAGATCACCAGCAGCTGTGGAGTTTTCCAGAATTATCAACCCATAAATACAAAAGACAAAGTAAAAGGTCAGTGGAACTCTGCTGGATTTAGGGGGGACAGAGTGTGGTCCAGTCTCTACCACCAGAGTGAGAAGCTGTGGAAGCAGCAGCCCTGCAGTCACCTCCACATGGCCGCTTCAGCGTTCCTGGCCTGCAGATTGTAAGGGGGCCAAGCGACCATTCGGGGCTAAATGTTCTTGCTTTAATGTGCCTGGATCTGGATAACAGTTTTGGGTAGTGGTCCTGATGTGTGTGACCAGTGAGCCAAAGCTGGGGGGTTATCACCCAGTGATAACAGTGGCCTCCTAATAGCTTTGGCAGCTGGGAAAACCCCAATGATTTGGGACAAAGCTCTCCCCTCTGGAAGCAGAGTTCTACTGTGGCAAAGAACTCAAAAGTCAAGTAATTGACTGGCAACATGAGCAAGCAAAGGAAGCAAAGCAAGCACAGCCATCCAACTTTAGATTCCTTTTTTGGAGACAAAAAGGATCAAAGCATAGAACAGGAGGAAGACAACACTGTCAGAACTCCTGCACCAAAAGCTTCCAAGAAAAATATGAACTGATTACAGGCCACGGAGGAGTTCAAGAAGGATTTTGAAAATCAAGTAAGAGAAGTAGAGGAAAAATTGGGAAGAGAAATGAG
>CM053592.1:86652510-86696565 GCA_028646515.1 Pseudochirops corinnae | reverse complement strand
CATTAGGAAGGTTGAGAACCACTGTTCTATATTAAAGGATTGAAATGCTTGGAATATGATATTCCAGAGGTGGAGCTAGGATTAAAACCAAGAATCACTTACCCAGCAAAACTGAGTATAATGTTTCAGGGGAAAATATGGTCATTCAGTGAGGTAGAGGACTTTCAAGCATTCTTGAGGAAAAAACCAGAACTGAATAGAAAACTTGACATTCAAATACAAGAAGCAAGAGAAGCATGAGAGGGTAAACAAGGAAAAGAAATCATAAGGAACTTATCAAAGTTGAACTACTAACATGCCTACATGGAAAAATGATAATAGTAACTTATGAAACTTTTCTCAGTATAAGGATAGTTGAAGGGAATATAAATGTACATATGTATACTTACATATATGTCTATGTAGGAGGGTATATATGCATATGAATACATATGTGAGTATGTGTATATATGTGTACAGGTATACATAGACAGAGGGCATAGGATCAGTTGAATACAAAGGGATGATATTTAAAAGGTGAATTTGAGAGGTGAGAGAGGAATATAATGAGAGGAGATGGGGAGAGAGAATGGGGTTAATTATCTCATATAGAAGAGGCAAGGGATCACTGTTACAATGGATGGGAAGAACAGGAAGGCAAAAGGGAATGGGTCAACCTTACCCTCATTCAGTTTTGCTTAGGGAGGGAAGGATATACACTCTGAATTGGGTATCTTGCCCTGCGGGGGAGGGGGAGAAGGGGATGAGAGAGGGCTGATGGAGAGGAGGGCAGGTTGGAGGGGAGGGTAGTTAGAAGCGCACAGTTTTGTAAGGGGACAGGGACAAAGTAGAAAATAGAACAAGTGGGAGGTGGTACGATAGGGTAGAGGGAAATAATAGTCAGTCTTTCACAATATATTCACAACGGAAATGTTTTGCGTAACTACACATGTACAACCTATATTGAATTGCTTATCTTCCCAGTAAGGATGGGTGATGAGGGAGGAAGGGAAAGAATCTGGAATTTAAAGTTTTAAAATCAAATGTTTAAAAATAATAATAATTATTATTATTTACATGCAACTGGGAAATAAGATATACAGGTGCTGGGGTATGGAGATCCATTTTGCCCTACCAGAAAGTCAGAGGGGAATGGGAGAGGATAATAGGAGAGAGCAGATTGAAGGAGGGGGTATACAGTGGGATCGCTGTTTTGGAGTGGTGGGTAGAAGAAAGTTGGGGAGAAAATTTGTAACTCAAAATCTTATGGAAATGAATGATGTAAACTAAAAATAAACAAAAGTTAATTTAAAAAAATAAAAAATTAAAAGCTCACTGCACAAGGCATCATTAAAAAAAAAAAGATGAGTCTTCCTGACTCCAGATGTGGCACTCTATCCTCTACCTACCTGCCCCTTGGTATAAATGGTAAGGGCAATCAGTACAAGGTAACCAGTTCCCAGGTGCCCCAGGAAGAAGAGAAAACATGATTGAAGGAACTCACCTAAGACTAAAAACATCTTCTGATCCTTACCATTAAAAGGAAACCTTTTGAGGTACTGTAGAATCCAAGTTCTTATAAATCAGTCAAATCACCCTCCACCAAGTTATATCAAACTGAAATAGAAAAAAAATTCCTGGAGGCTGTTTATTGATTTAGAAAACCACAAATTCACATTATTTATATTGTATTATGTTTTTATTTGTTAAATATTTTCCAATTACATTTTAGTCTGGTTCAGGCTCATTCAGGATGTCAGTGCCTGACATCAATTAATCAATCAGTAAACCTTTATTACACATCTATTATGTATCAGGCAAGGTTCTAAACGCTGGGGTTACAAAAAGAGGGGGAGGAGAGAGTGAGGCTGAAGACTTTGCTCAGTCCTGCCTCACTTAAATCCAATTCACTTGCAAGTCAAGACCTCACCTTGCTGAAGTCATTTGTCCACTTCCAGAAAAAAAGGATAAATAACAACAAAAAGAAGCAAAAAGTCCCTGCCCTCAAGGAATTTACAATCCAATGGGGAGAAACTTGAGTCGAGCTGACTCACTAGCAAGCTATTGCAACAGTCCAGGCATGAGGTGGTGAGGTGCTAGCAGTGTCAGAAGAGAGAGGTTGCAAAGGTGAAATTGGCAGACCTTGGCAACAGATTGGATATGGGGGGAGAGGGAGTGTTGAGTCCAGGGTGGCTCCCGAATTGCAAACCTGAGGGACTGGGAGGATGGTGTTGCCCTCTGCAGTAATAAAGAGAATGGGAGTGTTTAGGGGAAAAGATAATGAATTCTGTGTTGGACAGTTTAAGAAGTCTACTGAACATCCAGTTTGAGACATCTGAAAGACTGTTGTAGATGTGAGATTAGAGGTCAGCCCAGAAATTGAGGCTATGTAGGTAGATTTGAGAATTGTCTGCATAGAGATGGTAGTTAAATCCATGAGAGCTGATGAGCTCACCTAGTGAAGGAAAATACAAGGAAAAGAGAAGATAGCCCAGGACATCCAGGAGGTACTTAATAAATGTTTGTTGATTTGAGTTGTCAGTGGCTCAAATGGGGCTTCTACATCTGAAAACTAAGCATAATACCCCTCTTAGCTATGTCCAGGTTCAGAATAATGTCTGGATCATCTATTTAAAAGCACAACTTGAGCCTTTTTTGCTACACTTGCTTAGAGGACAACACAAGTCTGGTTTCTAGACTAGGTTAAATGACCTATAAATTACAATGCAAAGACATCCATTTAAAACAGAATAACAAGGTAAATAACAAAGAAATGAACCACATGTAACACTTCTTGCATCCTTCAGGAGAAGGTTACTTAGTCCCTAGATCCCCACCAGATCCAGAGAAGAAAGATATTTGGATAAAAATAATCTCACCAGTGATGAAGTTTAGAGTCTAGAGCCACTCTGTTGAACAACTTTCATTTTAGTCTCCATTTAGCAAATTAAAGAACGCAGGATCTTCAGAGACAGACATCCATTAAGATTGAAGTGATGCCTCTTACCTGGTGACTCCTGCTACCATCTTGATCCCTGGTACCTTTAGTCAGGATACCATGATCAGTTCTAGGCCACTTGCTTTCTCTCCATATGGTTGCTCTCACCACTGCTTATCTCTCTCAGTTGCTATCTACAACTCTGCCATCCATAGTGACCTTGCTGTATACAAGTCTCTTAACATGTTTTCATGCTGCAGATCCTCCTCACCTGATCAAAGTATGTTATAGGTGAGGCCACTACGCTATTGACTTATTTGCATAGCCTCCTGGAAAATACAGTTATAAGAATTCTCTGATGATCAAGTTACCTTTAGACCCATGCATAAGAAAAATGAGACCCATGGTTTTTATGTAGATATTTTTATGGTAACATCATCTTTTACTATTCATGGCCAGAAAATTCAGCTGAGGCAGGTAAATGGAGAAGTTGGAAACCCTGTACCCTCTGTAGGTGGTGCTAGGACAGGATAATGTGAGTGAAAGAGGCTCCACTGATTACCAAGAGTCAAGGGTTCTGGTGCTGAAGGGTGGAAACATTCTATGGGGTATGGCAATCCAAGTCCTAAAACCAAGAACATCAAGGTCTAAATGGTGCCATTTATAATATGATGTAGGCAACTACAAAGCTAAAAAAACTTAAAAAAAAACCAACCTATATGATTTAGAGCTGGGCCTAGAGTAAGTAGTTGTAATTTGGTACCAAGGACAAGTTCTTCCAAAGTCAAGTCACAAAACTGTCAGAAAACAATGTGTTAGCTATTTTTTCTGGCATAGGCAGGACTAGGTGCCAGCAGCATCTGTTTCCTGATTTTGGCATCCATCCTAGTTCCTTGGGCCCTTTGGGGACTCTATCAATGCATTATAAAATTAGAATAATATTTCTCACCTATTTTTAACACTTCATAAGAAGACCTCAAAGGTCATTAGGCAAATCAGGATCCAGAAAATACTAAGTGTGACTGGGAACCTGGTGATTTCTCTTCTGAGCCCTGAGTATGAGTCACTGTATATAACCTTGGGCAAGTTCAATTCACTTCAGTAAGTATTTATGGAACACCTATTATGTGGTCAGCTAGAGCCAGCTTTAGCCAAAATTGTAGAGTAGGCAAAGTTTGCCTTTGGCATCTCTAAACTCCCCTCTGCAGAGCCTTTTACCTAGTTTCATCATTTTCTTCCTAATTCAGGCAAAAAACATCTAATAGAAAAAGTGTTAGATTTGGACCTGAGTCCAACCCCTAGTTATGCTACCGCTGACATGTATGACTTTGAAGCAAGGAATTGAACTTATTTGGCTCTCAGTTTCCTTAACTAAGATAGTGAGGGTTTGACAGGCAGGACTGGAACTGAATGGTATCAAAGGTACCTCTCAGTTCCAAATCTGTGATGCTGGTATCTAGTACTCCAAGATAGCCCATATAAGAAGAGTGACATATAAAAAGTTCAAGAGACATCATTTCTGAGTAATTAATCATTTTATTAATCATGCTAGCATATAATTAATAAAAGGGGTTAGTGACACTCTCTCATGCTAAAGACCCCCTCAATTCAACCCACTCAAAATGTCCTTCGAAGTGGATGTTCCTGAGGATGGCAATCACTCTCATTGGTTAACAAGTAATGAGAGAGAATGAATATTATAATGAGAAGTGGGTCTATTTTAATGAGGGGGAGGGAATGTGACTTTGTAAATCATTCATTTACTTCCAAATCACCCCTTGCTTTGGCAATCTAATCAAAGAATTTATCCCTGCCCAAACCTGAATAAAACCAATGGACTTCCCCACCTAGGTGAGGTCTGAACAAGATTGAGGAGAAAGTTGATCCAATCTCATCATCAGCAATGTCTTAGATGCTGGCTTGGTTTAATAGAGAGTAAGGTTTCAGAAAGGGAGAAATCCTGTGTCTCTTCAATATTAACAATTAGTTACTTAATAATCATTTCAGAGGAAAATTTATCTTTTTCTAGCATAAACCAAATGACGCTAGCAACCCATTCCTATTTCTAGCCTAATGGTGAAGCTTAACACAAAGGCCAAAATCCTGATGGCAGAAACTGTGACTTTGCTCCAAAAGGATTCCTCCCAGAGCCTTTGAAACAGTAGGTAACCACCAAGCCTCAAAACTGGACTAGGTGCTATGAGGAAAGATAGTGTATATAGAAACATTACATTTACATATCTCTATATATTATTATAATAAAAATATTATGTATAAACATCTAGAAATATTATGTATAAATATAAGCCAAATTTATACTAATAGAATTTGTGATCCCATGGGAAGACAAGTAGAATCGACATCCCTGTTAAGTTAATTAAATGCTGTAATGGACAGTACAGAAAATAAGGGTGGTTATAACTCAGAAAAGAGAAAGATCATTGTGGTCTGGAGAAACTGGGAAAGACCAACTTCTCCAGAAATTTGTTTTGCCTCCTGTGGTGATTATTAATGAGATATCTTCAAGGCATCCTGTAGAGAATTATGGAATTCTTTATGAAAGGAAAAATTGATATTTCTTTTTTGCGGGGCATTTGGGGTTAAGTGACTTGCCCAAAGTCACACGGCTAGTAAGCGTGTCAAGTGTCTGAGGCTGGATTTGAACTAAGGTCCTCCTGACTCCAGGACCGGTGCTCTATTCACTGCACCACCTAGCCGCCCCCAAAATTGATACTTCAAAATTGCTTTGCAATGGAAGTCTTTGCATGTTATTATTTTATTATATCTAAAATCACAAAAATTGGGTCTTGATTGATTGGTGTAGCCTGCAGTTCAACTTCACTTTAAAAAACAACCACCATTCAATATCTGAAAATAAAATATTATGAATCAGAGAAATCCTGAGGTAATCAGTCATGACACAAAAGCAGTTTTCACTTCACAAAATGTTCTGCCACAGTTTTTCTTTAAATGGGAACTCCCCTGGTGCTTTTCAGTGCTGGCTTTTGGATCATTAACTACTTGAGAGCCCTTAGGGCTCAAATGTTAATAGCCAACCAGAAATTCAAAGGAAAGGAAGATAATGTATATCAGCAATCCTAAGGAGGGAGTATAGGGAAAGGAGTTAGTGCACAAAGCTTCTGGAGTGCTTTGCCATTTCCTTGGAAACTGAGGAAAACAGGGTTAAGTGCCTTACCCAGGATTATGACAGCTAGTAAGCATCTGAGGCCAGAGAAGAGGAGTCTTCCTGACTCCAGGCCTAGCACTCTATCCACTGCACCATCTAGCTGGCCCTATCATCTGTACTTCCCTAAAATTTCATTTTTCTTGAGAAGTCACATTTTTTTTTAGATGTATTCCTTTCACACATATTATATTGCCATTTTTCAGGAACATGTTTATTGCTTCAAGTAGGCAATGGATAGCACCATACTTGAAGCCAAATTCTCCTTATGGGCCAACAGTCTGTTCCAAGCCCCAAGACTATACTGTTCAACATAGCCAGGTATCTGGCAAAGTCTTGTCTTTGAGAGACAGACCTTCTTTGAGAGAAGGAGGCAAGGAGACAGGGAGACAACAGAGCACAAATCCATCATCAGGACTAGAAAAACAGCTCCAAAAACCTGCTCTGCAGACAATGGGTTACCTGTGTGGGTTTTGTGTCTGAAGAAGGACAAGATGATCAAAAAGTAAAGGAACTAATGAAGGGAGGATCCTAGACCCTAGGATATTTACTTGTTCCAGGGAAGGAAGCCTTTCCCGATCCCTCAGACTGATAGTAACAATGATGATAATACTGGAACTGTTCAATGATTTCTTCCCAGTAAGCATCTCTTTATTTCATGAGATCTCAAAGTTTCTTCTAGATAAATTCACTTCAATTAATATTCCTTAAGATGCAGCCTTGCATGTTAGGCACAGACCTATCTTCAGAGTAAGAAAGGCCTGGGTTCAAATGCTACCTCTGACCATATTAACTGGGTGATTATGAACCAGTCACCTACTCCCTCTCCTATCACCGTCCTCAATTCTCTAAGACTGTATTTCATGAACGAACTGCCAATCTTCATCAGTGAAAGGAGTTTCTAGTCAAGAAGGCTAAAAAACTGACTGCCAAAAGCACCTTCCATGACACTGAAATTGGGATACAGAGGTAAAAAAAAATCACCAGTTCCCTCTCAAAGGAATTACAGAGACAGACTTGCTGAAGTGCTGTTGAAAAAAAGTTGTCATATCCAATAAAAAGCCTCTCCATGTTTAACTGAGCTAACCCATACTCAATGCCTTCGCTTGTTGATAGAACCTTCCAGAGCTTAGAACCCAGGATCATCTTTATGCAGCATTAGGGAAGGACCTTAAGGAAGGATATATTTTTTTTCTTTTTGGTCTTGACCTATAATTTCATCATTGTAGGGAACTATTCCCCTCCCATGAATATTAGAAACCTCTTCCTCCCACGCTCACCAGCAAGTGTTTTCCAACATAGACTCTTAGATGCCTGAGAGAATTAAGAAGTTAGGAGACTGTCCCACAGTAGCAGTCAGTGTCAGAGGTAGGCTCTGAACCTAGGACTTCAGACAGTTCTAACCATTGGGTCATGTGGCCTCGCCTGTACATACAGCTTTCTTCACAATAGACTTTTCTACAACAGGCAATATAATACATGTGAAAGGAATACATCTAAAAAATATGGTTTCTCAAGGGAAAGGAAATTTTAGAGAAGTTCAGATTATAGAGACAGATGGTACAGTGGATAGATAGAGTGCTGAGCCTAGGGTCAGGAAGACCTGAATTCAAACCCCGACTCAGACATTTACCAGGTGTGTGACTATGGGCAAATCATTTTAACCTTGTTTGCCTCAGCTTCCTCATCAGTAAAATGAGCTGGAGAAAGAAATGGCAAACCATTCCAGAATTTTTCCCACGAAAAGCCCAAAAAAGGGTCACAAAGAGTCAAGACACACCTAAAAAACTGCTAAAGGACATCAACAACATATATTGTAAGCATTGTAACTGAGTTGCTGAGAGATTTTGATAAACTGATAGGTAGAACATAATTTACTAGAATTGGGAAAATTCGCTAAAATTTTGCTTTAAAAAATTGCTAAATACTCCATTGTTATTTATTTTCTCATGAAAAGACATAATGTTGTTTTATCAAAATATTTTGAGTTGTCTTTTAACTCTGTATATGAGCCTTTATGCAAGAATCATAGAATCTTGGAGTTCGAAAGGAGACTTCCAGGGTCACCTAATCCAACCTGTATCCCAACAGGAATACCATCTATAACACCTCTGGCAAGTAGGTATGTAACATCTTTTGAAAGACTCACAGTGATAGGGGCCCCCTGCCTTTCAGGTTGCAGCATACCCTTTTGAATAGCTCTGATTCTTAGTTCTTCCCTCATGTGGGTCCAGTCTGTCCATTATTGCCTTTTGGAGCAAAACAGAACAATTCCAAAACCTTTTCCATATAATAGTCCTTCAAATGCTTGAAGGCAGCCTTTATGTTACCTAAGCCTTTCCCCTTCTCCAGGTTGGCTAAAAATACCCAATTCCTGCAAACAGTTCTCTTACCTTATGGTCTCCCATACTCTTACCCCTCTGGCTACCCGTTTCCATATAGTTTCCAGTTTGTTAATGTCCTTCATAGATTGTAGGATCTATAACTGAACTTGATAACCTTGAGATGGTTAGACCAGGGCAGAATATAGCAGAAATATAACATCCCACACTCTGTATATGATACCTATCTTTAACATAGTCTTAGATTTTATTGGCTTTTGGGGTTACCTGTTTATATTGACTCAAATTAAGCTTGCATTCCACTAAAAACCTGCCAGTCCTCAGTCTTGGATCACTCCCATCATCCACTGGCTTCCCTCCTACACACGTGCTGCTAAACGGAGCCAGAGAAAAATCACAGAACTGTGCTGACTGGATCTATAACAAATTTATGTTATGTAATCTCAACTAAGCCTCCTTGCTTCAAGGCAATCTTTTTATACCTCCCCAATGAATTCACTATCCCACACTCCACAGCATCTCTTCCAAATCTTTTCATCCCTCCTCAAATCTCCCATGTTTTTTTATTCCTCAGTCACTCAGTTGAAGAATCTTGTCTCATATTGCATTGAAAAAAATTGAGGCAATTCACCAAGAGTTTCCTTTGCTCCCCTCCTCCTCGTCTCAAATCATCCAAATGCCTCTGCCACTATTTCCTCTTTTATCCCATTTCACTTAATAAAATGACCCTTCTCCTTGCCAAGGAAAACCCTTCTATATGCAAAAGTCATCCCATTACATCTCATCCTTTCCAGAACATTGTCTGCTCTATCATCCCTGTAGCCCTCTGCTAATTATGGCATTAATTATGAAGGGATAAATTGATATTTGAAAACTGTTTTGCAATTAAAGTCTTTTTGCATTATTTTAGTATTTTTGTGTTATTTTAGTATATTTGTATTATTTTAGTATATCCAGACTCAGAAAAGTTGGGTCTTGATTAATTGGTGCTAAAACCTATAGATTATAGTTAACCTCACTTAAAAAAGAAGAAAAAGTATCTGAAAATCCAGTATTATTTATCAGAGAAATCTTGGTGTAATTAATTGTGTTATAAAAACTTTTTTTCACTCTCATTTAGTCTTCAATCTCTCTATGTCAATTACTTCTCTATTTTCTACAAATGTGCCTTATGTGTTTTCCATCCTCAAAAAAAACTCCATCATATGCTCTCTCCTATCTACAAGTAACTATTATTCCATATCTCTCCTGTCACTTGAAGCTAAACTACTTGAGAAAACCATCTACAATGGGTACTTCCACTTCCTTCCTTCTTAATCTCTTCCTAACTATAAATTCTGGCTTCTCACCTCCTCATTCAACCAAAAGTGCTCTCTCCAAAATTACTAGTGATATTTTAATTGCTCAGTTTAAAGGCCTTCATTTCCAAATGATAAATATTCAAATGATATGAACTGGCAGCTTTCAGAGGGAGATATCTAAGCTATTGTCAGCAATATGAAAAATTGCTCTAAATCACTAATAATTAGACAAATGAAAATTAAAACAAATTAGAGGTATCTCATACCTATATTCACTAGGTTGACAAAAAAGAAAGGGAAAATAATAAATGCTGGAGGGGCTGTGAGAAAACAGGGACTTGAGTACTAGTTGATGGAACTGTGAACTAACCATTCTGGAAAGCAATTTGGAACTACGCTTCAAAAATTATAAAACTGTGCATCTGTTTTGACTCATTGCTACTGCCATTAAGTCTATACTCCAAAAAAATCAAAGAGGAAAAGGACCCATATTTACAAAAAATATTTATAGCAGCTCTTTTTATGGTGGCAGAGAATTAGAAGCTGAGGGGGATACTCATCAATTACGGTATGACTGAAAAAGTTACAGTATATGAATGTGATAAAATACCATTGTTTTATAAGAAATAACAATGGGAATGATTTCAGAAAAACCTGGGAAGACATGTATGAACTGATACAAAATGAAATGAGTGGGGCCAGAAGAACAATTTATATAATAGCAACAAAATTGTAAAGATAATCAGCTTTAAAGATTTAGTAATTTTGTCCAACCAATTTGAAAAATAACCAACCACATTTCTGAAGGAATAATGCTGCCCATCTCCAGGTAGACAGGTGAGGGACTCAGAGCACAGAATGAAGCATAATTTCTTCTCTTTTCTTTCTTTCTTTCCTAAAGAATTTGTTTTACATGACAATACACATTTGGTTTGGGTTTTGTTTTTCTCACCTCTCATTGGGTAAGGGAAGGAGAGAAGGGAGAATATTCAGAACTGAAAATAAAATAAAATTAAATAGAAAAACAAGATAAAAAATAAATCTAATGGCCTTTTCTCACTTTTTATCTTTCTTAACTTCTATACAGCCTTTCACACTATTAATCACCCTCTTTTCTTTGATACTCTCTGTTCCCTAGTTTTTAATGACTTTACTTTCTTCTGGTTCTCTCCCTCTGTATCTGACTACTACTTCTCAATCTCTTTTGCTTCATCTTCTTGTCATACCTGCTAACCATGGGTATACTCTGTCCTGGGTCATTTTCTCTTATCCCTCTCTACTATTTCACTTGGTGATCTCATGAGTTTCCTTGGGTTCAATTATCATCTCTAGGCTGATGATTCTGAAATTAACCTATCCAAACCTACAGTCTCTTATCTATAACCACCTTTTGGACATTTCAAACTGGTTATCCCATGAACGTCTTAAATTCAACATGTCCATGACTGAAATAATTATTTTTTACCCCAAATTCTTCCGTCCTCTAAATTTCTCTATTACTGTTGAGGGTACTAACTCTACTACTGTCATTCAGGCTTACAACCTAGATGTCATACATCACACTTAACTCTTCACTCTCTTATGCCATCATACCTCATGTACACTCTCTTATCTAGGTCTGTCAATTTTACCTTTGTAACATCTTTCACATATGGCTCCTTCTCTCCTCAGACATGTGAGGGATAATTTATAGTGAAGTTTCCCATTCTGAAAAATCAAATCTTAGAATGGCTTCAGTATTCACTAGGCCTAGGGTTAAGTCACCTGACCTTCAAGCTTAGAGCAATGGAGATCCTCCCCCAAAGCCAACTCAGCAGAAGATATGCCAAATAAGGTTAAGACTGCTTTCATTGGACACCCACATGTTTCCGGGTCCTTTGTCTCAGAAAGATTCCCACACTTAGGTTGTAGGACAGCCCCCCCACCAATAAGAGTTAAGGCCAGTTGGGGGGGTTGGGTTTCTGCATTAGAAGATTATATAGCCATGGGCTGCCTTCTACCTGGCGCTCTCTCCCTGCAGACGCCATGTTGGGCGACAGGGGGGTAGAGTCCTTTCTCATGAGAAAGAATAAAGACCTTTTCTGACCTTAGATTCAGACTCCGAACTCTTTCATCTCACACAGACATTACCACCACTCTGGAGCAAACCCTCGTCACTTCATTCCTAAACTATTGCAGTTGAGGGCTGATTGGTGTCCCTGCCACAAGTCTCTCCCCACTCCAGTTCATTCTTTATTCAGTTGTCAAAGTGGTCTTCTTAAAGAACAGATTTGACCATGTCACATCTTTTACTCAGCAAACTCCAATGTCTCCCTATCACCTCCAGGATCAAATATAAAATCCTTTTGATGTTCAATGGTCTTCATAATCTAGCACTTTCTTACACCCTATCACACTCCCACCCCTACATACACTTCAGTCCAATGACACTGGCCTCCTTGCTGTTCCACAAACAAGACATTCTATCTCTACTCAGGGCGTTTTCTCTGGCTTGTTTCCCATGACTAAAATGTTGTCCCTCCTCATTTCCATTTCCTCTTTTAAACCTCCCCTAAAATTCCAGCTTCTACAAGAAACTTTTCTCAATCCTTATAAATTCTAGTGCCTTCCCTCTGTTGATTGTTTATCCTTCAAATACAGTTTGTTTGTACATATTTGTTTTGTATGTTGTCTTCCTCATTAAACTGTGAGCTCCTTGAGGGCAAGGGCTGTCTTTTGCATTTCTTTGTATCCCTAGTGCTTAGCATAGTGCCTGGCACACAATAGATGCCTACCTGACAAGTTCTGAGGAATTAAGAGCTAGAAGTCTTCTAGTCCAACCTTCTTAATTCACAGATAAGGAACTAACACCCATAGAGGGAAAGTAACCTGTCCAGGGTCATACTGGATATAACTGGTGAAAGCAGGATTTCAACCCAAGTCTTCCAGCACCAGTCCAGAAAGAGGAAACTCAGTTGATGTTCAGTAGAACCCGAGTGCCCACTTGTTCCTGAGGTTTTTTTTCTGGAGAATTTAGAAAATTTTGTAAATGAATTCCTAAACATGCCTGAGGTTATAGTTTCAATAGCAATTCACTTAAGCTGGCTACTCTTTATGTTTGCCTTCCATCTTGCATAGAAGTTTATGTACAGTGCTCAGTTTACCTTCTTTGGGCAGCTTCCTTGCTGTTGTATTAATTGGATGATGAAATTAAGAAAAGCACCTTCAATTTAACTTCATTAGTGACATCTTTAAACACTGCCAGGCCAAAAGTAGATATCCTGACTATGTTTCTGAAAGTGGGTATAAGCCTCACAAAGAGCTATTAGTGAATATTTTGTATATATCTCTTTTCCACAGTCATCATATCAGAAACCAGCTCTGGCAACAGATTTGAATCACTGGTAGACCTCATCAACCAACATAGGGAAAGGGCCTCTTTATAAAAGAGCCTGACCAGTCATTACAATGACCAAGGGGAGAAAACCCCAAAACTATAGGGTTTTTTTTAAAGTACTGCAGCACATTTTACTATAAAGAATTTTAAAAGTTAATACTTTTCTCCCACAAGTATCAAAAGGAGGAAACTGAAGGAATCTGATCCAGCATGGAGTGAAATGGACCCATCTTGTTTTACCATCAGCCTTTAAGAAGACACACAAATTCTTTCTCAGGATTCAGTGTGGTCAGTGACAAAAAGCTCCACATAGCAAGCAGTCCCTCAAAGTAACAACTTCCCCTTCACCAGCCAGGCTCTTTGCTTTCCTTGCTCCTTGCTGATCCTTGGTGTCAAAAGTAGGTTTTAGGGAGAATATAGTTGACTCCAATACGTGCTATATTGGCTGTTATTATATAAATGTACTCAATGTCTCCTTCTATACCTCCCTTCCCCCATCACTTTACAGTTACAAGAGGAAACTCAAAATGACTTTGAATAGTTCCTAGGAAATCACCCAAGTCTCTTTATCCTGTCTAGTGGGGTACATCCTAGGAGCTTAACAAATGTTGATTAACTGACAAAGAAGATAAGGCATCTGCTGGTCCAGTGTAAATGACTATGCTAAAGAAGACACTTTTTTCTTTTGTAATAATTTAAGCATCCTTTTTCTTTTACTAAAAATGAACCTTTTCCTGTCTATGTGCCATACCTCATCCTACCCAAAACTGCTTTGTAAGACTGCCTATGTGACCTACCTGATCTTTCTTAGCCAAAACTCCATGTCAAGTAGCTCAGGAGGAGAGAGTCTCTGTCTCTGTCTCTCCATACATATAATATACACACACGTATCTATACATAAATTTATACATATACATATACATACAAGTATGTTATAAACATGTATATGTACATATACATACATAAAATCTGTGTAATTGTGAGACACACATGTCTGTCACCTATTAACAGTGTGGGCCACACTCTTGAGTGAATAAACAAATCGCAGTGTGCCTGTCTGTAACCTGTGCTTCCTAAGTGGCTAGCAAGGACCCCAACAACCCTGGTAACACTGGGCTATTGATTGATAACTGGTTTTATCCACTGCTATCTGCATCAGTTCTTACCAGATATTACCAGAGAAATGCTGGGAATTACAGTGTCCCTTAGTCAAAGCAGAGAAACCCACGAGGTATCTGGACGACTTGCACAAACCTCATGTTTAGTCTTTGCAAACAGTTGATATTGTATTAACTCAGCATGCTTAAAGGCAGTGCAGTAGAGAGAAAATGTAACCACGGCATCATAAATGTTGGCAGGAGCTCAAACCTGTGTGTATTTGGGGGCAGAAAATGAAGCAAGATTCTCTGCCTTATTTTTTTTTCTTTTTCTTTTTTTTTTCTTTCCCTTTTGGGCCAGAGAAAAATGCAATGCAGGATTCATGCATTGCACATTGAACAAAATTTAAACTAATGTTGTACTTTTACTCACATTCTAAATAGAAAAAGAATCTACTTTAGATGTTGCATTCACAAGCACTGGTTTATGTTTGTTTTGGCTCTTTTCAGAGAGTTAGCCTAACATAGGCAACTTTATAAGCTCAACTCAACATTTGAAGGGACAATGGGCTGTAGCAAGTCCAGAATTTATGGGGTTAAGTACAATATTTAGCAAACTGAACCAAGCAAAGTAGGGATGGGGAGGGGGGAATTAACATAAGAAAAGATATTCTCAAGGGATTTTCCTCTCAAATTTGTTCTAAGGCAAAAGTTCTTGGGAGCACTGTTAGAAAGAGAGAATAGAAATTCTACACAAGCAAGTTTAAGAGCTCTTGAAATTAATATTATTCTACTATTCATTCTAGTGGTAGGAGAAAAAGCCCATAGCTTTGCAATCCATTATCTAATTTGTAATCAGAAGAGCTGACATTTATAGAGTGCTTTACAAGTGCCTACCTCCTTTGAGTCTAATCATTACCAGAGAAAGGTACAGCAAGCTTTTGCATTCCTATTTTACTGATAAAGAAAAGGGGGTTCAGAGAAATTAGATGACTTAGCCTCGGGTCACAAAACTATTCTGGTTTGAAGGTGGGATTCAAACTCGCTCTCAAATCCACTTGTGGAAATCACCTGTCTCTCTAAAATTATTGGAAATAAATGAGTCAATTTAAGACTCACGTTATTTGGGGTTTTTTTATTATATCTTTTTTGTGGAAGGGAGAAGACAAGGAAATTGGGGTTAAGGGACGTGCCCAAGGTCACAAAGCTAGTAAGTGTCTGAGGTCAGATTTGAACTAAGGTCCTCCTGATTCCAGGACTCTATTCACTGCACCATCTAGCTGCCCCATAAGGTATTTAATATATCTTTGTGCTTATTTTTATTTTTTGCTATTTTTTTTTAGAGGCAATTGAGGTGACTTGCCCAGGGTCACACAGCTAGAAAGCATATGAGTCGGGAGTTGAACCCAGGTCCCTCTGACTCCAGGGCTGGTGCTATATCCACCATGCCACCTCGCTGCCCCGACTCACATTATTTTGAAAAGCAGTTTAAGTCAACAGTGCAATCAACAATGATATATTTGAAAAGGATATGCTCTAGGAATTCATGAGTAAAATGGAAATGGATTGAGTTCAAAAGTGAAATTCCCTTGCCTTGAACTCATGCCAATAATTTCTAAATGGAATGAGGATTATATTTCTGCGAACTAATTTCACTAAGTTGCAAAAAAAAAAAGTTCATTAATTCCCAAAATTTATCTTTATGTCTGAATTGTAGTGGAAGGTACTAGTCTGTGACCTCAGTAGGAAATATCTATTTTGGAGTTACCACAATAATTGTCAATTTCAAAGTAGACACAAATATAGAGGGTCAGCCATGAGTTCTTGAACACTGAAAGATTCTAACTAGTTGAGTAATTTGTTTCTATGGAGATGGTGGTGTGCTATTGCCAGAACTGGTCTTTACCTACCTGAAGCATTTCAAAAAGCAGCAGAGAAAGCTGCTTTTTCATTCCTTCACTTTACTGATTTAACACCACATTGAACACGAGTCCAAATAAAATACAAGTTTCATTAATAAAGGAAGATAGCTCAAAAAACACTTACTTTAGAGTAAAATATATTTCGAGAAAGTTGTTACTTATTATTGTCTATTATCCTAGACATCTGTAAGATCGACACCAAAAACCAACTATCAGCCACCCACCCCACACCTAGTGACCAGATGGACATCATTTTGTTTCCCTAGTAACCTTAGACAGAGATAGTGCAAATATTGGTTACCAGAAAAAGCAAGCTCAAGGAAGATTGTCTAAAGAATAAGAATTTTTGAAATTATTGAAAGTTTTCAATTCAGCACTGATGCTGAAATTCCAAACTAAAGACCAAATTCAGCTTTCAATGAAGCAAGGTGTCCGGAATGGCGTGAGAAAAAAAAAATCTGTACAGTCAGCTTTCCAATAGCCACAGGCCAATTAGTTCCTTTCAGATCATCTCTAGAGAGATGGGGAGAGGGTAGGGGGAAGTGTCAGTCCCCCAGCCCATTTATCTTCTCACTTCTACCGTTTCCACCTTTCCTCTGTGTCCTCCATTTAAGGCGGTGACTCTGGGCAGCATTAGCTCTCCTTCAGCTGCAGGTCCTTATTATCCCGTTCAGATTACTGTGTGAGTCCCTTAGGGTTAGGGACTGTTGTAGCCACAGTGACTGGCATATTATAAGTTCTTAATAAATGTTTATTGATGGACTGCCACTGACTTATTCCATTCACCTGTAGTTCCCCTTATTGTCTGGAAGAGAACAAGTTTTCAGGTCTTACCCTGAAACAAGTAAGTAAATGGAATTTTCATCATTTAATTAACTCGTTCCTGAGGGTGAAAATCTGTACCCCTAAAAGGGAAAGCCTTTGAACTGCACCACGAATTTGTGGCACAGTGCAAGGACTTTTCCTTTTAGGGGTCTAGATTAGTTCCCACTACCAGAAAAAGCTCCCAGTCCCAAAACACTAAATCCCTTGCCCCATCCATCCTAGCAGACTGCAAGGAGTGCCTCCAAAGATGAACTCCAGCATTGCCTCTAGGTTGTTTTACCTGTTGCTGCTATGATGAGCACAGAGAAGGAATCCTTCAGGGCCACTGGAGAGTGGAACAGAAGAGCCCAGGAGATCTAGGTAACCTATCTGCACCTTTGTTTAAGATGACTCAAGATGACCAGGTGGTTGGTTTTTTTAAGATGTGAAACTCTCAAACGTGATGTTTAAATATAAGTGCAAAAATACATTCCCAAGCCTAAAACAAATACTTTTTGCCTACATTCATAGATATGCCAGGGTTTGATCAGGGGCATGAACATACTTGCCAGTTTTCTGTGAAAGTCAAACAATTTGATTCACAACTGTATTTTTTATTATAAACGTAACAAATATAAACATTTTCTGATTCAAAGAACAGGAAAAGGTGAAACTGAGCTTTTATAACAGTTTTTTTTAAAATGTATATGTAGTACATTTAACACAATAGAATAAAAACTAGCTGGTTTCCATGCATCCCAGTCTGATCTCTTGTCCTCTTTCTCGTTCTTTCTTCCTTTCTGACATCCCTTTCTTCCTTTCAGCAACACTGGCCTCCTTTCTGTTCCTAGAGCAAGATCCTCCATCTCCTAACTCTGGGAATTTTTACTGGCTGTTCCCCATGCTTGGAATGCTCCTCCTCCTCCTCATTGACACTTTCTGGCTTCCTTTAAGCCCCAGCTAAAATCCCATCTTCTACATGAAGCCTTTCCCAATCCCTTTAAATTCTAGGGCATACCTGCACAACTTGACAGCAGGTAGGGGCCAAAATTAAAACAGGTTTAACCTCTTTGGGCCACAGATAGGTTTTTAGCAGCTCACTTTCCAAGTAAAGGTATAATTATTGATTAAACTATTTTGCAACTAAACTATATTTTAAAAAGAGAAATTTCAGTTAATATCAATTAATTATACTTATTAACATTTTTACTTATCATGAAATCATATTAATGTTTTTTAAAATTACGTTACTAAGCAGTACAAATTTTACTACGTTTTCCAGGTTTTCTTATTGTTCACATTTGATAACAACTCTTGCTCCTCTCAGATTAGACACAGACTGATGATAGTTGGTCACCATGTGACAAGTGACAAACAGGAAAGTGTCCAAAGTGGCAACCCACCCCTAAGTCACGTAATGGGCGCAGTAGTGACTAGAGGAAGGCAGATTCAGAGGGGCATGGACAAAACACTCATTACATCTTTAGTTTGTTTTATATCCTCTACATTTTTCAAAGGTCACCCAGAATCCTTTGGTGGGCCACTTGTGAAGGCCTGTTTTAGTACCTCCACTCTGATTATTTCCTATTAATCCTTATTTGTACATATTCTTAACACGTTGTCTCCCCTATTAGATTTTGAACTCCTTGAGGGCAGGGACTATCTTTTGCCTTTCTTGTATATATCCTCAGTGGCACAGTACCTGCCAGGTAGTAGGCACTTAAAAATAAATGTTTAATGATTAACTACTTAGCACCTCTCTCCAATAAAAGCCTTCCCTTGTAACAAATAAGTATAGATGTGGTTTGTTTGTTTTTTTAAATCCACATGTTGGTCATGCCTGAAAATGTACCTTTCTTTCTATATCTGCAGTCTACTACTTTACTTCTGAAGAGGTGAAAAGCATGCATCATCATTGGTCTTCTGATGACTGGTCATTACTGGTCACTGTATAGATCAGAGTTCTGAAGTCTTTCTGTTTTAGGAACTATATTTTCCATGAAGTCCCAAGCTCTAAGAGTTGGACTGCCTTTAACAACCCAGCTAAGAATTTGAATTCCTATGAGATGTTAGCCTAGAAGTACTAGGCATGTCATTTTTGCAAGGAGATGATTGAAGAAAGATGTCAGAGCTGCTCTATGTGACAGATATGGTAGCAGGTCCCAAGTCAAAGAGATGGTGAGGAATGGAGTACCAAAAGATGAGAAAACTGCCAGCTGAGCTACAAGGAAAATGTGAGGCAAGAAGGAAAATATGGAAACTGGCTAGTGTGTCAGTGCTACAGAATGATGACCAAGGGGTATGAGCAGTGACTGGCCAAGAGCAAATGGGAGTGATCATTGGACCCCCAGATTCTGGAGATCTGCAGCCTGGAACTCTCCCAAAGTGGCCTGGGCTACTGAAACTTTCTCTGTCGCCCAGGAACTAAAGAAGAGAAACTTCCTTCTTGAACTATGGGGAGTTAACTACTGGGAGAGAGGGTAGAGGGTTAAGCAGAGGGTGGGTGCAGAGAATGTTTCTGTTTTTGTTAGTACTTACTTTTTAAATTCTAATTAAATGCTTCTGCTGCTTCTAGGTGATCGTTTGCCTAGATTTCTCTTTGTACAGTAAAAAATTGATCATTTAAGATCTGTGTTGACTTTAAGAAGTTTCCAGACTGCAAATGGGTAAAGATATAGCAAGTTAAGATAGGTGATTTGCCAGAGAATGTCCCACCAAAGGACCCCAAATCCATGAGGCATTGATCTCATCGGGTGAGCAGCATTTCTGGTTTCAACTCCACAGAACACTAGTCCCTCCCAGGTTAAACTCTTTACCTCTAGCTGCAAACTCAAGTCTTGATTGACACCACCTCCTTCAGCCTCCTCTCCCCTTTGAGGGGCAGACTGGAGCATGAAGTACCAAAGTCTTCCTCCCTCCCCTGCCCCCTTAATGTTTTCCTTTTTAGAAGGCAGAAATGTGATTTTTTTCCAGCTTACTCCATTCAGCATCTACATTCACCCTATTTCAATACCATGAAACAAAATGCCTACCTTCCCAGTACCTCTTAGTCTCCTCCCAATCATGCTTTTCTTCTTCCTTTTACATGTTGGCTCCCTCCATTAGACTGTATAAGCTTCTTAAGGGCAGGGAGTGTCTCTTTATTAATAAAATCCGCAGTGCTTGGCACATAGTAGGTGCTTAATAAATATTTATTGGATTGGTGATATTGAGAGATAACTATAGGCCATAATCTCTTTTCATTCTAAGTTTGATCTTTATGCTTTAAAAGCATAAAGCATGGAAAAGGGATGAGATGAAGATATTTATGAGATGAATGCAGGACAAAAAATAATGGGACCAAGTTGAAGAAAATAGGTAACAAAATGTAGAGAACCCTAGATTATTAATAATAGGAGACAATTTTTGTAGATGATCAAAATGGTGAATAATTGTATATATTAGTGGGTTTGCATATTAGTTCTCTACAATTATGGTCTATCATCAGAACATAATGCTTTGGGAAATAAACATTGTATGATTGTCAGTATCTTAAGGTTCTTGCCCCTATCTTATCCTCAAAGCAGGGAACAGCAGATATGGAAATTTCCTTTTCTAGTGTGGGTCAGCCACTCTTCTACAACTTAATCTTACAGAGTTGCCTAGGGTAATGAAAGGTTAAGCAACTTTCCTATGAAATGACCATTGTCTAACATCTATTTATTCAATAAGCATTTATCAAGCATATAGAGTCGAATACGTGTATGTCTATTTCATTTCTTACCATCTCCTGCATTCTTCCCCTTTATCCTGCTATATTTTATTTACCCTTTTTTCTCCCTGACCATCTAGCATGGTGCTTTGCACATAGCAAATCTTTTAATAAATGCTTGTTGAATTCCTACAAGTATAAATGAATGAACAAATTTATTTTTTCCTCTCAATCTTTCTGTCCAGGAAATGAAACATCAGCTTGCTTGCATCATCCTCTACCCTCTACCCTGGTTTTTCCTTGAAAGACAATTCAAATTTACATCTATTGTTTTGTAGACCCACTCAGGGATTCCTCCCTCCCTTTCCGCCTGCAAAGTCTTGGATCCAGTCAGTAACTGTGGCATATTATTTTGTCTCCTTTACAGCAAGGAGAATTTCGTAAAGTTCTGGAGGATTCCATCACTCACCGGTACCAAAATCCATGGTGAGTACTTACTAATACATTTTAAGCTCTCCTCTGTTCGTTGGTGCAGTGCTTTCCTAAATGAGAGATACAGGAACGAATTTTGACCATTTTTCACCATAGAAGTCAATTATCTCCTTTTATATCAGCTGGAGGAAGATAGCAGTTTGTTATTTGTTCTCAGTAAGTTAACATTTAGTAAGTACCTAACATTTCTGCTAGGTTTTAATAAGGAGCACGGGAGAATAGGCTCTGGATCTGGGTGGGGCAGGGTGGGGGACAGGTCCCTGGATTCAAATACTAGATCTGCATGTGATCTTGGGCAAGTGACTTACCTTCTCTTGGCCTCACTTCCTCTACTGAAAAATGAGGTTAGACTCAAAGACAGATCTCTATGGAAAGATGGGGGAGGAGCTGAGCTCTTAGGTTAGAATAGAGCATAAGGTAGAAAAGGGAACCTTTAGACTATCAGCTGCTTGGGACAGAGGACTGGCTAGCTGTTCAGATTCTCTTGGTAGAAAAGAAAAAGCAGTATTAAATTATTTCTGTAAAAAATAGACTCATTTTTCATGCTGCTGGCCTAGAAACCATCATTAATGGCTCGTCTTGGTTAATAAAGGTAGTTCTGTTGAAGTCACACAATGGCCTACATTTAAGTTAATTTAAAGTCGCCTCTATGCCTGGCACTAATCGTTTCTAACTAAACTCAAGATATGTTGAGGATTAATCCCCGAGAATAGTGGTGTTGTTTTTTTTTTTATCAGCTCACAAAATTAGAACTGCCAATGGTTCTTGCATCCGTAAAGTAATAAATTTTTTAAACTGACACTTTGGTTCTTTTTACATCTTCTGTCTTTTCCTTATGACTTCCTCCTCCTTCCTAGCTCCTTATCCCCATTCCAACAGTGAGGTTTTAGAGGCAAAGAAATAAATGTTGCCATTGAGGGCCACATAGAGAAATAGTCTTGTTATCCTAAATCCCCATAGGAAGATTATCTGTCAAAAGATGGAGGAGGTGACAAATATCAAATATTAGAAGTGCAACTGGGAGCAGCACCAAGCAGAAGGAAAGCTAGAGTTTAACAGGGTGACCACATGGAAAGAAAAGAAAGACTAGGGGGTAATTGAACTCAGTTGGCCTAGAGGTGACATGGGTCAAGACATGGGTCTTAGACAAATAAGATAGTACACATAATTGAAAACATCTGCCTACAGACCAGACCTTCCTTTTTGTCAAGTACAGCGACACTACACTATTTTGGTTCTTAAGAGAACAGGCACTGTGTAGAAGCATCTACAAAGCTTTTGACAATGTTGGAGGCCCAGACAAGGAGAGAAGTCAAAGATAAAATAGAGATATAGGGCCAGGGTGACTAGGAGATGGAAAATATACTTAACATAAATGGAAGAGTCAAAAGAAGCAGCTAGTTGAAGGAAAGATGATGAATTTCATTTTGAGGTGACAGTGGTACATCTTAGGTAGAAATGACGAGTAAGCAGCTTAAGATGTGAGCCAGAAGCCTGGAAGAGAGATGGAGATTGATAAATTATTGGCATAGAGGTGATAATTTGGGGAGGTGGAGTGGGTAGGGGACCACACTTGTTATTTCACCAGCAGAGGGAAGTACTGTTAAATCAACTCCCTTTACCAGCACAGATGATGTGTAAGACAGTTTTAGACAGTTCCTTCAGACTTTGAAAAGTTAAGCAATTTGCCTCTAGTCACACAGACACTACATGTCAGAGGCCACTTAAACCTAGGTCTTCTTTTGTTGTTGTTGTTTTGTTTTGTTGTGTTTGGAGGGGGGAAGGCAAGGCAATTAGGGTTAAGTGACTTGCTCAAGGTCACACAGCTAATAAATGTCAAGTGTCTGAGGTCATATTTGAACTCAGGTCCTCTTGACTCCAGAGCCAGTGTTCTATTCCCTGTACCACCTAGCTGCCCCCAACTTAGGTCTTCTTACCTGAGACTGGTTCTCTAACCTTTCATTAAAGTGCTATTTGAAGTGATGAGAATGGATAAGACCTCTGAAAAAGATAGAACGTAAAAAGAAGAAAAGAGGGCTGAGGACTGAGTCTCTGAGTATCTTCATCCTTAGGAATCAGGAGAAATGTCTGAAAGATGAGAGAACCAATACAATATAATATCCACTGGGGGCAGGTAGGCGGCACAGTGAATACAGCCCCAGGCCTGGTGTCAGAAAGACAAGTTCAAATGCTACCTCTGAGTCTAACTAGCAAGTGTGACCCTAGGCAAGTCATTTATTCTCTATTTGCCTAATCAGCTGGAGAAGAAAATAGCTAACTAAAATAAGCACTGGTGATACAAATTGAAAAGCAATCCCTGCCTTCCAATGAGCACCCATTCTAAAGGAGAAAGCAACACACAATGGAGGGTTGTGGCCTAGGGAGGGGCACTTGGGTGTAGAAAGTTAATGGTCTGGTGTGTAGGGCTCTTGAAGAGAAAAATTGAGACACCTCACCCAAAGCAAAGGCAGAGCTGATTTAAACATGAGGTGGGGACATACTACTACAAGAAAGCTGGGAAAAGTATTAACTCAGGGCTAAAGTGTCCTATACATCAGCAGAGCTGCAATTGCCCCACCCTTGCTTCAGTCTTTCATCATTGCCTTGATCTCAGTCAGGATAGTGAGCAAAGTAGGGAAAAAAGAAATGCAATAGAACTACTTTCCATTTTGGCTGAAATCATTTTACCTTGCTTATTTGAACAAAGGTAAATGATGGAGAAGTTTTATGTGAGCTTAAATGTTTTTCTTAATTTGGGCTGGATGGATTGGCCCATTTGCAAATCCTTCTGTAATTGAATTAGTTTCTGAATACATAACAGTTTTAACTTGAACCAGAGATCAGCAGAGAAAAAAGCTGAAAAATGACCAGCCTAGATAAGAAATAAATGACACCATTTCCAATCAGATAAGAGTTACAACAGAATGTCCTGATAGATAATGGACTAGCAGTTTTTTGAAGCATGTAAATGAATTCTCTGGAACAGACACATGGTATTGACGAACATGGTCATCTCCTCTGTGTCCTTTACAATGATATCATTGCTTAGACCAGTAACCCTTTTGTTTCTCTTGTTCCCTAATTAAAGTAAAGCTTGCTTTTGTAACACATGTCACTGCACTTTTGAAAAATTGGTCAGAGCTGGGCATCTCACAACCACTTAACTCACTAATGTAGAGCACAGAACACTTCGTTCTGGCTACTGGAAAGACCTCATTGATTAGTAAGCAGTTGACCACTAGTATCATCTGATGACAGCAGGTTTGTCTAAAACTGCATTGTAGTAGATAAAGATAATTAGGCAAGAGAAAATTACTCATTTTGAATCTGTCAATGAAACATTTTCCAACAGGATCTTGGTTTAAAACCTGCCTCTGAGGCTTACTAGCTTTGTGACCTTGGGGCAAGTCACTATCCCTTCCTGGGCCTCAGTTTCCTCATCTGCAAAATAAAGTTAGACTAGATGAGGTCCCTCTAGCTCTAGTCCATTGATCGATCTGTGAGGCAATGTGGTACAAGAGAAAGAGTGCTGGATTTAGAATCAGAGGGTTTGGATTTGAATCCTAGCACTGTCATTCTAGACTTATATAATATTAGGCAAGCCATTTTCATCTGGGGCCTCAGTTTCTTAATCTGTAAAATTCTGGACAAGATGACCTCGAAAAGTCCCTGCAGCTGTAAATCTTTCATCATGTGGTGAATCTCTGGTAGTGCTTAAAAGTGGAGCTGAAATGACTGAGGCTTATAGGAACATCTCCAATGAGTTGCTCCATACTTGGAGGAGTCTAGTAAGTATCGTATTTCATCACATAACTGTCGCAGATTTTATGTCAAATATTTTTGCGAAAAAGTGGGGTGTGACCATTATGTGAAGCTTTAAAAAAAAGTGCCAGTATTACTTAAAAATCATTTGTTACTAAACTGTCTTTGGTGCAAGAATAGAATGCACAAGATTGGGGGAGGGGGTATTCAGTGGGATTGCTGTTTTGGGGTGGGGGGTAGGGGAAAGATGGGGAGAAAATTTGTAACTCAAAATCTTGTGGAAATGAATGTTGTAAACTAAAAATAAACAAATTAAAAAAAGAATAGAATGTACAGAATGCTCATGAATGTACGTTAAAATTGGGAAGATGCAAGTCTTACTATATCATGTGACTTCCTCATGGCAGCTTTGCCTGTCTACCAGCTCCCTTTGTAGGCCTATGGCTCTTTATTGGGTTGAATGACAATACCATTAGTACTGCAGTTCTCTAAACAAACCACACCAATTGGCTTTCAGAAATGTACTGACAATGCACATGGGTTGAGAATTCCTGGCTCATGGTTCATGATGTACAAGGGATAAATGTGTATTCATATACCACTAGTGAATACATTGCTGCTTTGCTTACTTTTTAAGCTTTGTGACAAACAGAATTATACCATGCGACCATTACATCATAAAAGGTTATAAACTGATTTTTGGACTGAAAAAACAGGGTGTGATGGTTATGCTGCGGTGACCATTGTGTGGTGAAGTAGAGTATAGCTAGGGTCTGGAAGCATGCATGAGTCTACGTCGGGGAGTGCCTAATGAAAGTAAAGAAGAGGGCCCAGCTTTCCTCTCCAGGGTTGCACTGGGGCCTCAATTAGATGACCTGTTAGTAAACTATGGCCTGGATTCACTTCTGGACCCTTGGTAATCCTCAGACATTTCAAAGCTCCCAAGGTCATAGGCCTCTCCAATATTCTTTCACCAATGGGTAGGAAAGAAGAAAGTCAAGGAAAAAGAACAAAAGTCCATATTGGGCAAAGAACAAAAGCCCCACCATGTCCTTCTGGGTGAGTAGAGCCTGAGGCCTTTCCCCAACCAGAAGTTTGCAGTGTGTCTTCCTCATTTGAACCAGCCCCATAGGAAAGAGGGCCAAGTTGCTCTCCCTTTGTCTGATTTTAATTTTGGCTCAATAGCCAACCAAAAGAAAAAACCCTTCTTACCATAAAGTAATCACTTTGGAATCGATCTTTTGGAAGAGACAGGCTCCCTGACCTTTTCCATGTGGGCTGGCAACAGTCAGAGCATACTGCACGTGATTGGAAGTGGAGAGCCAGTCTCCTCCATTCCGCATTCATCAGATACACTTCTCAGAAATGGGTTTACCTAACTTGTTTGATCCCAGGACTCATTGGCCCAACTCCCATTATATAAGGTAAAATATATTGCCTCCTGAAGGTCTGTTATTTACTAAGCTAGGAAACTGTGAACAAGTTTCTGCATTCAGTTGGATCTCAGTTTCCCACATCCATTCGTAATTTGGCCCACTCAACTTGGGGATTCCTTTGGGTATCACTCAACTTCTTCTCTGTCAGGATTTCAAGGAACAGGTTGCAAATTCACTGTAGTTTCACCTCAACATAGATGGTTCCCAGGGCTCGGTCTCTCCTTTGAATCTAGGGATGTGTTGTTGATTTTTGTTTTTGTGTTCATGATAGCTCATTTGCCCCCGCTCACTATCCACTCCTGTTCCTTATGTCCCTGGCTGTGTGCCTAGTTAATTAATCTGTTTAATTTTGTGCATCACCTAGGGCTGAAATACAACCTTGATTAATGTAGGTCATGGGCAAATAGTTAATTAACACATAGGAGTACATACACTTATACCTGTACACATGCATGTACACAGGAACGTGCACAGTCCATGCTGATTTAAAAAGAGGAAGCCCTGGACAGAGTCTTGGTGAGGGCTGATGTCCTTTAAGGAAAAGAGGTTTGAATCTATTACCTCATCTTTGAAGCTGTTAGAACATCTTGGAAAGCTAGTCTCTACCTAAAGTCTGAAAAAATTCAAGGAGAACATTTAAAGGATATCAGCCAGTGGGTCTAATATCAATTAAAACCTGTTCTTCTGTTCATGTTTGTATCACCTTCAGGGAGACTTATGGGAGATTTGATCCTGGGGATTTGGAGCAGAGCAAAGGAGGGGTGAAAAAGAAAGGACAGCCTGACGAAAGAGGTCAACAGCCCCACATCTTTCTTGGGCTCGGGTTCTCATGCCTTTTAGGTGACTAGCCCATTTCCTATTTCAAATCACATACAAACACACACCAAATGGACCAAAAGTACTTTTCTGTTTTTCCACTGGGGAAAAGAGGAGACAGAAATGAGTATGACATTTTAGATAAAAGTGACTTTGAGAATTCATTTTGGAAGAACCACAGTGTCCCCCACCCCACTCCCTTTGTTAATGATAACTCTGCATCCTCCATAAATTTTTTATTTGGAAGCCGGGAGGCCAGGGGTACCACCCACCTGCTGTCTCTTGGTTTCCTAGCCATTCTCCCAGTGGCTTCCTGCCAGAAGAAACTGGAGGGACTCTAAGAGATGCTTGAAGCAAGAATTGGACAAGGTCAAGTCATTGCTAGATGAGGAAAGCATCTTTTTTCCTGCTCTGAACCAAGTAACTTATCATTATTCAATTCTTTCCACTCAGGGATAAATATTTCTCAATTGCTTTTGTCTGCTCTCAGTTTTTCTTTTAGTTCTGCTTTATCTCCTGTCTCTTCCACTCTCCTGCCTTGGTCAAAGGATTTTCTTCCCTCAGAGGCACTGAGTTCTTCTCCAGGCTCCCTCTCCTATCCTCACAAGGAACCCAGGCTTCCTGGACAAGTTTCTTAGTCTATCTGGGCCACAGCTTTCTAATCTGTCAAACTGGAAGGGTAGGATGACATGGTCTCTGCATTCTTTTTAAACCCTAGATCTATGACCCTGCTGTCTGTTTGTTTCTTTAATCATGTGAAGAAAGGCCTCCACCATGCCTGAAAAAGCATTTCTTCTTCTTCACCATCTCCACAGTAAGAAGGTTAATTGACTGGGCATCCATGAGTTAAAAAAAAAACTACTCCCCTCCTCTAGAACATAGGAGAGACAGGAGGAAATAAGAGTGAAGAAAGAGAGGTTTTGCTCTCAGCCTGTCCCAGACACTCAGTCCCCTATTGATGGCATTTGGCCCCTCAGTGACTGTGGTCATGGTAAAAAGTTTATAGCTGAGCTTTTTGAATGACATGGAATTATTTGACTATCTGTTGAAATCTACTGAGATGGACATATCCAATGCCAGTCTCTCCCCTGACATATAATCTTGCATCCCCAGTTTCCTCTTGCACATTTCACACTGGATGTCCAAGATATCTCTGTCTCTACATGATAAGAATAGAACTCATTCTCTCTCCCCCTAAATGCTTCTCTCTACAAAGTTTCCTATTTCTGTAAAAGGCACCTCCATTCTTCCAATCTCGAAGGTTCCCAACCTCATTTACATCCTCAGCTTCTCATTCTCCCTCAGCTCACATCAATAGCCAAATCTTGGCATGTCTACCCTTGTAGCATCTCTCAAATATGACTACAGACTCAGTTACCCTCATTCAGGTTTCTCCTAAGTTACTGTAATGGTCTTTCAATTGATCTCTTTGTCCCAAGGCTCTCCCTGCTCTAATCCATCTTCCAATCTGTTGAACTGACCATGTCTCTCTCTTCAAAAAACTCCAGTGGCTCCGCATTGCCTCTAAGACAGCAGTTCTCAAACCTGTTGGTCTCAAGATCCTTTACACTCTTTAAAAATTTATTGAAGACCCCAATACAGCTTTTATGTGAATCATATTTATCAATTTTTACTGTATTCAGCATTGAAACTGCTAACATTTAAACTATTAATTCAATTAAAATAATGATAAACCCATTACCTTTCAATAGGAATAACATACAGTTATGAAATAAATAATTTTTCCAAGATAAAAAAGAATGAGAAGCATGGTATTGCTTTGTATATTTTTGCAAATCTCTTGAATGCCTGGCTTAATAGGAGACAACTGGATTTTTGTATGTGCTCTTACGTCATCTGTTGTGATATACTATTTGGTTGAAGCATGTGAGGAAAAGAAAATACAGCCTCATAGAGCTGTAATTGGAAAATGGAAGAGTATTTTAAAAGGCTGGTAATAGTAGCCAACATTTATGTAGTGTTTACTATGTGCCAAATGCTGTGCTAAGTGCTTTACAATTATTAACTCATTTGATCCTCACAACAAGCCTGGGAGGTAGGTGCTACATTTTACAGATGAAGAAACTGATAGAAGTAAAGTGATTTGCCCATGGTCACAGAGCTAGTAAATGTCTGAGACTGGATTTGAAGGTGGGAGCTCCTAACTCTAGGCCTGGGGCACTATCCACAGTGCCACCTAGTTGCTGAGAACTAGTAAAGCCAGATTGCAATAATCCATGGAAATGAAAAATGAGGAAAAAACAAAAAAGCTACAGAAACTGAGAATCAAGGACAAGAGGGAGACATGAGAATTGAGTAGCCTGGGAGGCAGAGAGCAGAACGAAAACAAAGGTAGAGAAAGAGAAAGATCTGGGGCCTGGGAATGGGTACAAGAGGAAACCCAGGGCAAGGACAGAGTGGGTGACTTGAGAGATTGTGTTTGACACTGATAGAGTGTGAAGCTGTACCCTGCCAGGTTCAGCTGCCAATTCCAGATTTTCATTAAATCCCTGGGAGCTTCTTTGTCGCTGCCTGGATCCTTGCTGGTTTCAACTGGCCCACCTCTACGTGTTGTAGAATCAGCACTTCAGTGGTGGGAACTGCACTTGAGAGTCCTGGGTTCTAATCCTGACTCTTGTCTCTATTTGATATTAGGCAAATCATCCCATTTCCCTCAGCCTGTTTTCTCATCAGTAAAATGAAAGAGTTGGATTACCTGAACACCTGAAAGGAACCCCTGAGGTTCCTTTCAGTTTTAACCAAAATAAACCCATCTGGATATGGATATCATTATGTATGTATGTATGTGGGACAGCGAGGTGGCGTAATACATATAGCACCAGGCCTGGAGTCAAGAAGATCTGAGTTTGTATCTGGCCTGACACACTAACTCACTTGTGTGACTCTGGGTAAGTCACTTACCCCTGTTTGCCTTGGTTTCTTCATCTGTCAAATGAGCTGGAGAAGGATATGGTAAACCACTCTAGTATCTTTGCCAAGAAAACCCCAAATGGGGTCACAAAGAGTTGGACATAACTGAAATGGCTGAACAACAACATGTACGTATGTGTTTGTATACATTATATATGTATACAGACACACACAGAACACATATATGTGTGTGTATATATCTCTAAAAGATCCCTCTTAGCTCTAAACATTATTCTGCTATAAGTTGCTAGTTAGTCAAGGCATAACTTTGCAGTATATTGTCCAAGGTGCTATGAGCTGCATAGGTATTCATGATTTAGTTGGGAAGACAAATCAGGAACACAGAGTCTTGAGTGTCAAGGAACTTAAGGCTGTCTAGTCTAGCCCATTCCTGAACAAGAACACTGTTTATGACAAAGCCAGGAAGAGACCATTCCACTTCTAGGGGTGGGGCAGGGGTGTGCCAGTAAATGATTTAACAACTGGCTCTTTTGAGAAAACTCAAGGTTGCAGCTTTTAAGAGGGATTTAACATTTCCTCCATCACTTTCTTAAAGGTATTCATTCAATACAAGAATAAACCAAGCCCTGATGTGTAGTTTTTATTTGTTGGCTCATTTCTGAGGTGCAAATGTTCACCCTGAAAATGTAATAGTGGCCTCTTGTTTGCCAGTTTGAGCTGGCTCCAGTACACCCTTGGATGGGGATGTGCCCTACCTTCTCAAGTATCTCATTCCACTTTGGGCCAGTCCTAACTGTTAGGAAGTCTTTCTTTGCATCAATCCTCAATCTACCTCTCTGTAACTTCCACCCATTGCTCATAATTCTTCCTTCAGGATCCAAGCAGAACAAGTAGAATCTTCCTTGCACCCAAGAGCCTGGCAGATAGGTGAAGACTAGTATAGCCCCCTTTAAATTTTCTGTTCTTCAAACTCACCATTGCCCTTTCCTTGCCATCTTGATTGCCCCACTTTGGATATGTTCCAGCTTACGGGCATTTAAATTAAAATGTGGTGCCCAGAATTGAACACAAAACTCCCCAAGTGATCTGACCAAAGTATACACAGAACTTTGGAATGCATACAAAACACCATCCCTACATGTGGATTACTGAGATAAATGAGTTGATGTGGAAAAATCTTCTGGATTGAGATGAGATTGGAGCTGTTTTTTAAATGGTGGTGCCTATTTTAAGCAAAATCAAAATTTTTCTTGATACGAATTTTTCAAACTTGCTAATAAAAGGCTTGCTGCAATTGGATAGACAACAGGGTCAAGAAATAAATTTGGAGTTCCAGAAATAAGCTGTTGGCTTTATGCACACAGAGCTCATCATCCAACATCGTTTCTCCATCTGTCAAATGGAATTAATGATATTTGCCACCTACTTGCCAACTTCCAGGCAGGTCCTGAGGAATAATCAGCAAATGTTAGGAAAGGACTCCTTGTTCCCAGGAGGACTGGCATTTTAAGCAAATGGGAAAAAAATGTATATTACTGCAAATGTGCACTTGGTTATTTACAACAAATTTATGTTAGAGGGAGGAAAGGAGGGCATTAAGGGATCAAAAGGTTTTGTGTACATATAGAACATAACCTTTTCATAAACATCATTCTTTTGCAAAACTACAGCTTTTCCAAATTTGAAGGATTTCCTTTGCTTACAATGTAAGCATCCTGCCTGGCTTTAGGGCCAATAATGGTAGACAGAGGAACTACTGTTGCCTGGGGGAAGCTCCAAGATGTCAGAATTTCCTGAGGACAGTCTTGGGTTGTGTCTGGATGTATCTAGAGAAGAAAACTCAGAAAAGGAAGAGAAGGCCACTTAGGGATGGTCACAGAAGGGAGGATCATTTAGAAAAGTGGCATTAAAGGAGAGGATAGAGGAATGCTGTAAAGTGTTCTAATCCAGAGCAGCCAGGAGCAGAAAACGGAACCGAGCCTTTCAGGTTTTGTAGGCCATGATTCCTGCAAAGTAGGAGCTACTGTCAACTATGGTTGTACCAACTCCACTTAGAGGGATCTGACAGCCCTGAGCCAATGTCAAGACAAAGCTAGCCCCAAGGAATCACGGGATCATAGATTTAAAGTTGGTAGGGAACTTCAGAGTTCAATCCCCTCATTTTACAGATGAGGAAACAAAGCTTAGGGTGGCTGAGTTACTTGCTTAGGGTCACAGTAATGAAACCCTCCAGACTCTTTGATGCTAAAGAAATATTTGTACATTCAAATACACAGGCTCTCTGTGAATTGGATATAAGAGAGACTGAAGTGTATGTTTTGGGATTTGTTGGGTAGTGTAGGGGAGATGTTTTCTTAGTTTATTTCGTAATGAAATGCTATAAAAACCAGTCATTAAACTTGCACAGATGTTATTGACAGTATTTGAAAATATAGTCGTTCATAAATGCATGCTTTTTCTGAGAGTCATTTTCTTCAAACATCCATAAAACCTGACATCTTTCTATTTTTAAAGTGAACGTCAGTGCCTAAAATGTTAGAAGGATTCAATAAACATTAAATGGCAATGTCTAGATTTTGTTTTCCAAATCATCTGTTGTCATTTCCATATAGCTATTTTTTTTTCCTGGCCTTTGCTTAATAAAACTTTCTCCGTCTGGGTTGATTTTAAAAGGCACCAGATCTATGCCCTTGAAACCCTGTCTTCTCTGGTTCTTTCTACCTTAATCCCCTGTTGAGCTGATTGTCCTTGGTGAGGAAAAAGGGGCTCCGGGAAAAGGGAATTATTTTTCTAAACTGGTCCTTTCATTATCCTAGCACAAGACACAACACTCTTGCCATTGACTAGTGTTGTGAAAAGAGAGTTTACTTGAGGAGAGTTTGCCATTACAAGGTGGCCAGATTAACCTTCTCTGTGCTCAGCTCAGGTGATGACTCTCCTGTATTCAAAACCCTTCAGCGACCTCCTGCTGTCCTCTTGGGCTGTTTTCTGACTTGTACATGTGTGCACATATGTATATGGTTATAGAGAAAGATGACAGAGATAGAGAAATAGATAACAGAAAGATAGTCTGATGCATACAACACCCCAGCCTAAAGTGGGTTTGGGCAGATCCTTGAATCTAGGATCTAGTCTAGGATCTGGCCTATATTCAGGGGTTATGACTCTGTCAAGAGGCTGAAAGATCTCTGAGCTCGTATGCAGGTGAATAGTATGCATGAGGGAGAAATGACTCTTGATAGGTGGGCAAAATTCATAGACAGAATAAGGAAAACAGTTTGAGGTGAGAGGCAAGGCATGAATTTTAAATGGACAGGAGACCTGCCTAGGATCCTAAAAAACTTCTTCCCCAAAGTATCTCTTGATTCCCAGTGCCTCTAGCCCCAGAGACTTCTAAGAATGGACTTTTGAGTGAGATAATTCTCTTCCTTAGTTGTTCAGATTTCACCTTTCTTCCAAGTACAAGAGCCCAATTTATTTAGTTCTATATTATTATCTATACTAATCTTTATAACTCTCTCCCAATTTATTTTACCACTTACTTTGATAAATATATTTATTTCCTATCTGTGATTGTCTTTCACATAATGTTTGATGGGAGCAGAGGGTGTCAATTCACACCAGCTTTCAAGAGTGTGTTGTAAATTTTTAGTGTGAACACTTATACCTCAGAAATCAGCAAATGCTGATCAGGGTTTGATGTAGTTAATTTTGTTCATTGGCTAGAATTTAGAAAGTGGTGAAGAAAAGTTTAATAATGCAGATTAAATTGAAAAGTATATTATTTGTACATTTGGGAGGCACAGAAGAGAGTTTGTTTTATTTACCTGCACATCCCTGGATGTGAGATGGCTAAACTGGTTTATGACTCTTCCAGTCCACACAGGATTACTTACACTCAGACTGACCAGGGAAAGTACTTTTTATCTTGAACCCCTAAAAGGCTACTATACTTCTGAACCGCAGACACATGATGTATAGCAACTAGATGTATTTTATGCAAAATAGCTCTCTTCAAGATAAGAGAATGGAATAAGCACACAGACATGGTCCTCTTCATACTCTGCCCAAAGGTGGAAATTGGTGTCTTCTTTGAAAATGTGAAATTGTCTGTTTTGGATTTTATCCATCTAGATGTATCCCTGTTACATGGGCCACCAAGGTCTTATTGGCCCAATGTATTTTGGTCATATCTGTCACCATAATAACTTTTTAAGGTTGGGATTTTTTTTCTCATTGTTCCAGTCTACTTATTGACTTCATTTTAGACTGGTTAGAGCCAGACTCTGTACACTTATGAAGGGGAATGTCTGGTGTGGTCCTGTTGCTGCTTTCTTGAGGTATTGAGTGTTCCTTTATTCCAGAATCTTGGGGATGAGCCAGGTTGGGGAGCTGCAAACTTTCACAACTCCCACAGTGGGCTGATCCATGGCAGAGTCTGACCAATGGTGCCCCTGCTCCAAGCTCTGCAAACTCCTGTGGGCTTACTAGCTCAGTATAAGTGCACATACAATTTCTCAATAATTCAGGTGTCAGGGCTTTGCATCCCCTTCCTCAATGTCCTCTCCTTCCTCAGCATCCATGATTCTGATTTTTCCTGGTTCTCTTCCTAACATCCTGACCTCTCCTCAGTCTCCTTTGTTATTTTGACATCTGCTTCCTGTCCCACCAGTATAAATGCTCCCCCACTCCCCCAATATTTTCATCTCTGTTCTCTCATGGCTTAATTTTATCATCTCTATGCAGATAACTCCTAAATTAATTCCCAAGATTTCCCGTGTGCTCCAAGCTGACATTTCCAGCTACTTGTTAAGCTTTTCCACTTGAATTCCACATTGGTGCCTCAAATTAACTATGTCCAAATTAAATTTAACTTCTGTCCCCAAAGTGGCTCATCCCAACTTTCTGATCCCTGTTGATGGTACAACCATCCTTTTAGTTAAAACCACAAGGTCACTTTGGATCATTCCTTTTTCCTCCCCACTCTCCACATCCGATCAAGTTACCAGATGTTGTGCATTCTACCTCCATACCATCTCTTGAATTCATCCCCTTCTCTCCATCCTTGAACTGCTCCTGTTTAAGGCCTTACTGTTTTAGCAGCCTCCCACTTGATCTTCTTGTCTCCAGTCTCACCCTTCTCCAAGTCAGAGCTGTCAAAATAATCTTTTTAATGCACTTCTCATCATATCACTTTCTTGCTCAAAAAACTTTTAGTGGTTCCCTGTTGTCTTGTGCATAAAATGTGGGATGCTTAGCCTGGCATTTAAAGCATCTACTGTCTAATTCCACCCTACCTTTCACTTTCCTCTTTATCTTTTTTATTCCCCTTCACATTTTCTACATCCCTTAACTGGGCTACTAGCTGTTCCCTGATTTCATCATGCACTTTCTAGCTTTTGTGCAACCACACAGGTCACTCCACCCCCCACCCCCACCCCTGGAATGTACTAACTCCCTTATTCAAAACCCTGATCAGGTATCACCTTCTCTATGAAACCTTCCATGAAATTTATCCCTCCTTCCTCAAATGCCCACCATCTGTGCTCCTAAACAGTCTACCTTGTATCATATATAATTATACACATGGTGTACCCCCTCTATTAATAAATTCCTTTAAAGACAGGGCCTGTGTTTTCAGTGGTGGTTTTTTAATCCCTAGCACCTAGCACAATGTCTTGATGGGGTTGGGGGGGAGGAAGTAGGAAGGGTAGGAAGGGAAAGGAGGAGTCCAGATTTGTGATTTTATTCATGTAGGGAGGTTCCATGGGGAAACTTCCTTCACTCATTCAAACTGGTAAGTCACCTATGGCTTATAGTTTGGAGAGCTGCCTGAGGCAGTGGCAAATAAAGTGACTGTCCCATATTCCCACAGCTGGACAGTTGGGCAAGATGGCCGTCTGGCTCTAAAATCTATGATTCTGTGATTCCAAGGCCAGTCCTCTATCCACATGCTACCACTCTGTCTCTCATCTGGCATTTCAAATGGTTGAATGCATGAGTGCCTTCAGTTCCATGTTAGGGTAGAATGGCAGTAGCAGACCCATTAGGATGACACAAAAGACTGTATATGTCAGGAAACCAAATGGAAATGGGAATTGAGTATGTCAGCAGATGAACTCTGATTTTGTAGCTAGTGAGTTTACCTACTTAAATCAGTAGAGTTCAGTCAACTAAAATGGAAAAGGTCAGCTCAGGCTACAGATATTTGCGTTGTTTTCTTTCTCTTCAAACATGCGCGCGTGCACACACATCCCCTTTCATTTTTGCCAAACCACAAAGCATACCCTCATTAGGATCATATCAAACAGCTTTCAATTTACCAATGGCTGCACTGGCTAGTCTACATAAGTGCTGTAAATAACTGTGGAACATAATCACCCCTGGCAAGACCGCTGCCTTACCAGATGAAGTAATGGAGTATTAATCATGTGTTATATTTTATGGGCACTATTTAAATCTTTTCTACCTCCTGCCATAAGAAAGACACTTTGACTATAGCTTTTAAACCTATTTATTTGGTATTTTAGGCTTCCATAGCTAGAGAGTTCATTAAACATTTTTCAAGTTTGCAATTTATACCCTGATATCTAGAAATGTTCCCAGGGGAGAGTTAGTATCTCAGGAGTTTTCAGGTCAACAGCCCAAATCAGGTGAGTTCTGTTTTTTTATTCACTTTGCCAAAACCTTTTTGGAGGGATCCCTTCTGTTTTGAGTATATGCTTTCTAGACTTCTCTAATTCAACTTTTTTTTAAAGGAAACTTGATCATTTAATATTATTTTTGCTATCTTCTTTCTGGAAGTTCTTCCAAGTGTTTGAAGGAACTTTTGTTACAGGAGACTTTACCTTTTAATCAGGGATTCTTAACCCGGAGTCTGTGGACCCTTCAAAGGTTCTGTGGGTAGATTTCAGGGGATCCATAAACTTGGATGGGGAAAAAAATTGACATCTTTATTTTCCCTAACCTCTAACTCAAATTTTGCATTTTTTTCAATTATTTAAAATTATTATTCTGAAAAGGAATGATTGGATTTCCCCAGATTGCCAAATATATCCATGACACCAAAAAAAGGCTAAGAACCTCTCTTTGACTAGGCATTGTTCAAAAAGGCTGGGTGATACAAAGACTTTTGTTTTTACTTGACAGTCATTTGTGAGTACACACACACACACACACACACACACCACCCTTCTAAGGAGCACCCACCTTACATCAAAGAAAAATAATTAACCAATGCTAAACAATACAAGGATAGCTATTGCAACAGTCCACAGCCCCAGTCTTCTAACTTTCTCCTGAAAGGAGGGGGAAGTAGGTGCATTCATTCATTCATTCATTCATTCATTCATTCATCTGTTTTTGGGGGCCAACATTGGCCTTGCCAATTTAGTGATGTTCTTGTCTTCTCTCTGGATAGTCTTATGTTGAAGCACACCATTTTGTTCCTTTCTCTGTGCTTTTCTCCATGTGTTGCTATGACAAAAGAGAATTTTAATGTCTGAAAGCTAAATGTAAAGACGTTTTTGGTGCTTTGTCAAACAAACAAGCCAAAGGCTTAAGTGTCCATGTAGCCAGAGCAGTTTGAAAATGTTAATGCAGTCTGAATGGAAATTCTCCTTCAGCATGTGCATCATTTCTAAACTACCTGCCAACACTAATTTGGTTCCAAATTACTGCTTCTTTCTTAGCATTCAGAGAAGAAAATACCTTTTCCTGAATACTTGTGTTATATAGCTGTCCATTCTTTTAATTGAACCAGGAACTCTCAAACCCGTCTGTTATCTTCAGAATCTAATACTCAATCATTTTAAATGTCCCCATTAATTATTGCAATCATTATAGCCAATATATTCTAATTTACTTCACTCAACAAAAATTAGTAAGCACCAACCACATGTGCTGTACCAGGTACTAGGGAAGATATAAAGTGTTGATGTCCAGTCCTTAATCTCATGGAGCTGACAGTCTAGTAAAAGTATAAGACACAAACAGATAATTAAAATACAAAATATTACAAAATCATTCATTTATAGGATTGCAAAACAAAAATACTATAAGCCTGAACATAAAAAGTTCATACTACAAAAAATTAGAAGACAATATCAGATACTTTTCATAGCTATGGGTAAGAGGGAAATTGATCCATTTTTATTTTTCAATGAACAGGTATTTAACTTCTCTCCCTCCCACCTCCATTGAGAAAGAAAAAGAAAACCATTGTAAAAATATGTATAATCAAGCAAAACAAGTTCTAGGGGCAGGAAATTCTTTTAAAAAATCATGGGATAGCAGGCACCACAAATGAAAAAATAATTCTGATTATAAGAAACCAAAAAATTTTTGTGTGAATTGAACACAATCTAAAGGAATCCATATAAGGAAAAGTGTCAATTGGAAAAAAAAATATCTTTGCATTAAATATCTGTTATAATAGTTTGGTAGCCAAGCTATATAGGTCATAAGCATAGCTATATACCTATAGGGAATCAACATAGTTATATGTGAATAAGAGCTATTTCTCAATGGATAGACAGTCAAAGGCTACGAATGCACAAGACTGTGAAAGAATAATTTGTGTTAAGAATTATATGAAAGATTGTTCCAAAACACTAATGATGAAAAAAATGTGACTTTTCATCTCATGCCTAACAAAATGGCAAAGATAACAGTATTTAGAAAATCCTTCATGGTAGAGGTACACTGTCTCTACTGTTGGTGATGCTCTTATGCTGTCCAGCCATTCTTAAAAGCAATTGGAGTGGTTGATCAGTGAAACAGATTAAGCACCCAGTATATACAAGTCAATGTCCAAGGTAACCTAGTGTTTGATAAACACAGAGATCCAAGCTATTGGGACAAGAACTCACTATTCAACAAAAACTGCTGGGAAAACTGTAAAGCAGTCTGGCAGAAACTAGGCATAGCCCAACATCTCACACTGTATGCCAAGTAAGCTCAATATGGGTATGTGATTTAGACATAAAGGGTGATATCCTAGGCAAATAAAGGAATGGGGGTGGGGAGAAGTTACCTGTCAGATTTGTGGATAAGGGAAGAATTTATGATAAAACAAGAGAGAGGATCACAGCAGGTAAAATGGATAATTTTGATTACATTAAATTAAAAAGGTTTTACACAAATAATAGCAATGTAGCCGAAATTAGACAGAAAAGCTGGAAACTGAGGGGCAGGCAGGGAATTTATAATTAGTTTCTCTGATGAAGGTCTCATTTTTCAAACATATGGGGAAATGAGCCACATTTATAAAAATAAGAGCCATTCCACTATTGAGAAATGGTCAAAGAGGTAGTTTTCAGAAGAAGAAATCAAAGCTATTAATAGTCATGTGATAAAATGCTCTAAATGACTAATAATTAGAGAAATTCAAATTAAAACAATTATGAAATATTACCTTACTCATCAGATTGACTAACATGACAGAAAACAAAAAAGGCAAATGCTGGAGTGGGTGTGGAAAATAGGTACACTAACGCACTATTGGTGGTGTTACACTGTTACACTATTACACTGTTACACTAATACACTATTCTCTCGTTCTGGAGAACAATTTGAATCTATATCCAAAGAGCTATAAAACTGTGCATATCCTTTGACCCAGTAATACCACTACTGAGTCTGCATCCTGAAGAGGTCAAAGAAAAAGGAATGCATGTGCACAAAAATATTTATAGCTGCACTTTGGGGAAGTTATATTCTTTTTTCTTATTAATTTATATTTTGTATTCAACATTCACTTCTATAAGATTTTGAGTTCCAAATTTTCTCCCTCACCCCAAGACAGTGTGCAATCTGATATAGGTTCTACATATACATTTATATTAAATGTATTTTCACATTAGTCATGTTGTAAAGAATTACAGCCAATGAGAGGAGCCATGAGAAAGAAGAAACAGAAAAATGAGAATAAATAGTATGCTTCAATCTGCATTTAGACTTCATAATCCTTTTTCTGGATGTGGATAGCATTTTCTATCATGAGTCTTTAGGAGTTGTCTTAGATCTTTGCATTGCTAAGAAGAATTAAGTCTATCAAAGTTAATCATCTCACAGTGTTGCTGTTACTGTGTATAATATTCTCCTGATTCTGCTCACTTCACTCAGCATCAGTTCATGTAAGTCTTTCCAGGTTTTTCTGAAGTCTGCCTGCTCATCATTTTTTATAGCATAATAGTATTCCATTATTATAACTTGTTCAGTCATTCCCCAGTTGAGCATCCCTTCTATTTCCAATTCTTGAGAGCTGCTATAAATATTTTTGTACATGTGGGTCGTCTTCCCATTTTTATGATCTCTTTGGGATACAGACCTAGAAATGGTACTAATGAATTCTGAGTACAGATCGAAACATATTCTTTCACTTTATTTTTATTGTTTTTTTTCCTTCTGCAATATGACTAATGTGGAAATATGTTTTGTATATCTTCATAGGTAGAATGGGCATTATATTTCTTGCTTTTTCAATGGATGAAGAGGAGGGGTAGAAAGAGGGAGGGAATTGAGAACTGAAAATAAAAACATTTTTGAAAAAAATTATACACTATGACTTAGTATGGTTCTTAAACAGAATACAGGGTTGGTTCAGTATAAGATTATAAACATCATAATAAACCATGTTAAAATAATATAAATAATAAAAACCACATTGGTTTTAATGGTTTTGAAATTTGCGACAAACACTAAAATACCTGTTCCCTTTGTCCTAGCTACAATTCCCATTGCCAGATATATTCTCTAAAGAGATCAAAGTCAGAAAAAAAAAGTCACATCCACACCAAAATATATACTTTTTGTTGTAGTAAAGAACTGGAAATGAAGTAGATGTCCATCAACTGGGAAATAGATAAATAAATGGTATATAAATCTGGTGGAATTTTACTTTCTCATAATATATAGGAAGGATAAAAGGAAGCATGGGAAGATGCATGATAAGAGTTGGCTTTTCCGAGTTCTTATGCAGTGGGCAAAGATGCCCAGTAGAGTTTCTTCTGCAGGCCTCCAAAGTGGATGTCCAAATACCTGCTGTAAGTCAAAGTCCTGTAAAGTGATGATAATAATGAACATTTCTTATCTACTACTCAGAGTTGGGGGAAGTCATTCATTTGTAAATTTTCACCTAGAAATGATAAGTTCTTTTGGACATGTGAATGTTCGGGTAACAGAACTATTTGAAATCCCTCAGGTAGTTTCCATACTTTCTACAACATTTGTACAGTTAGACAAGCTGCAATTTGATATAGGCTTCAAGATGACTCATTGGGATTAAAATCAATTACACCAACTCCTAGAATCCTAATTGCTACAAATAAGTCTGAATTAAGTACACCAGGACGATCTCCTCTAAGTCTTAACCCTGTGAAGAAATGTGGCTCAATCAGTTGGTCTTTTCTAAATAGAATCAAATCTGTAAAAATCAGAAGTAAAGAGAAAAAGTTGCCAGAGCTTCAAAAAGTTGTGGGAAAGGAAAATATAGGCTTGCTGGTGCCCCCTTTTGGTGCATAGGTGTATTATAGAAATTGAAAACAGGCAGTCAGGAAGTAGGCCAAGAATGAGCTTCAAAAGGTATATGAGGAGAGCAAGGCTATTGTTCTTTGTGAAAATCAGAATCCAGATATAAATGTATTAACAGAGGTTCTTAAGGATTACTTAAGAGATCCTCCATCTTTTTTCTGATACTGAACAGACTCCATGAGGCATTAGAGGCCATGGTGAAAAGGCCTTTGAACATGACTGGAGATGGTTGTTAGAATGAAGAGGACTCCAAGCATCCCTGAAATTTCTGGACTGCTTACCAGATGTTGAAAAGGCAACTTTGAAGATGCTTTTGGATCATCTCAAATTGATAGCCTCCCATCATGAAATAAATATGATCTGCTATAACTTCGCAGTTTGTTTCTTCCCTGTGTTGATAAGACAGAGACAAGAAACTTCACCCCATAAAAACCCACCCATTACAGATTAGAAAGGACTTGCAAATCCTCTGGATTTCAAAAAACGCATAGAGGTTCTTCATTATTTACTCAAGTTATGGCCAGTGGCAACTTTAAATCCCAAAACATCAACAGACAATCTGTTCTCAGAGCAGAAATTTCTGAGGTTTTTTTTTTTCAGCAGTGACATTATATGGTGAACTTGAGTGGCCTTAAGGGTATAGGCCAGCAATAGCCAGACTAGACAGTCTCCTGAGGAGCTGCCTTGCAGAAGACTCTGGCAGTTGTGGAGAAAAAGATTCTATAAATTCGAATGAAAATACTTTTAAAAAAAAATCAAGTTCCTTCTGATTAAATGGAATAGTAAAAGCCCATTTCCCAAAAATATTCATTTCAAATGTACTTACCAGGATAGACAAGAGATTTTTCAGTAGAAGGAAAGACAATTTTGTTAAAAATCCAGAGCATGAGCTCAACAAAAAATAAGCACTTGATTTAAGAGATTACTTCCATCATATCTCTGTCCATTCTTCTCTCACACTCTTGATGCTTGCCTTCTTTCTTCTTTTTATTTTTTGCAGTGCAAAGGCTTTTATAGATATATTTATAACTATTAAAATTCCTATATTAACATTTTCATTAATTATTTAAATTGCAAACATAAGTACACATATGCATTGTTATTTGGAAGACGACCTCAAAGTCACTTGTGTAATAAGACGTATGTCATGAGGCCAAAATTGGAATTTACTTCAAAATATCTCCCTTTCAGGAGATTTATAAAATGTAGAATTCGTATAAAACCTATTCCCCAAATGACACAGAATGATGATTATAATTTGTAACTTACCTAGTTATTTTGCCTCTACTGTCTTATTCATAGATCAGTCATAGCATGACAGAAAGATTCTGACTAAGTTAATATTTGAAATTTCTTGGCTTTTTAATGAATTTGTTAGCTATTCAGATTTCAGCATTGGGCCTTATTTTCCCAATTTCTTTCCTCTGTCACAACAATTACTAAAATTATGTTTTAAAATGTTACGTAGTTTGAATCCATAAATGTATATATATATATCTTAACATTCTTTGTATTTAGAAATTACGTAATTTTAAAATTACAGGCAAACACAGTTTAAATTGCCAATGAAACTTTAAGGCCTTACAATCATTAAAAAAATTCGCAATTATTTTCAACTTTAAGATAATTGGCCATATGTTCTTATGAGATAATACCTTTGTAAATATAAAACCTAGCTACTTGTTTTCAAAGTCAGATAAGCTGGCCTATTTTTGTAACTCATTCATCATTTTAAAAACAATATGGAGAAAAAGACAAAAAGAGCAAATAGAACGAGTTTTTATATTAAAACTGATTAAATAATGCAAAGTCACAGTCAAGTGGAGAAATTAGATGATGTGCAAAGTTACAGTTATACTCTTGGGTGACAGAACAGCCTGAAAAGTGCCTAAAGCTCACTTTTTCAGGTGAGCCTTTAAAGAAAATGGCCCTGGTAGCATAAGCAAACAAGGAGGTCTGAACTAGGGAGGTCAGCTATGCAGTCTGGCTTCCAGCCTCATCATTCAGCTGCAAGTCCTCTCTCCAAGTGATATCTTAATTGCCAAATCTAATGACTTCTTCTCAATCCTCATTCTTCTTGACTTCTGCAACCTTGGACACTATTGATCACCTTCTTTTTCTTCTTCTCTCTAGGTTTTTCTTTGATAATACACTCTCTACATTCTCCTGTCTGATTGCACGTTCTCATTTTTTTTTTATTTTTTTTTTTTAAATTTTATTATAGTTTGCACCGTTCATTTCCACAAGATTTTGATTTACATATTTTCTCCCCCTTTTTCCCCCACCCACCGACCCAAAACAGCCATCCCAGTGTGTCCCCCCTCCCCCAGTCTGTTCTCTCCTATGTCACTTCTCGGTAGGGCAGGATGGATCTCCCAACCACAGTGCCTGTGTATCTCAAGTTCCAGTTGGGTGTAGTCAATAATAATAATAATAATTGCGTATATAGATAGAAAGATAGATACATATTCATAACATTTGATTATGGAAC
>CM053592.1:86636401-86652010 GCA_028646515.1 Pseudochirops corinnae | reverse complement strand
CATTCTTCTCCTCATTGGCTTTTTGGGCCTCTTTTGCCATTTAAGTTCATCTATTTTTTTAAGGTATTATTTTCTTCAGTCAGATTATTGACTCTCTTTTCATGATTTTCTTCCATCATTCTCATTTCTCTTCCCAATTTTTCCTCTACTTCTCTTACTTGATTTTCAAAATCCTTCTTGAGCTCCTCCACGGCCTGTAATCAGTTCATATTTTTCTTGGAAGTTTTGGTGCAGGAGTTCTGACTGTGTTATTTTCCTCCCATTCCATGCTTTGATCCTCTTTGTCCCCAAAAAAGGAGTCTAAGGTTTGATTGCTGTGCTTGCTTTGCTTCCTTTGCTTGCTCATCTTGCCACTCAGTTACTTGACTTTTGAGCTCTTTGCCACAGTAGAACTCTGATTTCAGAGAGGAGAGCTTTGTCCCAAATTGCTGGGAATTTTTTTTTTTGCAGCTGCCTGAACTATTAGCTGAGTGCCTTCTCTGCAGCCCCCATAAACTCTGGCTCACTGGTCACACACCCCAGCACCACCACCCAAGACTGCAATCTAGATCCTGGCAGGTTAAAGCAAGAGCAATTACCCTCTGAATGGTCACTTGGTCCGCTGTAGTTTAGCTCATGTACAATGTCAAGGGAATGAAAATTTTCAGTCAAATTATAAAATTAACATCCCAACCACTAGCTAGGTGATGACTTTTAATTCACTTGCCCATTTTGCCACAAAGGCTAGCAAATGCAGGGAAGAAGATGGAACATCAGAGGAGCATAGGGACTTTTGAAGACAAAGAGATAGAAAATGGGAAGGCATGGCAATTGGGACAGAGTCCACCTGCCCTTTCTCTCTAATCATTTATCTGTACTAAATCTAATCTCAAGGCCATGTGCCTTTGTTTAGTGCAGCAGATCCAGGTACAAGTGGGTGAATGCATTGAGATGAACAAGAAGCAGTCTTGTTTAAAAAGAGTGGTAGTGAGCCTACCAGGAGCAGAGCTGGAATTGGAAAGGTACCACAGTTGGAAAGGACCCTGTGGCAAAGCTCCACAACATGTAGATGTTATGTCTATTGTGGTCAGGGGAAAGCCTCCCAATATTCTTGTGTCCATCCCCATGCTGTCCTTGTTTGGGGACTTTGTTGCAAGGAGGTGGCTTAGGATGGGATATTAACATATGTATGAACAGATGAAAGTTAATGATGTTTTAGCAACATATAGAAGCCTGAGAAATTAGGAAACATAGTAAGGATCAGAATGGGGGGAATTTTTCTAGAGCTGAAATGGGGAAAATGAGCCATGATATGATTAGTTTTAGGTTTTGTCGTAAATTATCCAGTGAAAGAAAAAGTGACCCACAGAGGAGTGGAGCCAAGGGAAGAGTAGCAGCCAGTTCTCTGATAGCAGAGAAGTGACCACCCAGAATTCCCCTGATGGTGGTCAGTGTGTACAATTGATGCATTTATCATTGGATTGACAGCATTCGCTTTGGTACCAGCAATAGTCACAACTCTCCCTCACACATAACTTCCATTGTCTATCCCACTATTGGAGATTATTGTTGAAACATTAATCCAGATATTCCTGCAACCTTTCGGTTCTCATGTATAGTAGGGATTGTGTAGTTAGTTGTTTATTTCTAGATATCTCTTCTAGGTATTTAGTGTATGTCTTATTTGTTCCATTAGGTTTTAACCTCCTGGTGATGGGGTCATACTGTTTTACTTTGTACCTTTGCAGCATGTCTAGTAGTCTGCAACGTACACCAATGAGTATTCAATAAATGTTACTGTTGATTACTGTTCCCCCCAAGGCTGAGCAGACACATCTGAGGGTGTGATCTAGAGTAGCCTCATCATCTCAATTATATGAGACTTTTGTTCTGGCCTTAAAGACATTTCCTTATACAAGATAGGTATATTTCCACTGATAGTTGTTTGTAATGTTGTCTTCATCATTAGAATATGAGCTTCTTGAGGGCAAAGAAAGAAATCCTGGCCCTGAGTGCTAATTAGTCCATTGAAGTTGATGGCATGGATCTGAGCCAAAATCTGAACCTTGATTATAAAACAAGTGCCAGAGACCAGGAACAGGGACAGCTAGGGAGCTGAACAGAGGGTCCCTAGAAAGAAAGAATCATGCTTATCCATGTGATGGGCTCCCAGAGAATCTCCTCTGATCCAGAGATGGCAAATATGGAGGTGTAGTCTAGAACAACAAAGAAACTCTCAGAGGAGAAACTAAGTGGCTCCGGGAAAGGAGGGAACTTTATGACTTGAGAGTTGCTAACAGCTGGGTACAATGAGTACCTTGACTCCACCTCCTGCAATCCACGAGGAATGGGAAATAGTGGACATCATTCAAGTTTCTGAACCATGCCTCTTGGACAGCATAAGAGCACCCACATGGCCCAAGAGCTAGAGGAGTAGCAAAGGAAAAACAAAGTTGGATGTTGTCTTCCGTTGTTACCATAAGTTGCAGATTGTGCAGTTCCAAAAGAAACAGGGTTGACTTACGTAATTCTAGAAGCAAGATTCCCTTTTGGAGAAACCTCAAATTTAGAGTAGCACCATACATCCAAAAGACCATACATGTCACTAGGGAGAGATGGGGCTCATAAGATGAGGTTATCTCTCCATCAGCCTCAAGTACTTATTGTCTGGGGGAGTCTCAACCAGACATTGTTATGAGGACTTCTATAGGAAAATGGAGCTCACTGGATGCAAGAGTGACAGCTTGAGTTCTTCTGAATCCTTTGTGTTTCATGTTTACCACGGAATGAAATAAAGTCATTCTTTTATCAGATATATATTGGTAGCTTGGGTGTTTCTGTAGGAGTGAAGGCCTCTTTTACCAACATTTCTTGGTATATACATACCCAAATTGATATAAATATATAAACATTTAAAATGTATAAAAATATAAATATATAAACATTCTCATATTTCTATGGAAGATGCTATGGGGAAGAGGGTGCAAGCCCCTATTGTTTGTGAGAAGCCCCTCAGTTTGACCCAGTCTGTGTAAACCCAACGTAGTGGTTCTGGGAAATGTTACACATAAAAATGATGTCGATGGAGAGAGAACCATACATTGCACTTTGGCCTTGATGATAGATATTTCAGGTGAAAGGCATTTTAGAATCTCAGTAATTGCATGTGTAGACACAGCTTTAAGGTAAACATAGTAAAGCTTCCTTTAATTCATAAAGCTGAAAATGCAAAATACAAAAAGAATCTACCTTCAGACCCCTACTAGCTGTGTTACCTTGGGCAAATCACTTAACCCTGTTTGCCTCAGTTTCCTCATCTGTAAAATGGACTGGAAAAGGAAATGGAAAACCACTCCAGTATCTTTGCCAAAAAAACCCCAAACCCAAATGGGGTCACAAAGAGTTAGACACAACTGAAAAATCACTGAAACAAAAAGCATTTTAGGGCCTTTAAAATGCTTGTTTTATTCTCTCGCCTAATAGGCCTAGCAACTGGTATTGTTCCTGTTACATAGATGAGAAAAGGGTTTGAATGGTGATACGCATATGAGTTCAAGAAGTATAGTGGGAAAAGCACTGGATTTAGGGAGAAAAACCATAGCTTTGAGTTGCAGCTTTGCTCCTGTGGACAAGTCAATGAATGTCTTAGGGCTTCTATCTCCTCACTTGCAAAATGAGGGTATGATATAATCTCTAAGGTCTCTTCAAGTTCTGTAATCTGTAAACCTTTCTGAGCCTCAATTTCTCATCTATAAAATTGAGGATAGGGGCAGACTAAAGGATTTCTAAGGTTCTTACCAAATCTTATTAAACTGATAATATTTTGACTTGCTCCAAGCTCACATACCTAGTAGGTATCTAAGATACAAGCCTAAGTATTCTTCCCAATGTTCTATGTTAAGCAATCTTTGACTACCTACTTCATCACTCTACTTACTTTTTGGGAAACAAGTATTCTGAGACAAGTCACATTCTGTATTTTTATTCTTTACTCATTACCTGCCCCCTACAATAACTTCTATTTGTTACATTTGTTTGTATCAAATTAAAGTCTTAGTTTTTCTTCTAAATTCCCAAACTTCTCTGTATGAGAGGTCAAGACTATTTTATGTCCTCTCCATAGCAGTACGTTGTGATCCACTTTCAAAATGGCAGCCTCTCAGAGAACAGACAGCTTAAATAAAACAAAAAGTCATAGTATTCTAGGTATGCAGGATCAGAAGGATGCCAGACAGGAGGAATACAAATGAAAGATAGATCCAATGGGGGGAAAAACAGATCTACCCTTAGTACTGGGTTTATCCCTTAGCTTCTTTCTGAATCTCTTTCTCCATCTCTGCAGCAGCCTTTCCTCCTATTCTTTCAACTACTCAGTGCTCTTATATTCTCTTCTCTCTTCCCCAACAAAATTAATTGTCAGAAATGACCTCATAATATTTATACTTAATGTGAATTTTTTTGTGTACTCTCTCAAAGGCATTGGCATTGCAAGGCAGATAACTAATTGGGCAATGAGTTTTTTTCCCCCCTGTTAGAGGAAATTTATAGATCAGTGAGATGGTGGGTAAGGTAGTCTTTGGACTGGGAATGGGGTATTTCCATTCCAGTACCTCTGAAATCTTATCACTTAGATTACCTACCAATTTCTTCCATGCATAAGGACTATCGTGGAAAGAAAATCATTATTGTTATTATTTTCAAAACCTTTTATTAAAGGTGGATCTGATGCTGGGACCCTTCCAGATCAGGGTCGGTGTGGGGACAAAATGAGGTACTTGTAAGTCACTGAAGAATTAGAAAATTAAGTTTTCTTAGCCCTAACCTAGTTAGGATATACAAATAGGAGATAGTGGCCCTTAGAATTCCTACCTACTGGGCCTTATCTCCAGAGGGAAAACCAACTGGTCAGCAAGGCAGGGTGTAGTGATTCTGGTCTTCAGATATTCTCCAAGTTTGAGGGGCCCAGATCCTTTGTGGGTGGGAATTTTTATGCCCTTAGGTGACCAGGATGTTGTGTAAAGGGTGGCAGGAACCAGTCAGGCTCCAGGGACAGCTTTGTCCTTCTAAAAAACATTAATCCCTTGGTTTGTGTGTGGAGGTAGGGAGAAGGAGGTGGTAGTGGACAGAATTTTGATAAATATCACATTTATTGCAATTTTAAAGTCCTAATTGTGGTGACCAGTTCACAGTTGGATTTTAGATGTACATTCTTGAATACTAAATAAATACATTTTACTTGAATTGATTGTTAAAGAATCATAGTAATTCACATGTCTCTGTGCCTTTAAGATTTATAAAGCTCTCTCTCCCCTTTTTTTTTTTACAGTAACCCTGTGAGGTAGATATACAGATTCCCTAACTCCTTCACTCCCTTCCCCACAAATGTTTTAAGCAGTAAGAAGTAGGGAAAGGAAGCTTGCTCTCTCAGGGAGTATAGGGCATGTTAAAAAGATTTCTGAATATGATTCTCAGGTTTTTCCATCTGCCATCAATGTCCTCTCAGTAGGTTTAGGAAATAGCAAGAATGGATGAAGCCAGAAGGAAGCAAATCTTAAAGTAGCTTGTTAGGGTAACACGAAATCATGCTTTTATGACAGAAGGAAGACATGCAGCCAAAGCTTTGAACAGCTCAGAAAGGTATTCAGAGCCAGTTACATCACTCTCAGAGGGGCCAATGTAAGCATCTGAAGTCCAGAAGGGAAGTTTTCACATATTGCAGAAGTATAATTTTTTTTTTCTGAAGTATGCATTAGGCCACCAAGCTACCTCCCAAGAATTTACATAGTCAAGCCTTTATTGACTTAAAAAAAAATTTCTGGCCCAAGAAGAATAGGGACTATTACATATATCATCAGGACTGTCTTAATCAGTGGGAGCTCAGAAGGCAAGTATTAATGTCTGAAACAGAAGACATATATTCCTATTATTTTTCAGTCTTCTGTTAGAAGTGGACTTGGCCTGTTTATGACTGGATCTGGGGCTTATAGCTCCAAAAAAGTCAATTCTTCCGGCCAATTAAGTGAAAAATATTCATTTGATGATCACACAAAAATATGCTTCATATCCAATTTAAAGCAGCTCTGAGGTTTTTATCCCTTCCGTTCAAAATGGCAATGATGATAATAGATGGCAAAAATTAATGTTAGAGTGGTTGTGGAAAGTTAGGATGCATTATTATTAGTAGGGCAGACAAGGGGCTCAACTATCCTGGCCCACTTGGAACTATGCACAAAAAGTGACTAAACTGTATGCCTTTTGATTCATCAATCCCCCCTACAAGACATATACTCAAAGGAAGTCAACAATAGAAACAAAAGCCCAATGTAGTAGCCCTTTTTGTAGTAATAAATATCTAAACACAAAGTGGGTACCCATCCAAATGACTGCAAAAAAATTATTGTTTTTGATGGTAATGGAATTATTACTATGTAGTAAGAAATAACTGCAACAATAAAACCCTCTGGTATTGGACATAATCAATTTTTGTAAAGGTTCCATGTGGTATTGAGAAATATGCATATTCTTTTGCCATACTATTTAGAAGATGCCATAAGATTTTCCATTCTAATTTCTTCAGCAGTTTGTTCAGTTCCCTTTGTCTGTCTTTCTGTTGGAGACTTGTCCAAACCGAGAGAGGGATATTGGTGTCTCCTGTCATTATTGTATTCCTGTTTATGTTGTCTGGAAGCTCAGACAACATTTTCTTTATGAATTTGGATGCTAAAGTATTTGTAGCATACAAGTTTATTACTGATGTTGGTTTGTTTTCCGTGGTTCCTTTCAGCATAATATAGTTTCCTTGCTTATCCCTTTTTGGTTTTTGAATGTTTTTGCTTTGTCAGTTACCATTATTGCAAATCCAGCTTTTTAAAAAAAATTCACTCAGTGCACAGTAATTTTTTTCTCATTCTCCCAGTTTTATTTTGTATATGTCTTTTTTTTAATGTGCTTCTTATAGATAACACATTGCAAGGTTTTGTTTTCTTAACCAATCTGTTGCTCTTTTTCACTTTACTGAATTATTTAATCCATTTACATTTAAAGTTATGTGTTAGGTTTATATTTCTTCCTTCTGTTTCTAATATTGCTTTTCCCCAAATTATATTTCCCTATTCTTCTATAAACATTATATTATGTTCCTTTATTTACTTTAGTCTTTTTTTAAGGTGACCCACTGTCTCTTTTCTTCTGACCCCTGATCCCCTCTTCTCTTTTGTCTCTCCTTTCCCTTTGGAGTTTTGTTTATTCCTTTTTCTCTCATGTTTTTATCCGGTTATATAATTCTTCTGCTTTTTCCCTCTCAGTTAATCAAGCAGAAATTCTCCCTTCCTCTCCTCTCCTTCAATTAGTCCAATTTATTAGTTTTCTAAATTTCATTTTTGTAACCCTTTCTAAAAAGGATTTCTCTCTTCTCATCATCAATCCCCTCTTTCTATCCACTCTTTCTGATATGTGGCCCTTATAATTACCTCTATTCTCTGTATTCCTTATGCAATCAAATCTTCCAAGGTATCCATTCTAAGTTCCCTTCTAGGTGCTTTTATCCATTTTCTTGGAGGACTTGCACCATGGATATTCCTTTTCTATTTGTCTCACTCCTAGAATAATGCCATTTATTGCAGGTGTCAGAGAGGACACTGCCCCCTGGTAGACCCCTTTCCCACCACATCCCTAACTATGCAGTCCACCACTGTTCTATACCTCCCCTAATTACCTTTTCCCCAACATATGCCTCAAAATTTCCCTTCTGTGTCCATGTTCTCCCACTCCCCCAGGTGTCACTTGCCCCTGGGATTCCACATTCCCTTCTCCCAGTTTTGGATGAGTAGACTTTCTATGCACCAAATCCTCCTGGGCAACCCCAGTGTAAGGCCTCCGTCTCCATTTACAAATCATCTCGTTTCAACCATAGGAGCACTCCTCTATGAAGCTCCCCTCCCACCACCAAAGTAAGGCCTTCTTCCTTTAGTCTCTTTTCAGTCCTTTTCCCTTACTCATCACCTACTCCTGTGTAGGTTCTTCTCTTTCTGAGACCACATAGGTCACCTTCCCCCTTGCTAGCCCTTGACTTGATCCTCACACATCGCCCGTGTTATATCTCATTTAAAAAAAAAATGATTCACCTGGAGGCAGGGTGTCTCCAGGCTGATTTTCCCTAAGTGCCTTTTCACTGTTACCTCTACCATATTTCTGTCTTTATCTCTCTCTCCTTTTATACAGTTAGAAGTCTTTCACTGATATTTATGTTGTCACTGTTGTCATCCTTGCCTGCTGCATTTGTTCATTCCTTCTGCGTTTCTGTTGTTGGGGGTGTTTGAGAGGCAATTAATCTCTTCAAGTTCTATTTTTCCCCCCCAAAACATTTCAAACTCTTCTATATTATTGAAAATCCATCTTTTTTTCATGTGAGGTTAGGTTCAGATTTGCAGAGTAAGTCACCCTGGGTTGTATCCTGAGCTCCACTGGTCTTTGGAGCATATTATTCTATTCCCTCCTAGTCTTGTGTTACTTGAATTTCCTTTCCTTTGCATTTGAAGGTTTTTCTTCTGATCATGTACAGATCTTGTTTCTGAATTGATTTGTTATATTTAATTAGTATATGTCTTCAAGTTTGCAGCTTTGGATTTTTTCCTGGAGGTGATCTGTGATTTTTTTCAATTGGAATTTAATTTTTTAAGTTCAGAAGTTGTGGGAATTTTTCTTCTATTGTTTCCTCAATTGTGATATTAAGGTTTTTTGTCTTGTCATGTTCTTCTAGGAGACCTGTGGTTATTAAGTTGCCTCTACACATCCTATCAGTATGCTTTGATTGCAGGGTGAGCATATTTTCTTTTAATGTTATTTTTTTTCCTTTTCTTCCTCTAGATTGTCCTTAACTTTAATGTATTTGTCTTCTTAATCTATTATTGTCTCTTGTTTCGTTGGTAAGGCTTGCCATTGCGAATTACAGTTTTTTTGTCTGATTTTTTTTAGTGTCCCCATCATTTTTTATCTACAGGTCAGAAATTCTTTTCTCATAATTTTCATTTCTCTTTAGAACTACTCAAGGACAACCTGCTGTGGTTCCACGTTCTCCTCCAGTTCCACAGGATCTCTGTCCCATAAAGTGTTGAATCACTTTCCTTTGTTTTGCCTTATTTATTCATGGATGCCTAAATTCATCCACTAGATCTTCTTCTTCTTGTTACGGTTTTTCTTGTGGATTTAAGTGTTTGTGTTCAAGGTCTTTGAGTTTTCTCCTTCCTGGAATCTTTAGTGATTTCAAGCTTTTCCTCCTTCTTTTCCCTGTTATTTGCTTTCTGACTTGCTCCCGTCTGATGGTGGTTTCCTTGAGGGCTGAATCTCAAAGCATCTCAGCCTCCTTTCACACTGAGTAATTTACCATTCACTAGCCTAGATCTTTGCCCCAAATGACTCTTGGGTGGTCAGAACTGACTGAATGCTAAATGCTCTGCTCTTTCGCTTAAATTAGGTAAAGTGCTGCACAGATTACTTTTCCCCCTCCCCACCCTCACAGGCTCCAGTACCTGTCCTGTTCCCTTTATCCCTTAGTTCTTTGCCCTAGCACTGGCAATTCAGACCTTTGCAGGGTTGTAACTCCTGAGAGTAGTGGCCACCTCGCTGTCATTTGCAGCTAGGGCAAATTTCCTCAGCCTGGAGCCACAGCACTGAAAAGAATAAGGGGGGACCCAGGTATGTCGATAAGATTGTAAGCCTTTATTGTGGCCTTGTGTCTGCTAGTGCAGCCTTGCTCCCAGTTGGCAGCTTGGGAGTTAGAGGAAGAGTGCTAAGTGATCTCAGGGTCAAGCATCAATTCATGGATTTTTGGTGTTTTTTTTTTCTTTTAACTTTTTGGTTCCTCGGTGTCCTTGGCTTTGGTGAATGCTTAAGTTGCTTTATCTTTGGTGCATAATTTTTGCTTTGGAGAAGTTTTAGGGATTATAGAAAATCTCTTGTTGCTCATGTGACCTGGAAGTTTCAATGTACATTATAAATCACCTATAGGGCAACTATATAATTCCTCCATTAAAAATGATTTGAGCACAAAAGATTCAATAGTACACATAGAAAAAGACTTAAAGCATAATATAATAACATAATTCCTGATATACTCTCCCAGGCAGGTGACATTTACAAGATTAACACATGAGGCATTTAATGGTATTGCTCAATAGGCATCTTACCTCCATCTTAGTCCTGTATTGTCCAAACAGTTCCCTCATGGTCCATATCTTCTGGAAAGCCAGGCCAAGGCTTGGAGTGGAATTATCTTCCTCCTTGAAAAGTACTATAGTCTCTGCAGGAAGTACTTTCCACAGGGCATTCCACACCAATGAAAGAATACAAAAAACCCCAATCTGTTTACCTCATGAGGGTACCCCCAGGCTGAAAATATCTATCTCAAGATCACTCACTAGTTGGTCACCTATGTTTATAGAAAGAAATATCAAGCAAAAGATGAAGCCAGGAGCCCAATGCATGGGTTCAGGCTTACCTAGAAAGTATATTCTCTAGTTGCTATTTGTAGCTGCCATTCTTCCAGGGGACAGAGGAAGAAACGTCCTCTGACCGTCCCCCAAGAGGAAGTCCAAGAAAAATTTTTTTTTCCATTTTACAAATTACATTTCAGAGGGAAGAAGGAAAAGGAGTGAATGTTGTCTTTCCCTTTAAGTCTACTGAATTGTCAACTCTTTCTGGATCAATGTTCAGTCCTTTTGCAATATCACACTTTCCCTACTGCCATCACAAGGATCAAAGTGGCAAGTCCTTCAGCATAGAGCCCCATGCTTGATCTGCCAAAAATAGCTCACGGCCCCTGTTGCCAGCAGCAGGCCAGAGTTCAAATCATAGGAGCACCAGAGTAGTGAGAACCATAACATGGTAATGAAAATCACATACATTAAAGGTAATAGAAATTATATTGGGGAATTCATGCTTCTAGTAACTGAAAGAAACCCTAGGTAAAATTTCTGAGAAAACAGCCGCATTAGTCAGCATCTCTGGCTAGACCATATTGAGGCTTCCATAAACCAATTAAGACATACCTTTTATCTATACTACCCATAACTATACATCCTAGAGACATAGGTCACAGAGGCACTTGTTATAAATAAGGGAGTTTTGCTGGTCACACTAGTTAAACAATCAGTTGTTACATGTTACTTCTACTGGACACGTTCAGACAACACTCACTACTATAACTAAAATTAAGAGACATGATTTATTCATTCTGCCTTTTTAAATGAGGCCTTCTGCAAATTCCCTGTCTTCTGTAGTTGTGAAGATCCTTTGGCAAGGAACTTGGTTAATTACTCCCTTTTCATTATAAATGTAAGGAATTCAGGAAAACTTGGGGAGAAGATTTGTTTGAATTGATGTAGGGTGAAATAAGTTGAACCAAAAGAACAATACCCATAATGACTATAGCAAAATCAATAAAGAGATCATTAAGGGGATGCTAAACTCTGAATAATGGAAAAATCAAAGAAGGTATGAGGTAAGAGATAAGAAAATATACATTCTTCCTCACAACAGAAAGGTGCAGAAAAACAAACAGAATATATTGTATACGATATCAGATATGTTAAATGTTTTTGCTTTATTATTGGTGTTATGAGGAGATTTGATCTAGAGGAGATGGTAGGAAATGACTTCAATGTAAAAATAAAGGACATCAGTAAAATGCATTTTTTTAAAAGGACATAAGATTTGGCAGTTAGATTATTGGTAACTTTGGGGAGAGCAATTTCAGTTGAGTGATAAGATTAGAAGCCAGATTGCAAGTGGCTAAAAAATGAGAGGCATGAAAATGTCAGCAATGAGTATAGTCAGCTTTTGCTAGTAGGAAAACAACTTGAGAAGAAGATAGAATCAAATGAAGATTTTTTTAAAAACATTTATATTTTATATTCATTTAAAAATTTTTTTGAGTTCCAAATTTTTTCTCTTTCTTTATCCTCTACCCCATCCATTGAGAAGACAAGTAGTATGATACATGTGAAGTCATAAACATATTTCTACATTAGCCATGTTGTGAAAGAAAAAAAGAACAAGAAAAATAAAGTGAAAAATAACATATTTTAATCTGCACTCAGAGTTTTCATCAGTTCTCCTTCTGTAGGTGGACAGCGTATTGGATCATTGTATTTATCAGAATAGCTAAATCTTTCTTTTTTCATTGTTACTGTGTACAGTGTCCTTCTGGTTCTGGTCACTTCACTTTTCATCAGTTCAAATAAGTCTTCCCAGGCTTTTCTGAAACGATCCCCCTGATAATTTCTTGTAGCACAATAGTATTCCATCACAATCACATACCACAGTTTGTTCAACTATTTCTCGGTTGATGGGTATCCCCTTAGTTTCCAATTCTTTGCCACTACAGAAAAGAGCTGCCATAAATTTGTATACATATAGATCCTTTTCCTTTGATCTCTTTGGCATATAGACCTACTAATTGATATTGCTAGGTCAAAGGATATGCATAGTTTTATAGCCCTTTGGGCATATTTCCAAATTGTTCTCCAGAATGGTTAGACCAATAGACAACCCCACCAACAGTGTATTGATGTACTCCTTCCAGCATTTGTCATTTTATTTTTCTGTCATGTTACCCAATTTGATAAGTGTGAGGTGGTAACTCAGAGTTTAAATGTGCATTTCTCTAATTAGTAGTGATTTAGAGCATTTTTTTTCAAAAGACTATTGATAGCTTTGATTTCATTTGAAAACTGCTTGTTAAAATGCTTTGATCATTTATCATTTGGGGAGTGGCTCTAATTTTTTATAAACTTGTTTTAGTTCCCAGTATATTTGAGAAATAAGACCTTTATTAGAGAAACTTTCTGTAATTTTTTTCCTCTCAGTTTCTTGTTTTGATTCTAATTTTGACTGCATTGATTTTGTTTGTAAAAAGCTTTTTAATCTTATGTAATCAGAATTATCCATTTTCCTTCCTGCGATCCTATCTTTTCTTTGGGCATAAATTCTTTTCTTATTTATAGATTGATAGATTTTTCTACTAATTTGCTTATGATATCACCTTTTAGGTCTAAATCATGTGTCCATTTTGACTTTATCTTGGTATGCAGTCTGAAATGTTGTTCTCTGTCTAGTTTCTACCAGGTTGATCCTCTTGATATTCTTGATCTTTTGTTCTCCTAGATGAAATTTGTTAATATTTTTACTAGCTCTATAAAATAATTCTTTGGCAATTTGATTGGTATAATACTGAATTAATACATGAATTAAGGTAGATTTGTTATTTTTATAATATTGGCTCGGCCTGCCATAAGCAATTAATATTTCTCCAGTTATGTAGATCTGTCTTTATCTGTGTGAAAAGTATTTTGTAATTATTTTCATAGAGTTCCTGTAGACTCCCAAGTATTTTATGCTGTCTGCAGTTATTTTAAATGGAATTTCTCTTTCTAGCTCTTCTTGCTGGACTTTGTTGATTGTATATGGAGATGTTGATGATTTATGTGGATTTATTTTATATCCTGCAACTTCACTAAAGTTGCTAATTGTTTCACCTAGCTTTTTAGTTGATTCTCTAGGGTTTTCTAAGTATATCATTATAATATCAAAGAGTGATAGTTTTCTTTCCTCGTTGTCTATTTTTATTCCTTCAATTTCTTTTTCCTGTCTTATTGCTATAGCTAACATCTAGTACAATACTGAATATTGCTCATTAGATGATCTCATTTCACCTATGATTATACTGGGAAGGCTTCCAGTTTATCCTCATTACAGATAATGCTTGCTCTTAGTTTTAGATAGATACTACTTACCATTTTAAGTTAATCTCCTTCTATTCATATGTCTTCTAGTGTTTGTTATTAGGAATAAGTGTTGTATTTTGTGGAAAACGTTGTTCGTATCTTATTGCATGATTTTTGTTTTTGTTATCAATCCAGTTGATTATCCTTATAGTTTTCTAATATTGAACCAGCCCTGCATTCCTGATATAAATCCCACCTGGTCTTATAGTATATCATCTTTGTGATATACTGCTGTAGTCTCCTTGCTAGTATTTAATTGAAAAAATTTGCATTAACACTTTAAAAGAAAATGGTCTAGAATTTTTTCTGTTCTTTGCTCTCCCTTGTTTAGGCATCAAAAGCATATTTGTATCATAAAACAAATTTGATAGGACTCATTTTTACTTTTTTTTTCTTTTTTCTTTCTTTTTTTTTTGGAGGGGGGAGGGCAGGGCAATTGGGGTTAAGTGACTTACCCAAGGTCACATGGCTAGCTAAGTGGTAAGTGTCTGAGGTCAGATTTGAACTTCAGGGTGAGCCCCAGGGGCTCACCACATGTTATTTAAGTGGAACTAGCCTGGAGGTGTTTAATCTTTATAGGCACCAAACCTTGGTCCTGGGATTTTTCTTTGGATCTTTTCTAGTTGTCCCAGGAAGACCACTGTTCTGCCCCAACTCTTGTTTATTTTTACTGCTTTATGTTTTCTCCAGGTGCTATATTGTCTTGTTTGTGTGGGAAATCTGGAGAGCTTGGAATTTTCTGACCTACTCTGCCATATTCCTAGAATTCTCCTGATTCTATTTCTTAAGGTTATTTTCTTCAGTATGTTTTGTGCTTATTTTATCAAGCAGTTAATTCTCTTTTCACAATTTTCTTGCATTGCTCTCATTTTTCCCCCCAATTTTTTCTCTAACACTCTTATTTCATTTTTAAAATCATGTGTGTGTATATGTGTGTGTGTGTGTTTCTTTAACACTCTAGGAATTCTTGTTGAGCTTGTGTCAAATCCACAGTTTTTTTTCTGAGCTTGTTTTTAGTTCTTTTCATGTCATTGTCTTTTGAGTTTATGTTTTGTTCTTTTCTTTCACTATAATTGCTTTTTATGGCAGGATCTTTTTATTGTTGTTCTTTGCTTATTTTTCTAGTATTTTTCTTGACTTTGAACTTTATGTTAGAGTTAGGCTTTCTTCAACTGATAGGGCAGGAAGGACCGTCCTAAGTGTTAGGCTTTTTTTGGCTACTGTTTTCACAACTAGTTTTGGAGGCCTATGTAGTTTTGTTGCTTCCAATTTGATGTTGTCCTGTGATTGATGTGGTCATCATTCTCCTGGTCTGTGCTCTGGTCCTACCTAGGAACAGTCCCTGTTCCTTTGAAACCACAAGCATTAGTGCAAGGATCCCTCTAATCTCTTTCTGATCTATTGTACAATCCCTTTACCATCCTTGGGTTGAGAGTTCCAGCAGCTTCTGTTGCTGGTGATGACTTCAAGGCCCACAGCTCATATTGCTGCCTGTTCTCTAGGCCAGCCCCCTTCCCAGTGTGGGATCTCAGACATTTTGAGTTGTCTTGGGTTGGAAAAAGGTCTCACCCTGACCATTAATTGGCTGTGCCACTCCATAATCAATTTGATGCATTATTTTAAAGTTATTTGGAGGGGAATGTTAAGAGAGTTCAGTTGGAATGCTCCATGTACTCTGCCATTCTAGCTCCATCTCTCAGGTTTTTCTGGTAGTCCAATAATTTTTAAGTTGTCTCTCCTGGATCTGTTTTCCAGGTCAGTGGTTTTTTCAAGGAGATATTTCACATTGACCTCTATTTTTTTATTTGTTTGGATCTGTTTGATAGTATCTTGATTTCTCATGAAGTCA
>CM053592.1:86617791-86635901 GCA_028646515.1 Pseudochirops corinnae | reverse complement strand
ACTGAATCTTGTAAATTAAAAGTAAATGAGCAAATAAAAAAAAAAAAAAGAAGTGGAGCTGATGCTTGAATCCAGGTCTCCTGATTCCCAAGTTTAGCACTCTTTCTATGACATGACAGGGAAACAGTACAAATTATCATGGATTTAAAATCCTTCACTTACCCAAATTTGATTTATATGATTCTTTTCAAGAATAGTAATATATTATACATTCAGTACCTAATATTAGAGGAACATAAACACATCTAGTACTTTGGCGAAAGAATTTGTTTCTGCTTAAGTGCAGAAAAAAACATTTTATTACTTTTCATTGCTTTTTCAGCATTACTGAAATACAAATGTAAATTTCCCCTCAATCCCATTCTGCATGCTCTTTTTTTTCCTTCCAAAATAAGCAACTGATCATGGAGAAGAGTACAACTTATTTTTCTTAGTCTTTGGGGAAAGAGGAAAGAGTCACTATATTTGAAATTGTGGTCAGAGTGGGAGTTTGTTCTTAATTGGTTCAGTATTTGAATTACTAAAGTATTAAAAACTCTGAAATTAAACTGTTTTACTTAGTGGAGATGACTGAAAAAATGACAAGATCTCTATTCATTTCAGTTGTTACATGCAGATTAGTGTGAAGGAAAGCAGGGGAGGAATGGAAAGTGAAGGGTATGTGTGGGGGAAGATGAGATTAAATATATAAATAACTAAGAACTTCTTTAGTGTTAAAAATCTCCTTTATGCTTTCTAAATTTCTTAAGTAATAACCAAGTGATCTACACATGCATGCGTGCACACGCAGACATGCGCACACACCCCCCTCTTATTTCACAAGAGGCACAATAATGCAATGGATAGAAACACCTGAACTCTTTCTGTCTCTGATCCATATTGACTCTGTGACCATGGTCAGGTCACTTAACCTGTAGTGCAAAGATTCATAATCTAGAGTATGTGACCTTTTTTTCCTTTAAATGTTGATAACTATTTCAAAATAATTTGTTTCCTTTGTAATCCTGTGTGTTTCCTTTTATGTGTTTAAAATTTATGTATTATTCTAAGAAGAGGCATACGTATCACCAGACTGCCAAAAGGGATGTATGACACAAAAAAAAAGGTGAAAAACCCATGTTCTGTTATCCTCTGGTAGCTCCAGAAAACTAGATTATAGATAAATTCCCTGTATCCGTGTTGCTGTATCAGTGGAGGGAGTTACTGTGTGAGGATAACTCCATAGCTGTGATTTCCTTCCCCTCCTCCTCCCCCCCCCCCATTAAAACAAAGAAAAAGCAAAACACCTCATGCTTCTTTGTTAGGAGCCCCCAGGAAATAATGGAAATAGATTTAGATAGAACAACGAAATCTATTTTAAAAAATAGAAATTTTATCAGTTATTTTTATTTAAACAGCAAGAATTCAGCTGCTCAGCATGTCCTAAATCACTGTACAGCACTACTGTACAAAAATACAGTTCTTCTCTTTAAGAGAAATTTACAATCTAGTTGAGAAGTCTATAGGTAAAAACAGTTAGTGGACAAAAGGAGACGTTTATGTTACTGCAACCGTAGCACCAGATGTTATCATGCAATGCAGAATTGCATGAGGTTGGAAGTCCACAGGTTTTGCAAAGACTCAAGTTTCTTTGAGGAGATAGTACTTAATTTGGATTTTAAAGGATGGGTAGGGGTTAGATGGAGGATAGAAATGAGGCCATTCTAGGTGAGAGAAACAATCAAGACCATGGAAAGCAAAAATTAGAATGATATCTAAGTGAAAGAATAAGAGACTGTATTTTATCTTTCTTTATATTGCCACCACTGGCACAGTGCCCAAGGTTAACCTGACCTAACCTTTTAGCTTAAACCAAGCTATCTGAAGATTATTTTCTGCTACTATGGAAAATCAGTTTTTAAAAAAAATCCATGGAAGGTGAAGATTTCAGAGCCTATGTAATCTAATGTAAATCTAAACAAGAATATCTTCTTATAATGTGCTTGGCAAATGGTTGTCTAGCCTTTGTTTGAAGACTTCTAGGTAAGGGGGAGCTCACCACTTCAAGAGTTGATCCCATTTCATTTTTTTGACAGTTCTAATTATTAAGAAATTTTTCCTTTAATTTATGTTTTTATCGGTTGTAATGTGAGAAAACATTTTTCATCAACTCACACTTAAAAATTATTTCAGTATTTACCACTATTGATAGGTACTAGCATTTTTCAAATAGTAGTTCTGCATTATTGTTTTATATGAGTCTTGTTTGTCATTTAATCTCCATTTTATGTTACAGAAGTTTTAATAACCATTTTTGATGGGAATAATTCCACTGTTTCAAGAAACTATGTGTGATGAGTTTAGGCTTATGCTTGCTGTGTAAATATAAACTGAAACATTTCTCCAACCCTTCACATTTCCCAGGTATTTGAGCCAGTGTTTATTGCTGAGATGTGATTCATCCATTTGCATAACAGTAGCATGAATTGTCAGTGATTCATCAGCATTGTATTTTTAGGGCACTAGGTTGCTTTTGCTTGTTTCAGGAAAGCTTTGAGAATATATTTATACAGTGACATTTTGGCACCAAATAGTTGCATTTAAAATAAAGGATTCTTCTGGATTATGATTTTTTTTCCCTCTTCCATAGCAGGGTGTGTCCTTAAATCTATTTGTTTCTTAAAGAAAAATATTTATCCATATACACATGCTTACACAATATAGATAGGTAATTTTTTGCATGTAAAATAATTGATTAGCATAATTTTCTCTTGCAGTTGTTTTCTTAACCAGTAGTCAAGGCCTTATTTAGGATTACAGGCTCATAGATCAGTGGAGTAGGGATTTCAAGCCAGAAGGAACAGGAACTCAAAGGTCTGCTAATCCAGTCCTATGTCATTTCACAGAGAAGAAACTGAAGTCCTGAGAAATGAAATCAGTGAGTCGGTAAAGGACTTGCTTAGGGTTCCAAAGCTAGGATTTGAAGCCAGGTCTCCTGATTCCAAAGCCAGTGCTCTTTCCATTATATAATATTTCACTTAATAGCTATTTATGGAGTAATTGGTCATGTTGAACACAGAAAAATTCCACAACTGTATGAGTGTGAGCTAAGTATTCAGAACAATCTAAACAACTCCATGGAAGACTCCTGTCCCAGGAACCTCTGTCCTAAAGTCACTATCAATAATAAATCTCTTTTGGTAGTCACAAAGCTGCTGAAGATATTTATTATTATTCATAATCAAATTGTCTCATTATCTAGTTCAATTTAGCCAACATTATGGGCCTGCTTTGCGCAAGGCACTTTTCTGGCCTCTTCCTCTATCCCCTCTCCCCCCATGCCCTTATTTTTATTGATTAGGATTATGAGCCCCAGAAAGAATACTTAACTTGCCCAAGGTTTTATATATATATATATAGGACATTTCAGAACTGGGATTCATATCCAGGGCTTATGACTCCCAAGTCTTTGTATCTCTTCCCTATATTTCATTGTGTTCCTGGTTGATTGTTTTGGAACTCAGGACAATTTTCACATAAACATTGTTAAAAAAGATCGTTGGGTTAATGGGAAGTCCTGTAAAAACCTATTTTATTTCCACCATAGTTGAATTGTATTTTACTGAGTTCTAAATTCTGAAAGCAAATGACCATGCAACAAAGGAGAGAGGAAATTTTCCTTATAAGACAGAGGAGGTTAATCTTCAGCATTCTTCTGTTTCTGCATCATTCTCCCACCTCCTTCAGCCCATCTCTTCATGGATCTACTGCTTTTGTATTTCTTAAGCCCTTACTCTAGCACCCCCAACTTGTACTTGCTGTTTTCACCAACATTACCTACCACTTCCAGTCCCTACTCCCACACTCATGTGTACGTGTGCGTGTGTGTGTGTGTGTACCTTCTTCATACCTCCTATTTATGGATTCTTGCCTCCACAGTTCCTCTTCCTGGTCCCTCATTTCACTCCAGTAACCATTTCTAATATTTTACCCTTCCTAGGGGCATGGCATCTGGGTATATGCCCTTTTAACTAATATCTGTTCATTAACATTCTTAGTGCCTAACACCGAATCATATCTTTATATTTCTCTGGCTTATTTAGTTCTATTTCAGTTATGTCTGACTCTTTATCACTCTATTTTGGGTTTTCTTGGCAAAAATGCTAAAGTGGTTTTCCATCTACTCTTCCAGTTCATTTTACAAATGAAGAAATTGAAACAAACAGGGTTTAGTGACTTACCCAGGGTCACACAGCTAGTAAGCATCTGAGACAGGATTTGAACTCAAGAAAATAACTCTTCCTTAACTTCCCTTTCTCTTGTGTGTTTCTGAGTGGAGGGCTATCCAAACATACTGACAGTCAGAATAAAGGTAAAGTTTACTAGTCAGACAACAGACTAGTATCACAGATTTAGGAGAGAAAGGAATCTGTTAGAGATTATCTAGTGTCATACCCTCAATGTGCCACATACTTCTGTAGAAACTCATCTTCTATTATTGTTATAGCCCCCTTCTAGCAGAGTAGGTACTTAGTATTTAATGAACAATTGATGTAAGGTTAATGTTGAAAAAGAGAGAGAGACAGAGAGACTGATAAGACTCTATTAAGATTTAAATACCTAGTTACTTAATAAGTGAAAAATCAGAAGAAAATTACTTCCATTTTTGACATAGTGTTGATGCTATATTAAACAAATTATATTGTATGGTATATGTCAGTTTGCATTGTGTCTATAGAAAAAATCAATAGAAATTTAGTGTCTTATTCTGTAATTATGTGTACCAATTGCTGCCTTTAAAATCACTGAACCAAAGAGTAATGTTTCCCCTGATGCCTTTCTGTGGTCAGTAAATAAATTAAATTGGAATGCAACCAGGAGGATGAGAGATATTTATTCTGTATAAACCTATATTATTTAATTTCTGCCTATTCTTATGTCCTGTCTTTTAATATGTAAAATATTACAAGTGATAATTAAACCCTTCACCCCCCACCAAACATTTAATTTCAAATGATTATTACAAAATCAGGAGAGGTTCTATTCCTGACTCTGACACTATGAGAGCTTGGAAAATCACTTCCCCTCTCCAAGGTTTAGGTTTCTCGTCTGAATTGAGGGATATTAGCCTGTTTGTGAAGTCAGTGTTACTCATTGGACAAGCAACTTTAACCCCTTGTGTCTGTTTCTTCAACTGAAGAATGACAGGATTGGCCTAGGCAAACTCCTCAGGCCCCTACGAGCTTGGAAATTCTATGATAATTCTCTAAATTATTCACAGAGGTCATAGAATATTATGTTTGATTTCTGAATTTAATAATAATCAAATGCTAATTTTATTGCTCAAATGAAAGTAGGTCACAATTGTCACAGAATCCTTAAACTTCATTTTATAATTTCAATGTGATCAGTTTTTAAAAAAAAATATTCTGGCTAGTGTTGTTTCACTATTATCAACTTAAGCATTCTTTGTTGTTCAGCTCGCATAAATGTCACCTTCCTTGGTGACTCCTTTCTCGTTTAGTATGTCTATGTGTGTACCACTCAGTATTGCCTTGTGTCATTTGCTATTCCATTTACATTTTGGATAGATTTAAACCCCTTGGGGTAGGGTCATATCATATATTGTACTTCATTTGTACACACTACCTAGCAAGTTCTAAGCCTGTAGAAGAAGGACTCAATCCATATTTAGACTCAATTCCAGCGTGAGGAAGGTGGCTGTGTACCCAGGTAGCTGTATGCCTCCTCATTTTATAGTTGATGAAACTTGTGGAAATGGATCAAATAATGGATGCAGCAGGTACGGATTCTCAAAGTAAATTCCTACCACATGCTTTCCATACCAAGATTGACTGTAGTATTTATGCTGATTCCAAACGCCTCCTGAAATGCTGCACAGGAACTCTGTCATCTTTAGCGCTTCTTAGGGCTCCCAGAGTAATGTTACACACACATATAGTACTTAGTAAATCATGAGCTGTGGAAGGTTCCAAATCATGAAAAGGCTGGAAGAGAGAGACCCTTTCATGGTTTGGATTGCTGTTTGAGGGAAGGAAGATTCTAAAGGTTTACATCTTCATTTAATAAATTGTTTAACTTAACTATTATCAAAGTTTAATTATTTGATATGAAATATCATGGTATTATAGATAGAGAGCTATTCTTGGACCAGCATGTGGGTTTAATCATATTTTAATTTTCAAGTTATCTTAAGATTTATTTCTGAAGACTTAGTGAGTCCATTGAGTTGTGACTCCATGCCAGCTATGGCTAGTTAATTCTTTTCATTAGGGTGTGACGTTAATGAGGCCAGGTCTACGACCTCAGTTCTTACATAAACTAGTTAGTATCAGTAAATTTTAGTTCAACAGACATTAAATACCTTCTACGTGTAAGATACTGGTAGTCACTGAGGATGTAAAGATAAAATTTTAATAGTTCTTTTCCTCAAAGAACATAACATTCTCCTTAAAAGTACTTCCTCATATGTATCCCAGGCTTCTTCTAATCCAATTTTGTAACCTCCCCCTTTTAATATCTTTATCACACACCATTAAAAAAATAAACAACCACCACCTTCTACTGTGCTCACCTACCCACAGAAATCATCAGATATCAAGGTAGGTATTGACTTCATTTGAAACCTATTTTCAGATCTTAGTAGGATTACTCCCTGTAACAGATGTATCATAGGCTAAATTATCTTCATCAAGGTCTTTTTGCTTTTACTCATTATGACCATTTTAATGTGGGAAGAGTAATTGTCCAATAAAATGTTTCTCGTCTTTGGACACAGGACAAGACCAGTTATTTTATTTTTAAATTAATTTTTTCAATTATCAGAAATAGCTCTTCTCACTTCTCCTTTCCCTTCTCCCCAATTACTTTTATTCCTGTCTCCAAGGAGAACTTGTGAGCCATCATCCCAGTAAGCTGAAGTTTCTCTGGCTTCTGGTTTCATTCTTGGTCAGAATGTCATTATGGTCTTTGTATAGTTCCATTCCCCCAGTAGTGTGTCAACTCATTGATCATTGGATAAATATCTCACATTAAAGTACAAGAAATTGACTTAATATTTGTAGGTAGTATAGCTCCTTCTGCAACCTTTTCAGATATTCTGGTACCATCCCTGTACGTGTAAGCATAGTAACTTGGTGCTCAGGAGGAAGAGCCATCTGCTCATGTGTAGTTCGTGTTAAATTTCTCTGTATTTGTTTAGATCGAACCTTAGACAACAGATACAATTTGTCAGCAGGTCTGTGCTCATTCTTTCCATTTTGGTAGAATCTGCCAAAGTTTCTGCCTCTGCATCATAGTCTTTTGAGAGCCCTGGGTCGCTTTCATGCCATGAGGCATTGGGGTAGGACTTTAGTGAATGTTGCTAGTTTACATGACAGTACAAAGTAGTAGACTTTAAAGCTGTGAATATACTCTCTCCCACAAATTTCTTTGTTGGAATTCCATTTCTTTCTGTTATCGAATTGACCATATCATCTAATTCAGCAAATGAATGGAAAACTAATACTTTACAGTAATTTTTATTGGAATGAAAGAATAAGAAGGAGCTGATAATTTTGGCAGCAATTTAATCCTTTGAAAATATGAACATTGTGACTTAGAAAAATGTTCCTTATCTATTTAAGTATGTGTGTACTATGTGTGTGCATATATATCAATATATAATAAGGATAAATAAGGATAATCACTTAAAATTTAATTTTTAAGAAAGACAAAATAACAATTGTGTGATTTGTATTTTCTATTTCCCTCTAAAGTTCTCTTAAGGAGACTTGTCATTATTGTCATCGTCAGACAATGTAGGTCATGACCATGTTGCCATTTCCACTGCATCAATCAAATGAGATTTACCCAACTGAGCTACTCCTATCTCACATAATTATTATAGAAATTTGCTACATCTTCATTTTTTTCATCAATAATAAACCTGCTTTCAGAATTGTTCCCCTTTGGGGGCAGCTAGGTGGTGCAGTGAATAGAGCCCCGGCCCTGGAGTCAGAAGGACCTGAGTTCAAATGCGGCCCCACACACTTAACACTAGCTGTGTGACCTTGGGCAAGTCACTTAACCCCAATTGCCCTTAAAAAAAAAATCCCACAGAATTGTTCCCCTTCCCTCCATACCCACCTCCCAGCCTTGACCTGTGATTTCATCCATATAGGAAATTCTGTAATTTGTGGTCTTAGAAATTTGCTGAATATTACTGAAACTTTCAATTATTTGCCCATAGCTAAACTCATATGCCTGTTTATTTCCTATATTTCATGGGAATGCAAGTCTTTTTTTCTCCATACTCAGCCCTCTATTCACTATTTTAAAGTATCTTTTAAAGTTAGGATTTGTAAAAACTTATTCTCATGTTCTCTGGACTTAAAAAGTGGTTTATGGAGGGGCATCAAGTAGAGGAAAGAATTTTGTGCTATTTCACTTAATTTCAGAAGAAATTAGTGAAAGATGGCTATATCTGTCCTTCATAATAAAGAATAAAAAAGAAAGATTAAGTCAGTAAAACGTAACTAGACAGTATTCATTTCTGAAAGTATTTGCAGTATCAGAGATACTTGATAGGAATATTCCCCCCTCTCCCCCAGTTGATTGTTCCCCTTTTTACCCTTGATTGGGTAAAAATTTGTTTAGATTGATTTTTTTGTTCATGAGAAAGATTTTTAATTTCATATAATTTAAATGATCCATTTATCTTTCAGATACTTTTCAATAACCATTTGCTTTCCTTTGAAAAAAGCATTTATTCTTCCCACCTGCTCTTTACCACGAATCTACTCCTCAGGTTAGTTTTCATTGCTGCCACTTCCATAGTTAAATGGAAACTACAGATAAATGAGAGAAAGAAGGCTTATTTAGAGCAGGCTGGGATTGAGGATGAGCATGGAGTAAGAGATGACACTATGCAACTGAATTTTCAATATGGACTTGGGAACGTAGAAACAGATACTGCTCAGGTAGACTCATATAGCTCAATTTAATGTTTTTCCCTTCATTTTTCAGCATAGGTCATGACCCACTTAGTGAATTTAGTTTGTTCTTAATGGACGCTTATCAAGCTAGACTGAGTGTCAAGAAACATGTGCTCTAGTAGTACTACTAGCTAGAATTGAACTGTGTTGTGTGACTTTGGGAAAGTCATTTTTCCTCATCTTGCCTCATTCCTCATCTTTAAATTAAGGCAATTGGACCATTAAAATCTCTAAATTCCCTTGCAGCTCTAAGACAGTGAGCTACATATCCCACTAAATAGATATCCTTAGTATTACCTTGTTTCATGATATTGATGAGAATAAGTAATATGAAAGTATACTTAGCAGGTCAAGTAAATGTTTGCTCTTTGTTGATAAATATTTATTTCTTTCAGTGCAAGTGAGCTCTCTATTTTATATTTAAATTAAATAGAAATTTGTGTGTCAAATTAGAAACTTGCCAGGATGATAATATAATGTGATGCTGTTATAATGTTGCTCTTTAGGGCTCTATGTCCCCAGTCTAAATTGTAGTGGAATTTGTGTTATAATAATGTTTTACAGTACATAGAAGGATGGTCCTAAGTAATGGAACAATTGTGTTTGCTTACATAGCAAAGTTCACTCATAGATCACTCCGTTTTCTTCCTCTGCCTCTCTCCGCTTTTATGTTGATTTTCTTACCTACCTCCATTATAAGCATTGTGTATGTGGTTAACACTTAAATGCTGGCTGATTTAGGAAATCTTGAAACAATGAACTTGAATCATCATATTTTTCCATAATGGTACCAGCCCCAAACTTAAGTGAGTAGGTAGGTAGTAGGTTTTGCCTGGATAGGAAACAGTAAAAGAATGTTAAAAGAAAGGGGGAAAATGGGTAAAAGAAAGGGAGAAAAGGATTAGAAACAAGTGAAATACCCTGTGATATGTTAACTTCTGTTTTGATAAGTAATGAAGTTATTTCAAAGAATATAACTAATAATAAATAATGATATTTTGGGTAAATACAGTACCTCCTTGTGATCAATGTTTATTGGTTCACGGTACTTATATTTAATATTATTCTGAGAATTGTTAGAAGAAATAGAATTATATTGTAAGGCAAGCATAGTTCCTAAAAAGTACATATCTATATTGTCAGATGAGGAAATTAATTAATTTTAGTAGATATCATATTTGTTGCTATTATTTTTATGTTTTATTGTCATCATTTTTGTTACTGTTATTGTTGTTGCATATTTAGCTTATTTAGTTTAATATTTACATTGCTCCTTGAAGTCAGCGACTGCTTATGTCTCATGTTTCCTAGTGCCTGGCACATAGGCATCTAATAAATATTTGTCTGATTGATCATTATAATTGTTTTCATGACATCATGGAATTTTTTGTGGTCATCAGAGTTGCTTGAAAGCAACATTCATGCTTATGGAAGGACCAGAAGGAAGGTAGCATTTAAAAATAGACACTACCCAAAACATCGTTGCAAACTTTTCACATTTCCTACGATGTTTTTTATTAAAGTATTTCCTTTTTAAAGAGTATAACTCATAGGTGATTATGCAGTCAGTATGCCCAAAGGTTAAATGCACAGGTGTTTACTGAATTGGCCTCTTGAAAATAGAAATGCAGTTGGACAGAAAAAGAATTTTGCCTATTCTTGTATCCTATAGTTATATGAGTCAGGTCTCATTGGCTAATTGTTTTAAGTGCAGGAAAACTTAAGATAGTTTTTTTTTTTCCTTTTACACGACAGAAAATATTACCCTGCACTTTTTTTGGCCAATTTTACTCTATCGATGTATCTAAGTGAGACCTTCTCTACACCACAGATGATAGCTAAAAAAACCCAAGATCTTATTTCAAGGGTAAATGAAATGCATATTTTAAAACATGAGAGTCAACAAAATTATTTAAAATTTTTTTAAAATTTTTTAAAATTAAAAAAAAAAGAATGAAAATAATTTAAACTAATCTATAATTTCATTTGAAGAAATGAAACTATACTATTTACCTTTAGCCTTAGTGCTGTTCTTAGATACCTAGAACCTAGAGCTGTATTGTAATAAAGTAGACTTCTGTCAGAATTCTTGTTAGATCGAACTGAACCTTGTGTTCTTCAGAGGAAATCAAATACAGATCAAATCCTATTAGGAGTGAATACCACTAGAACAAAAATTATCTTTATGATGAAAAGTGATTATTTCACCTACAGAGAGGCCATTTATTTTGAGCAATGTTCGATGAAATTTAATTATGTTCAAATACGACATCTCTACTTACAAGTAGATTTTTACTGATTTTGTTCACCTCAACTAGTCCTCGACAAGTACTTTTGAGTCTAATTTGTTTGTCTTTGTTTTAGATTAGGTATATTGGGTGGGTGATAGTTGAAGTTGAAGTCTTATAGGTAAAAAATGTATTGACAGTAATGAGTTTTAATTATTTTTCACGCTCCATAAAGTGGCAAAGTTGGATTTATTAGCCTCAATAAATACTATTAAACTTCTATGCTTCTACTATTATGCTTTTTGAGTTTTAACTCTCTGATTTCAGTCATTTGCTAAACCGTGTATAAATATTGAAAGCTATCATTCATTCCACCATATATGCTAAGATTGGACATCTTCACTGCTATGTTACTTTTATTTAAAGTTTGAGTCTTACTGAATTTGGAGATACATCTATATTGCATAAACATGAACAGCTCTTTAAGCTTCTTTTTAAATACACAATTATCTTTCCAATAAATGTGTGTGTGTGATAATTCAGTGTGTGATATGTGAAATGATTTTTTAAATTAATGTTTAGAGGAATATGATTAAAATTGTAATATTACTTTTCTACTCCCTCTTCAGCTTCCGGCAGATTTCACAAAACTACACCTTACTGACAGTCTCCACCCACAGGTGACCCACGTTTCCTCTAGTCATTCAGGATGTAGCATCACCAGTGATTCTGGAAGCAGCAGCCTCTCTGATATCTACCAGGTAAAAAAGTTGGTTTCTTAATAATTTTCCCCCCATCTCATTTCTCTGGGTGTATGTAGTTTTGGGGTGCTAAAAAGACAAATCATAAAAATCAGTTAAATATGTGGACATGTAAAAGTGTGTACATGAACATTATGTTGATATTTCCTTGTTCAGTTCAAAGAGTTTGACCAAAAAAAAGTTTCTTTTTAATTAAAATCATAGGGATTTAAGGTCATTTAAGCCAGAGGTGTCAAACTCACCAAGTAGCAGCCTGAACCAGATTAAAATGTAATTGGAAAATATGTTTCAAAATAAATAAAAATATAATACAATATAGATAATGTTAATTGAAGGTATTCTAAGTCATATTGCAGAGCACAGGGATCCTTTGTGAGTTTGACATCACTGAATTCCAACACTTTTCATTTTACAGATTAAGAAACTTTTTCCCAATCAACAAAAATCCAGCTCCTCTCCCTCCTACCCCCTAATCACATTGAGAGAGGGGAAAGAAGAAAACTTATTTTAAAAATATATAATCAAACAAAATAAATTCCTGGATTAACCGTGTCTGGGAGAAAACAAAACAAAATTAAAAACCAATACATCTCATTCTTTATTCTGAGTCCATCACCTTTCTGTTAGAACATAGGTAACATGTTTCAACGTGAGCCTTCTGAAGTCATTGTGGGTCACCGCATTATAAATTATTTGATTTTGAAAAATAATGGAAATTTAAAACACTGCTGTAGAACAAACATGCTGTTGACTCTGTTTTATGTAATAGAGGAAATATGTAAGTTGTATTTGGAATTGTGTTTTCCACTTGGTAGATATTTGCCTTAAATGACTGAAAATGCAGTCCTAAGGCTTCTTGGCCTTTAAGGCCGTAAGTTCCATGAGAGTAAGGACCTGCTTTAAAAAAACACAACAAGACTTGGTATTCCCAGTTCCTAGCACAGTGGCTTATACATAGTAAAGATGTAGTAAATGTTTGTTGAATTGAATTGTATCATAACTACTGCATTATTCTCAGGGTTTAGAGATTTTTCTCATCAGCTTTTCTCGTCAGAATTGCTGAAGGTTTCCTGATGATCCATTAAATAACATTTTGTTTTTTGCTTTTTGGAGGGGGGAAGGCAGGACAATTGGGGTGAAGTGACTCACCCAAGGTCACATGGCTAGTAAATGTTAAGTATTTGAGAACTGGATTTGAACTCTGGTCTTCCTGCCTCCAGGGCCAGTGCTCTATTCACTGCACTACCTAACTACCCTTAAATAACATTTTAAAAAGTTTTAAGTCCTAATGGCACAGAGCAAAGAAAAGTGTTTGCTTTAATAGAACATAAGGAAACTTTTTTATTTGTATCTTCTTATAGCTCTTCAAAATGCTCTTAACTTTTGTGGTTAAAAAAAAATTACTCAGTGTTAACTACTGAGAAGAAAATACAGACATGTTTCTCCCTTTCTTTGGCTTTTTGGCATTTCCAAGCATTCATCATTAATTACTACTAATTTATGAATGATTCAAAAATGTCAGTAAAAAAAATTTTACCACTTAAATTTCATACATAACAATTCAATTTAAAACTTAGTGTTTGAACACATAGGAACTGTGATTTATTGAAAGGAGATTCACTGCGTCTTCTTGCTATGGCTGTTATAAGATCATTACCAAGTTTTGACGGTGGTCAGTTTCTATTTTAGAAAAAGTGTGGCAAAATAATTGAGCAGTTAAGATTCTGCTCAGGGCAGGGATGCCAACTACTCTAAGAGTGAGATGAATTAAATTTTTTCAGAAGGTTTTTGACTTTTAAAAGGTAACTCACGTTTTGGATTTACTTTTGAGTAATTTAAAGGGTGTGCCAGAGGTTCTTTCTTACCAACCTTTTAAGCAATTTAATCATTAAATGCATTTTATACCATTAGCCAGATATGCAAATGTTTACAAGCTTTATAGAATCATCATGTTTTGCAACTGGGAAATAAAATATACAGGTACTGGGGTATAGAAATCTATCTTGCGCTACTAGAAAGTTAGGGGTGGACGGTGGGGTATATAAGAGAGAGCAGATTGGGGGAAGGGTATTCAGTACGCTCACTGTCTTGGGGTAGGGCGTAGGAAAAAGACGGGAGAAAATTTTTAACTCAAAGTCTTTTGAAAATGAATGTTGAAAACTAAATATAAGTAAATAAAAGATTAATTATAAAAAATAAGGAATGCATGATATACGTTAAGTTTAATCTTCAAAAAAAGAATCATCATGTTTATTTTCGCTAAAAACAAGGTCTAATTTTTATTAAGGCATTTATAACATATCTAAGATATATGTAGAAGTCTTGATTTTTATTATTTTATTAATATGTTGAACTCCCATCCCTCATTAAGACAAATGAACAAAGGTTACGTAATAACACATGTTAATTGAAAGATAGTGACATAGATACTTTGGTCTCTAAACCTTTCATATGTTACATATACTAAAACTCAGTGTTGTGATAATATTTTGCCATCCACATGTGATAAAGTAAAGCTATTACATTAGGCAAATCACACAAAGGACAAATTCCAAACATGAATCAATTTTAAAATGTTTGGAGAAGAACTTTACCCTCCTGGAGATTTGGGGATGAGGTAAAGGCTTCAGGAGATGAGGAAGGGTGTTCTCCTATAGTCTCTTGGTTTCAGTGGCATAGTTGGTAGCTCTATAACATAGCTGTGACATCTTTCCTACCCAGATATAACAGGAACATACCACCACTTTCTTCTTTTGGGTTATAGAAACAGTAGAATCTCCATAGAACTTTTCCACTCCATTGGTCAGATTTCAAGGCTAATGTATTGAAAAGGCAGGTCATACCTAAGTGGATCCTTGAACAGTTAAGAGTATGGCCAATGTAGAGTAATATTTATGTTTACTTACGTACACACACACACACACACACACACGCACGCACGCACACTAGTTCATTGATTGTATAAAGATTAAATTCTATGAGAAACTTGTTTTTTGTTTTTTAAATGTATTAAAATGTAATAATGAATGATTCTCCCTTTTATGTAGTTAATGTGAAAAATTAACTGAGGGCTCTTTTGAAGTGGTGATTAATTATTTCTGGTTTTTTTTTTAATATGACCTTGTTTTATTGTTCTATTTCCATAATATTTCTATTGTCTGAGATGGTCATTTTCAATATAATATTTAAAAATTTTAAGCAATTACATGTCTGTACGGCAATTGCTGAACCACACTTTTATGCAGAGGAAATCATGCTAGAAAAGAATACCAAATGGGCAGCTAGGTGGTGCAAGTGCACCAGCCCTGGAGTCAGGAGGACCTGAGTTCAAATGCAGCCTCAGACACATGCTAGCTGTGTGACCCTAGGCAAGTCACTTAACTCTGCCTAGAAAGAGAATATCATGGGTATCTTTGAAGGAAAAAAAGAAGCTAAATGCTTATTTACTTTATTATTATTACTCATTAAGGTGCCATGTGAAGTACAACAGTAGAGATTAAAATAGGGACAGGAGCTGTCATTTCATTGGTGTAGGGAACTAACTGTCAAGGAGAAACTTTCAATAGTCTAGTGCCTAGAGCACTGAGAGGTTAATTGACTTACTTGCCTACAGCTAATATATGTCAGAGGTGGCACTTCAATTCAGGTTAGTTAAGTAAAATGATTACCAAGTGTGTAAATTTTATATCCTTCCCTGAATCAAACAATCAATTGGCAAATATTTATTAAGCATATTCTATGTGCCAGGCATTGTTCTAAATGTTAAGGATACAGAAAGAGAGAAAAGGCCATCGTCCTTGCCTTCAAGGAGCTTACAATCTAATGGGGGAGACAACATGCAAATGAATATGTACAATCAGGCTATGTATTGGATAATAGAAATAATTAAGGGACAGAAGACACTAAAACAGGCACTAAGAATTAAGACAGATTTATGAAAAGTTTCTTGTAGAAGATGGAATTTAAGTGAAGAGGGAGTGTTGCAAACATGAGGAATAGCCAATATCTGGATCCAAGAGATTAGGTGTTTTGTTCAAGGGACAGACAGGAGCCAATACCACTGGATCAAAGAATACATGTTGGAGAGTAAGATGTAACAAGACAGGAAAGATAGGAGGGAGCACCAGAGGATTTTGTTTTTTATCCTGGAAGGCACAGGGAGCCACTAAAGTTGATTGAGTGAGGGTGGTGTGTGTGTGACATGATCAGACCTGCAGTAAAAGAAAATCACATTGTTGGCTGAATGGAGGGTGGATTAGAGAGGGGAGAGGCTGCCCAACTCATAAGCAAGCTATTATAATAATCCAAACTTAAACTAATACGGATCTGCCCTTAAGTAATTGTAGTGTTAGAGGAGAGAAGGTGTCATATTTGAGAGATATTGCAAAGTCAACGGATCTTGTCAAGAGATTAGATAAGAGGGATGAGAGATAGTGAGGAGTCCAGAATGACTCTTAGGTTGAAAACTTGAGGGAATGGAAGTTTGGTGTTGCCATCTACACTAATAGGAAAGGCAGCAGAGGCATAGAGGTGGAGGGTTTAGGGGAAAAGATAATGAATTTCATTTTTGGAAATAGTAAGTTTAAGAAGTCTACTGGATGTCTATTATCTGAAAGGCCATTGGAGATCCAAAATTGGAAGCTAGCCAAGAGTTTGGAGCAGGATAATTAGATCATTGACCTAAAGATAGTAATAAAGTTGATGGCAGTTGATGAGATCACCTAGAGAAGAGGGCCCATAACAGGATCCTGAGGGCCACTTCCGGTTAGAGGATCTGATGTGCTGAAAGATCCATAGAGAAGAAGTAGTCAGATACTAAGAAAGCCCAGAGAGACAGTGATGAAAGTATCATGGAGGAGAGGGTGATTAGCAGTTTCAAAAATTTCAGGAAGGTGAAGGGACTGAGAAAAGGCCATTGAATTTAGCAACTAAGAGATCATTGGTAACTTTGGAGAGTGCCGTTTTAGTGGAATAATTAGGTTAGAAGCCAGACTGAAAGGGCTTAAGAGATTGGGAAGAGAGAAAGTAAAGCACCTATTGTTGAAGTCCTTTTCAAGACAGAAGAGGTGTTAGACAATATTTACCGGGGATGTAAGTGCTGGAGGGTGTAATCTGTTGCAGGAGATGGGAAGGAATGGAATCACTTGAACAAGTGAAGTGGAGGCGTCTATTTCTTTTTCTGGAGATTTGCTACAAAGGGCCCAAGAAATGTAAGATGATAGCAGCGATAGAAGGATCAAGTTTTTTCTGCAATAGAGGATACATGGATATGTTTTTAGGCAGTAAGATATGAGCCAGTAGAGAGGGAGAGATTGAAAATGTGTAAGAATGGGGATGACACAGGGGGCAATCAGTTAGAGGAGATGGGATGGAATGGGATCACTTAGAAAGGGAGAGGCATAGGATAGCCTTGGTAAGGAGTAAGGCCTCTTCATCATGTGAGACAGGGATGAAAGAGGAGATAGCTGCAGAAGGCATCTGAGTGATAAGATGAGGAAGAGGGAGAAGAAGGAACTCAAAGTGAATGGCCTCAAAAAAAATTTTTTTGGGGGGGATGTAAAATTTGAGGCAGTGTGCTCAACTGAAAGAGTAAGGAGAGAGGGAGCCATGGGAATTTTGAGTAGAGATGAACATGTTTGGGGAAGCTGCTGTGGAGGGTGGGATAGTGAGTTAATAAAGGAGATATAGTTATATTACAGAGCTCTGTTGTGAGCACAGTTGAGGTTGTGTGATGAGCTTATAGTGGACACAGTCAGAATGGTTGTGGGATTTTTCTCCATCTTTGTTCATCAGCCAGGGCGTTGGAGTGAAGGTGACAAGTGGTGGGAATGATCCAAGGCTGAGAGTTTGAAGGGCATAATCAGTCATATGAAAGGGCACTGGGATACGAGAGAGGACAGTGTAGAGTTGAATTGCTTCACTAGGAGGTTGGTACAGGGGAGATAGCCTGGGAGAGAATTGAAATGGTCAAAGGATTGGAAATCACAAGTGCTCTGGGCGGCTAGGTGGTGCAGTGAATGGAGCACTGGCCCTGAAATCAGGAGGACCTGAGTTCAAATCCGACCTCAGACACTTAACACTTACTAACCATGTGACCTTGGGCAAGTCACTTAACCCCAACTGCCCTCCAAAAAGAAAAAAAAAAA
>CM053592.1:86479256-86617291 GCA_028646515.1 Pseudochirops corinnae | reverse complement strand
TGTTGACTCTCTTTTCATGATTTTCTTCTATTATTCTCATTTCTCTTCCCAATTTTTCCTCCACTTCTCTTATTTGGTTTTCAAAATCCTTCTCAAGCTCCTCTATGGCTTGTAATCAGTCTACATGTTTCTTGGAAGCTTTTGGTGCGGGAGTTCTGACTGTGTTGTCTTCCTCCCTTTCCATGCTTTTATCCTTTTTGTCCCCAAAAAAGGAATCTAAAGTTGGATTGCTGGGCTTGCTTTGCTTCCTTTGCCTGCTCATGTTGCCAGTCAATTACTTGGCTTTTGGGCTCAATAGAACTCTGCTTCCAGAGGGGAGAGCTTTGTCCCAAATCACTGGGGTTTTTGCAGCAGCCAGAGCTATTAGGAGGCCTCTGCAGCCCCCACCATCTGTGACTCACTGAAAATGTACCTCAGGACTACCCCCAAGACCACGATCCCAATCCAGGTGCTTAAGGCAAGAGCACTTAGCCTCTGAATGATCACTTGGCTCCCCTGCAATCTGCAGTCCAAGAGCTCTGAAGTAGCCATGTGGAGGTGGCAGCAGGGCCACCACTTCTTCTGCTTTCTTGCCCTGGAGGTGGAAAGCTGGACCTGCTTTTCTCCCCCAGATTTAGCTGAGTTCCACTGACCTTTTACTTAGTCCTTGTTTCTTATGAGTTGATAATTCTGGAAATTGCTACAGCTGGCAATGATCCACTCTCCTGAAAGCTCCAGCCGCAGCTTGTCCTGGCCACCCTGGGGCCAAGCCATGGTTTCAGGCCTAAGTGGTTTCAGCTCCCAGTGCACTGTGATGAACTTTTCCTGCCCTGCCTGCCAGGCTGCCTTCAGTGGGAGCCTTGTTTCTCTGTACTTTTTTGAGTTCTGGAGCCTTAAAATTTGTTTAGAGTCATATTTTATAGGTATTTGAGGTGGTTATGGGGGGAGCTCACGGAGTTTTCCTGCTTCTATGCCACCATCTTGGCTCCACCCCAATCAATCACTCTTATTTTCTTATCCAATATAAAACATTTTGACAATTACAATTTTTTTGCAGAATTTGACACTGTTGATCACCTGCTCTTCTCAGATATTCTCCTTTATAGACATCACTGGCAATTTTGGGGGGGGGGAGAGCACACACAGCAAGCGGTAAGACATACCATAAAACCAATGCTCAGTTCCTCTGGGGTTGGGGAGGTGTAGGGAAACTCAGGTGCAGCAGAGATGCTTCCAGGTATCCAAGGCATTCTAAAGGTGGGCCTGGGTGGGAGAGGGCTAATTCAGGTTGCAAACACCTGGGGAAGGAGCCAGCATCTGATAAATTCCCATTTTAATTGTTTTTTTTTCTGCTGGCCAGGTGCTAAGCTCAGTTGTTTTTGTCTTACCAAGGGTGTGAAAGGGCAGTCCATGCCCTATAAATTATAGTGACCTGAACTCAATACCTCTGTATGTCCCCTCTTGTTATAGCTCTGTTATCTCCTCCCTTAAATTCTTTAACACAGTTTTTTTCCCCCATCTTTCTTTTTACCTGACTAACCAATCCTTCTTAGCCTTTCTCCTCTCAGCTATTGTGTAGGTGTGTTCTCTAATGCCAGGTCACAGAATCACAAAATTTCAGAGCCAGAACGGACCTAAACAGCCATCCAATCCAAACTAAACCTAATTTTTAAAAAATTCTCATTATCATACACCTAGTAAGTTTTTGCCTGAGGAACTGCAATCTGGAGAAATCCACCTTGTCTCAAGGCAATTCATTCTACTTCAGATAATTGTAATCCTTGGAAAGTTTTTCCTGCCATCAAGTCTCTTTGTTACTTTTACTTGTTCCTGGTTCTTCCTGTGGGGGCAAACAGAACAAATCAAATCCCTCTTCCACATAACAGTCTTTCCTGTACTTAAAAACAGCTCCCATATCCCCCTGAATCATCTGTTCTCTAGGCTAAATATTGCCTGCTCATTCAGCAGATTATAGTAAGGCTTTGAATGGATCATCATAAGACTTGAACTCAGAGTCTTTTACCATTCTGATTGCTCTCCTCTGGGTATTCTTTAACTAATCTACATCTTTCCCAAACAGGAGGGCTGAGATCTCAGCACAAGACTTCTCTAACAAAGATGAAATCTAGAGCAGGACCATCACCTCCTTATTGTTTGAGGCCATTCTTCCTGATCCCAACCAAGATTGCATTAGCATTTTTTGGCTGCTGCATCACAATGCTTACTCATAATTCTCTCCTCTCTGCCTCAAGATCTTAATGCCATAAAATCTTAGGTTTGGTTTTTTTGTTTTGTTTTCAATATTTAATATCAAATAGGAAGTTCTTCACTCAAGTAATTTATGATTTTGAGCTCATTAAACACTCGTTTGATGTAGCTCCAGTGCAATATTTATAGTGCCCACAATCACGATAAAGACCATGATTATAAGTATCACATGACATTCGATCACAAAATATACCAGATTCTCCAGGTAGAGAATAGACCTGTAACATTTATTTAGACACCAGAAAACTGAATCCCAAAACCAGTAAGCCGATTCCATCATGGTACCAAAGATATTCAGAAGCTATAATAATGCTGACAGCCACAGCATCCTTCAGGCTTCCCACAGACCAATACGAGATCAATATTTACTCACAAACTTCTATATCTCCTTGCCTGAGCATCCTCTCCCTCCCACCATCTCTAGCTCTGAACCAGCTTCCTGTGGGCTCTGCTTCCCTTCAGCAAAACTCCTCCCACCACAGGTTCCATGTGACTACATTCAGCCTTATGAGGGGCAGAGTTTACTTTCAAAGCAGGGGAGATCTTCAAACTCTCCCCTAGGTCTGTTAAAGGGCAGGGAAGATCTTCAAATTCCCATTCCAATTACAGTTGAGTTCAGTTGTTTCAGATTCTTCCTCATCATAGATAGCTAGGTTACATAGTGGACAGAAAGGTAGGCAGGGACTCAGGAAGCTCAGAATACAAATCTGACCTCAGAGACTTATGTCACTTTCTCTGCCTCAGTTTCCTCATCTGTATACAGGAATAACCAAACCACTCTAGTATCTTTGCCAAGAAAACCCCAAATGGAGTTACAAAGAGTTGGACACAACTGAAATGACTGAACCATTCTACTCCCCCTTTATCCTTGCTCTTTTGCATTATTTCCCTTGATACTGATATGGCACTAAACCTATACATTTCAGCAGCACTATTATTTTTACTATGTTGGTATGATCAAACTATAAATACTAAGTATCTCTCCAATTATTTAAATCTTTCCTTTTTGTCTTTAGAGAGCATATTATCTTTATATTTCAGTGTGTATTGGTAAAATATCTCCCAAAAAATCCAGTGAGAAACTAGAGTGCAGAACTGCACCAAAAAAAAAAAAAAAATCATCTGGAAACTCAAGCCAGTGCAACCAGAGAAAGTACAAGTGTGGGCAAGATTTTTAGGTGTACTTCATCTGGGCCAGTCACTCAGGCCCATAAGGTATCTTGTTGTTAGCAGGAACTCTGAATACTTCTCACCATAGCTAGCTCATTACTCATGGAGTAACAGGCCCCAGTAAGGAGCACGTGTGGCCATTCTTCTCTCTCTCTCCTGACACCTTCTTCTGTCTCCTGTCTTAAAGTAATTTATTAAACGTGTTCTCATATAGTCCATGCAATGGAGGGAAATTTGCATAACCCCATCCCACTTTATGTCATAGAACAGGTTGGTTAGCATCAGATTTGCATTTCCTTACACAACATGGAAATTAGGTACACAATAGAGATCCAATGGCCAGATCTCTTCCCTTAACAGTGAGATGATTGGAATGTTATTCATGGGTACTGTACACTGAATTTTCAGATTCTTGAAGAAAGGTACTCTGTCTTTTTTTTTTTATCCTTCACTAGGTGGTTAGCAAGTACTTAATAAATTGAATATGAAAACATAAATCTTCTCTAGAATAAAGGTGATAAAATGAATTTATCAGCTTCCCTCATCAACCAACTGGGTTGAAAAACACAAACCTCCCAGTGCTGAAAGGACCGTAATGGGAGGATCTCCTTTGCTTTTTCTCCTTGGAAAAATTTGCCAGTTCACCAAAGAATTGCCTGCCCTCTAACATGAGCAATCTCATTCATCTAAGATTTCATTTGTCCTGAAACTCTTAACAAGGGGGCAGTTGGAAAAGTCTTTATAATGTCTTGACCTTAGGGGCTCACTAGGTAGAAAGCAAGGGAGTGCTTGGATAGCTGACATTCCAAAGTAGTCTTAGATTTGGGACGAGACCAAATCAGATGATTTATTACTATGTGTAGTGTATGATTGTAGGAGAATTGAGATTAGCTGCTTATGGCCAGTAAGCTCATTTTGTGTAGATCCAACAATCATGGGTCAAAGGCATGTGTATTTTCCAAGATAAATCTTTGAAGCACGACATCTTGTTTTGTGTGCATATGTATGCATGTGTAGCAGTTCCATTTTGGTAAGTTTCCTTATTTCCAGGGAAAAAATAAATCTTAAATTAAAAAAAATATTTGGAGGGCTATGTTTGTAAATAAAGATCATATAAAAACAAAAACTGTTTTTTTTTTTTCATTTATAAAATCCTTTGGCTTTCATCAGACCAAATTTCTCTGCAATTTCCAGGATTACATTAGGAGCGTTAGTATTTTTAGCACCCCATGATATATGGTTCTGCCTCAAAATGAAGTGTTTTGGGTTTCTGAGTAAGTAAAACTCTTTAAATTCTAATGGCTGAGGGTCCTTAAACACTCCTGCCTTCATAATCTCTCCCCTCTACCTTCCTAGTCTTTTTACTCCTTCCCCCCATCTCATGCTCTGATCCAGCCACAGTGGCCGACTGCCCTTTTCTCAATACTCATTCTCCTTTCCTTCTCTGCAGCCTTTGGCACTGTTGATCTTTCCTTCTTCATACTCTCTGGGTTCTTTTCCTGCTTCTCCTTCTAGCCGTCTGAACCATCCTTCTCTGTTTCCTTTGCTGGATTCTCTTCCAGATCACATCTTCTAACTGTATGTATCCCTCAGGGAGCTGTCCTAGAGTCTCTTCTCTTCTCCTTTCATCTCACTTCACTTTGTGATTTTATCATTTCCTGCAGATTTAATTACTAATCCTATGCTGATGGTTCTCAAATCTACCTTTGCTGCCTCAATCTCTCTGTTGACCTCCAATCTTGTGTCTCCAACTGCCTTTCTCAAATACATTTACACACACACACACACACACACACACACGTTTCCCCATCAAGTTATCTTCTTGGGGGATTTTTAAATAAATCTTTTCATTTCCTGTACAGACTGCAAGGAAAGTAAAATAATGAAAATGATAATTCAGTTGGGAAAATGCTATCCTATCCTGATCTACTAAATGGCCATTGGAAAGTAGCTTGATAAACTAAAAAACCAGAAAGCAACATTAATCACCTTGGCTTGCTTTGAGTTTACTTCTTCATGCTAGTCAGGGCCATGTTTACCTAGGCAGTAGTAGTAAAAACAATAGCTACTACTACTACTACCACCACCATCACCACCTACCATTTATATAGCGTTTACTATGTGCCAGGCACTGTGATAAACACTTTACAATTATGTAATGGGAATGGGAATTTGAAGATCTTCCCTGCCCCTTAATAGGCCTAGAGGAATTTGAAGACCTTCTCTGCTTTGAAGATAAACTCTGTCCCCTGACTGGCTGAATGTAGTTATATGGAACCTGTGGCGGGAGGAGTTTGCTGAAGGCATGGAGCAAGAGCCCACAAGAAGCTGGGAATCAGAGCTAGAGAGATGGTGGGAGAGAGAGGATGCTCAGGCAAGAAGTTAGGTTTGTGAGTAAATATTGATCTCGTATTGGTTTGTGGGAAGTTTAAAGGATGGTGTGGCTCTCTGTATTGTTATGCCTTATTAATTTCTTTGCTACTATGATGGAATCAGCTTACTGGTTTTGGGATTCAGTTTTCTGATGTCTAAATAAATGCTTTGCTTCTGTCCTCTATATGGAGAGTTTGTGATATTTTGCAATTGAGTGCCATGTGGGAATTATAGTCATGGTCTTTATTGTGATCATGGGTGCTGTAAATATTGCACTGGCACTACAAATTAGTATATTGTTAGATTCTCGTGATAACCCTGAAATATAGGTGTAACAGCAGTAATAATGATAGCCAACATTTATATAGGGCCTGTTATGGGCCAGGCATTGTGCTAAGTGCTTTTCAAATATGATCTCATGTTGAGGTTCTAGATGGGGATAGCTAGGTGGCAAAGTGGATTGAGTGCTGGGCCTGGAGTCAGGAAGACCAGAGTTAAAATTCAACCTTAGTGTCTGAGTAGCTGTGTGGCCCTGGGCAAGTTACTTAAACTGTTGGCCTCAGTTTCCTCATCTGTAAAATGGGGATAATAATAGCACCTACTTCCCAGTGCTTTTGTGAGGATCAAATGAAGTAATAATTATAAAGTGCCTGTCACATAGTAAATGCTAATTAATGTTGGCTATTATCATTATTGTTGTGTTTAAAATAATATCTTACGGTCACAATGGAGAGTCATTTAAACTTAGGGGATGATTATGATCTTCATCATTTGCTGATCCATTTATAGCTGGCTAGCAATTACTTAAACCCTGGCTTCTGATCTATAGGCCTTTAGAATAATTTTTTTAAAAATATCAAAGCAGTGCTTTCCTTTGTTGTTGCTATAATGACATTTGAGCTTTATCTGACTCTTTGTGACCTCAGTTGGGTTCTCTTGGCAAAGATCTTGGAGTGCTTTGCCATTTCCTTCTCCAGATCATTTTACAGATGAGGAAACTGGGGGAAAAAAGGTTAAGTGGCTTGCCCAGGGTCACACTGCTAGTAAATGTCTGATGCCAGATTTGAACTTGGGAAGGTGAGTCCTCCTGATTCCAAGCCATGTGCTCTGTGCTCTATGACGCCTCCTAGCTGCCTCAATAGGTTGCTTTCATACTGTTTATTAATTATTGTGTGGCTCTGCCATTTGCTAGCAAGCCACTTAACCCCTTAGCCTCAGTTTCCTCATATATAAAATGAGAGGGATAGATTCAGTGATTTGTTAAGATCCTGTCTAGCTTTAAAATCTGTGATCTGATGCATCTATGACAAAGTGATTTTTCTTAAGGGTAGATTTGACCTCATCACTCCCCTACTCAAGAAACTAAAGTGGTTCCCTATTGCCTCTAGGGCAAAACATAAACCCTTCACAGCCTGGTCCCAGCACTTAGTACTTTGCCTGGCACACAGTAGGCATGTAATAAGTGTTTATTGATCGGTTGTTTTTCTAGCCTTGTTGTATATTACTTTCCCTCTTGCACTCTGTGATCTAGCCAAATGGACCTCTTCTCTCTATTCCTCATGCATAGGGCTCCATCACAGGTCTCCATGCCTTTGCATTGACCATCCCCTATGCTTGGAATGCCCTTCCTCCTAGCCTGTCAAGTAGTAAATGCTTAATAAATTGTTGTCAATTGATTTTTATGATGATTTTTACATTTGATATTAAACATTTTTGTGACAATAAGACCTCTTTTTCCCCCCTAAATTCATAGCATGTGATTGCTTTGCACCATTTTATATGAGTATTACCCAGAAGATACTGCTGTGAAGGTCACTTGGGTTGAGGAGCACTTTCTCCACCTCTGTCTGAAAGTAGGTGGAATTCTCCCAGAACATATCTATATCCATTTGCTGGTGCTGGATCATGGTGTGTCCTCTTGACTTCTTCAACTCTCTGACTTCTTGAGGATGGAGAAAATTCAAAGGCCTTAGTTGCAGAGCAACTTCTCTACTGGGAGATGAGTGTAATTAAGGAAAGCTTTAGTCTAGGACAGAGATCTCAGTTCTACTTGGCTCCTTTTCTTTGTGAAATTAGAAAGCTTAAAAACACAGATTATTAGGATAATTCATAGAAGTCTCTGAATCTTCAAGAACTTGATTTCCAGGCTAGAAAATGGTTTTCCAGACAATTATTCACTGACTTCCCCCATCCGTGATTTCCATAGCAAAAGCACTAACTGATAATACAACAAAATTTTATCTTTATGTAAAAAAACCTGTCAATAAAATTCAAGCAACAAGTGAGCAAATCTAAAAAAAAAAAAACCAAAACAACTTAGTGGTAAACAATGCTGACAATTTATAGGCAGTGGTTAAGTGTAAAAGGACTACAGAGATAGAAACGGACCAGGTTGTGAAGACATTTCCAGACCAATGGAAAAGTTTATATTTGATCCCAAAGGTAACAGAGAGCTGAGTAGGAGATGTGAAGGTAAACCTCTTTGGCAGGCTTGCAGAGGATGGATTAGAGAAGGTAGGGAGGCCAAATAGTGAGGCTCTTATCTTGTCCAGGGAAAGGGATGGTAATGACTGGAACTAGGTGGCTACATAGGAAGAGAACATTTTCTAAAGAACTTGTGGAGATAGAAATTATGAAATTTGGCAATTGACTGGCTACACGGGGTGATAAATTCAGTCAGTCCCTTGTCCTAGAAGCCATTTTAGCAAAGTATAAGTGATGAAACCAGACTAGTATTATTCTCACACTCAACCCATGGCAATATGCTTTGGTCCTCTAGGACTAAATTTTGCTTAAAGCCACAGTGTTGTATTGCATGGGGTTGGAGGATGCATGGCTCAGTATGGCTCAGCATTGAAGGACTTGGGTGGTTTGAGGAAGACAAAGCCATATCTTAACTGGCAGCTGAACAGGAAGAGATGCCAACTCAGTAGATAATTAAAAGGTAGCAGCTCACTCCAATCTCAAAAATTACAAAATGGCATCTTTTCTAATCCAAGGCAGACTGTTCAGAATCACAGTAATACAAGTCTATGCTCCAACCACTGATGCTGCAGAGGCCAAAGTTGAAGACCTACAACATCTAGAAATAACCAAAACAAGATGCCACATTTGCCATAGGGGACTGGAATGCCAAAGTAGGAAATCCAAAGATAATTGGAATAACAGGCAAGTTTGGCCTTGGAGTACAAAATGAAGCAGAGCCAAGACTAACAGAGTTTTGTCAAGATAATTTGCTGGTCATAGCAAACACTCTTTTTTAACAACCCAAAAGACAACTTTATACATGGACATCACCAGATACTCAATATAGAAATCAGATTCATTATATACTTTGAAGCCAAAGGTAGAGAAACTTTATATAGTTACTTAAAATAAGACCTGGATTTGACTGTGGTTTACATCATCAGCTTCTTATTGTAAAATTCAGACTTAAATTGAAGGAAGTAGGGAAAACCATCAGACTGTAAGGGTATGACCTAAGTAGCATCCCTTATGTATATGAAGTGGAAGTGATGAACAGATTCAAGCAATTAGATCTGGTAGGTATAGTGGGAGAACTATGGACAGAGGTTCACAATATTATACAAGAGACAGCAAGAAAAAACATTTCAAAAGAAGAGCAATAAAGAAAAAATGGCTGTCTGATGAGGCTTTTTATAACTGAGGAAAGAAGGAAAGCAAAAGGTAAAGGAGAAAGGGAAAGGCAATACCCAACTGAATATATAATTCCAGAGAATAGCAAGGAGAGATAAAGTATTCTTAAATGAACAATGCAAAGAAATAGTAGAAAACAAGAGAATGGGTAAAACAGATCTCTTCAGGAAAATCAGAAATATCAAGGGAACATTTCACGCAAAAATGGGCATTATAAAAATGCAAAAATGGTAGGGACTTAAACAGAAGAGATCAAGAGATGGCACATGAAAGAAGTGCACAAGAAAGCTGTTAATATCACTGACAATCACGATGGTGTGATTACTGATCTAGAGCCAGACATCCTGGAGAATAAAGTCAAGTGGCCCTTAGAAAGCATTGTTAACAATAAGGCTAGTGGAGGTGATGGAATTCCATCTTTTAGGGAATTCCACCCTAAAAGATGATTCTGTTATAGTGCTACATTCAGTATGCCAGCAAACTGGAAAAACTCAGCAGTGGCCACTGGATTGGAATAGATCAGTTTATATCTCAATCCAAAAGAAAGGCAATGCCAAGAGCAATCCTGTGAGGGACCGAAGAAAGCCTCACCTCACCATCTCCCACACTGCACTAAAGCTGAGGGGCTCAACTGAGCAAACCTGAGCCTAGGCCTTTGGCTGCCTCTTCTTCTTCATCTTTATTCTCTGAGCATAGGTGCATCATTCTTGTGTGTCTGAGAGGTTCATAGATCCTGCATCCATTGATCAGGGCTGACCCATAGCCAGGAGAGTTTCTGCTTCAGAGAGGGCACCATTGACAGAGAATACATCAACCCCTAGATTGGCTTGCCAAAAGACATGGACCCAAGAGGAATTGTTTGGATAGTTCAGAGCCTCAATGCCTGGCACAGTAGATGCTTAATAAAATACTTATTTACTGACTAGAAGTGCCTATTCAGCATCTAACCAAATGCTTTATTTATTTCTTTTAAAAAATGATTTGTGTCTTTCCCTCCTAGGAAAGCACAGTAAAATTGTTTCTGAATCCCATATTAAGTCTTTGTTAATCCAAGTTTGTGAGAGCTTTTGAGCTAATCATTTCTTTTGTGTGTAGGAAATAAAGAGCTGTTCTATACTTGATTCATCTATTCACCTTCCTACTGCCTGCTTTTTAGGAAGATGTTGGACGTGGGCCAAACTGTGGGAAAAGGAGTCTTACCCTTTATTTAGGTGGTCAAGCTCCCTCAGAAGTGAACTCAGGCACCACACAGATTAGTCCTGAGAGGTCCTTTTTTGGTGAGAAACAGGGATGTGGCACCCTAGCCTCTCACACCACACCCAGCACCAATTTGTAGTCATTAAGAGTATAACGGCTCTTAGATTGGAACTCAGGGCTTCAGTTCTAGTTCCAGGTCTGTTAATAGCTGTGTGGACTAGGCAATCATTTGTCATCTTTGGGATTCAGTTTTCTCATCTGTACAATGGAGAGGGAGGGGAGTATTGGCCTCAATGTGGGTAATTAAGCATTGGTTGCACAACAGTATTATGCAGTCAAAAAGAGATCTATATTGGCTATGAACTCAGATCTTGTTCTAATTCAGTTAAATTCCAAGTGTGTGGCAGTCCCTATTTGCTAATCTCTAGTCATCTCAGTGGTGCTTCAATATTAGGGGAAAGCTTCAGTTAGTTCTCCATTCCTTTAATTCCTTCAGTGTGCTCAACCATTTTCCCCTTAACTCAACTTCCCTTCTTCAACTGCCTGAATGTTTTTATGCATCTTACACTCCTTTTTAGTCTCACTGGAAAATAACTCTCCTCTTGGCTCTAAAGGCATCTATATATACCCTTGGCTCAGTCCTTTCATATTATTCCATCAATCAGACCCTTTCAAATATTCCCTCCCTCTTTCTCCTTCCCTCCTTTCTCTCTTCTCCCCTCACCACTCCTCTCTCTCAGAATCACAGCATTTGAGAGTTGAAAAGGACCTCATTGGTCATCTAGCCCAACCCATGAGAGGAAGTAATCCTCGAAATTACATACTCGACAATTGAGCATCCAGCCTCAGCTCAAAGACGACCAAGGTAGAGATCCATCAGCTCTCAAGGCAGTCCATTCCATTTGTTAACAGCTCTCATGGTTAGCAAGTGTTTATAAGCCTACACTTTTCTCTCTACAACTTTCACTCATTGCTCTGGGGCCAAGGAGACTAATGTACTCCATCCTTTAAATATAGCAGCACAGCACTTCAGGTACTTGAAGATCGCTCACTACCACCCCACCCCTCCTTACCACTCCTCTCCACACAATCTTCACTTCTCCAGATCTTTGAACATTCATTGCTGCTTTAATGGATCCTTGTATGTCATGGACTCACAGTAGTTCACCAGACCATTTGGCCTCCTCTAGACACTCACCAAGAGTTCCTTCTTATCTCTTCCCTTTTTTCTCATGTCACTCTTCTGCACTAAAGTTGTTGGAAAAAACCCTGTGAATTACTGTCATGCCCTTTTTTGTATCCTCAGTACCTGGCACATAGTAGGTATTTTATATACTTGCTGACTGACTTATCGATGTATTTCTTAAACTGTGGTGTCCAGAACTGCACACAATACTTCAGGTAAGATCTGATGAGGAAGGATTACAATAGACTCTCATTTTCCTATTTCTAGAATGCCTTTCTTAATTCTATCCTCTCAGCCTACAGAATATGCTTACACTTCTCCTCATATATATGGTCTAATGGGGTTTGCAACACAAAAACAACTATGTCCAAACAAGCTAATAGATGAATGGGATGGAGGTGGTGGGTGGTGGTGAGGTTTAGTCTACAGAGGAAAAGCACTAGACCTTCTAGATCTAGAAGATGAGATTTGAGCTGTAATTTGAAGGAAGTTAGGAGATGGATGTTTTCTCCTGACCCTGCTACTCCCCATCAGCTGTCATCTTCTCTTTCTCTTTTCCTTCACTGCAAAGCTTATAAAAGAGTAGTCTCTGCCTCCACTTCATTTACTCACTTCTAAACCTTGGACAGCTAGGTTTGGACAACTCTACCATAATTGTGCTTTCCCAAGTTAATAATGACATTTCTATCACCAAATCAGTAGTCTTTTTTTTTTTTTCTAAGACCTTCCTTCTGGCAGCTAAAAGCTGAAGAGAGTCTCAGAGACCATCTAATCCAACCCACACCTGAGGAAAAAACCCTTTACAACATATCCAACAAACTGTTATTGTGCATCAGTTCGAAGACCTCCTATGAGAGGGAACCCACTACTTCCCAGGGCAGCCCATTCCATTTCTGTAAACTTAGCAGTTTTAGGAAGTTTTTCCTTACATCAAATGGTCTCTCTTCAACTTCCCACCTTCCCCTTCTCTGCACTCCCCCAACTGTTCCTTGTTCTGCATACCGGGGGCCACCCTCTTTCATGGGAGAGCCTTTCAAATACTTGAAGTCAGTCAAGTTTTCTCCAGTTGAATCATCCCTGGTTCCTTTCACGATCTTCCTCACATGGCATGGACTTCACAATTCTGATTTGTCTTCCTCTGGGTGTTCTTTATCTTATTAAACCCTTCTTAAAACAGAAGGTAAGGGGGGGTGGGTCAGAACTGAGCAAAGTATTCTGGATGTAGTCTGTAGTCAACAGAAAATAACAATGAAATCAGGCAACACTCAATAACCCATCATGTGACATGCATTGTATTGGGCACTACAAGTACAAAGACAAAGAATAAAACTATTGTTCTCAAAGGTGCTTTCTATTCTGCCCCAGTACTTTCCTCATTCCGGGCACATCCTCCTCCTCCTCCTCAATGTAGCCCAGGATGGTGGTAGCCTTTTCGGGTTGTCTCTCCTCCACTCATCTTTGAGCCTTGACACCTCTGCAACATCTGACACTGTGGACCACTCACCTCTCTTGACACTCTCTAATCCCTTGGCATCTGTGACACTGAATTCTCACAGTTCTCCTACTATTCCCTTTCTGCAATTCTTTCTGCCCCTCAAAATGCTGTTCTAGACCTCTCCTCTTCTTACATTCCTTGGTGATCTCATCCACTCCTTTGGGTTGCACTATCACCTTTCTGTGGATGACCCAAATATCTAGGTCCAGCCCTAATGTGTTCTATGTACTCCAGTTTGGCATCTTGAAATACCTGCTGGATAGGTCCATGGGCATGTTTTGTGAGCATCTCAAAATCAAGATTTTCAAATAGTTATCTTCTTCCTCCATACCCATCAACCCTTATTTCTGTTACTGGCACTACTTTCCTTCCCTATTTAATAACTTGGTCATCTTGGATTCTTCAGTCTTATATTCTATACCTTATCAGTTACTAAAGTCCTTTTGTTTCTACATCTTCAATATCTCATGTCTGGGCCCTCCTTTGCGTTCTTATGCAACTACTCTGGTTCAAATCTTAATCTCTCACGAGGTAAGCCAGGAGTTCTTATCCTGGTATTTGTGACTTTTGATTTTTTAATTTTTATAACTGCATTTCATTTTTATCATTTTATTTTAGTATAATTGGTTTCCTTTGGAATCCTGTGTATTTTCTACGTTTAAAAACATGATTTGGAGAAAGGTGTGATAGGATTCACCTGATTGCCAAAGGAGGTCATGACACAAAAAAGGCTAAGTATTGCTGATCTAGTGAACAATTAACATCCTAAATGTCCTATCTCCAGTCTTACCTCTACTTCAAACTATCCTTCACATCACTGTCCTCGCAACTGTCCTAATGCAATCTCTTTGTTACTCTTCTACTAGAAAACTTTGTATAAACTCCTTACCCTGGCATTCAAGGCTCTAGTCTGCTAACAATAAACTTGTCCATTCTTATTCCTTGTATAGTCTGCATTCCAAACCTAACTATTCTTTCCCTTGCTGTTATCCTGCCTTCTCTTGCTGTCTATGCTCTTCACCTGTTCTCTGAAGGGGCTCTTATCCCCCTCCCTCATCCACTTCCATCTCCATCTTTTGAAGAGCCTCCTTTTCTCCAAGGTTGAGCTCAGGTGACAATGCCACCATGAAGCTTTCCCAAACCACTCCCACATTCCCATTCCCCAGAATCTGTCTTCCAGTGTCTCTAGGCCTTTGCCCAGACCTCTCACTGTCTCTTACATGGTGACTGTTTATGCATTTCCACTCTTTCATCCCCACCCACTGACACTACAGACTCCTTGCTGTCTATCCCCAGCAGCTAGCACAAAAACTGACTTGAAATCTGACTTTTTTGAAGTGTCCTGATCCAAACAGCCCATTCTCCACTTTCTCCTATTTTAACCTGGCACTAGAAAAAAGAAACAATATGGTAAAGTGGGTAGAATCCTAAATTTTGAGTCAGGAAGCTTTGGGTTCAAATTCCACCTCTGATATTTACTGTTTGGTCAAGAGCAGGTTACTTAATTTCTCAAAGAATCAGGCATTTCTTCAATGCTGGTTGCAATCTTAAAAGCCCCAGTGCTTGACAAACTGAGGCTGGAAGAGAGAAATGTATATGATGTACATATTATAAATGTATGCCAAACTTAAAGTGAAGGCATATATATGTGTTGGGTGTGTGTTATAACTGTGGTTTCACTGGCATAGAGAATTCCTCACATGGAAACCCCATCCACTGGTATTAGTCAGCAACCTACAGTGTTCAGTGGTTTGGGAGACTGAAGGGTTCAGTGTCTTGCCCGCCACAGTGGGTATGTCTGAGAAAGGATCTGAAAGTACATAGGCCTGATTCCCAGGCTGGCATTCTATCCATGCTGTCTCTTATCATGTATACATACATGTATGTTCTTTAGTAAATGGCAGAATTTGTATACAAGTCAGTTGTATAGTTGTGCGGAGAAACTTTCCCTCCACTCACAATACATTTGTGAGCGTCCGATGAGTTGGATCTCTACTGTGGTTAGTCTGTAGGGGCTTCAGTCCCCCATTCAAACCCCACACAGACAAGCATGTCATCCCAGCATATCTGAGTTGTTAGACAAAAGGGACAGTTTGCCTAAGCTTAAGCACCACATGCATTTCAGAGAAAGAAAGCCTAAGCTGTATTCAAAAGATTTATTGCACCAAATGCCACAGAGAACTAGATCAAAATGATTACACTTAAAGCAGTAAGAAAAAATGTCCACACAGTTGACATTGGTACCTAGTTGACTGATCAAAAAATAAGATCCTTTCAGTCTGTCACAAAAGAGATGCAGTAATAGCAAAATCCAGAATTTTCTCCTGTTTGCATAACCAGTGAAGCTTCAGTATGTCACATTCTCTCTTCCAAGACGCATGGTTCACTGTTAACAGTAACATTCAGCAAGTTGGAGTAGGTGCAGGAGCTCTGATCCAAGGTAAATTTATACAAGTGGGTTATTTTTGCTTTTTAAGTTAATAGCCAAATGTACATCTTTAATAAGAGTTCAGGTGTAGACTTTCCATGCTAGTAGTGGAAAATATCCATGGGGGAAAAATACTCTTTAAAATACAGGTTAGTGGCAAAAACTATACATTTAAAAGAACTTCAGGGTTCCTTTCTATTGGTTGTTTTCACGGACAATGGCTAGCCCAGGTGACTAGAATGAAAAGCTAGAGACTATACATTTTATAAAATCTCAGTATTTCATTAGAAGAGTCCAAACAGCAGCTGAGTCACACTGAATGCAGTAGGGATTTTCTTCCCTCCAAAAAAGTTAGGTTTGAAAAATATGGACTTGTAAAAGTCAGTAATGTGTAAACAGCAGTTTCATGGGATGTGAAAAGATTACAATCACTTTCATTAAAAAACAGCACACTTCAGAAAAATGGATTGCAGCCTGTACAAAAAGCTATTATAACACTGATAAAAGAATAAAACGCTTTGGAAATTTTGCAGATTTTTTTCAGCTATATTTTTTTTTTCATTTTACTGTCAGTTTTAAACACACGAAAATTTCCCTTACATTCATATTACTTGTCGATTTATTAAAAAATAAAACTGACACATACTATAAAGAGGGCCATCCCCACGACATTTACACACACCGTCTGCTCCATCATGCCATACTAACTTGCCTAGGAAGCAAGAGGCTACAAAAGTTACACTCAACAGGTAAGACTTAAAAAGTTGAAGAAGCCCTAAAAGGTGGAATCCTGTCAACTGAGGTAGTTTTTTTTTCTTTTTCTTTTTGAAGTGGGGATGGGAGACAGCAAGGACTCTCCCAAGTCTTCGGATTACTTAGAATAAAGCCACTGGCTTAAAAAGAAAAAAAAGTATTGATTTCAACACAATGTCACAGGTTTCTGTTCTGGTTTGGAAAGAATTTGAATAAGACAAAAAGAAAGTGTGAGTGTTTTTTCTTAATGCAGTATTTGAAAATAGCAGCAGTAACATTCTAGGTCTGTTTGTGGAGGCAACAGTTGTGAGGAATATGGACTGACTGGAATCCTGAGTGTGGGGGAGACAAAACACCCATAGAAAATCCACCTAGTTTTTTTTGTTTTGTTGTTTTTAGCATAGACACTTTACCAAAAAAGACTACGTAATTTGGAACTTAAAAATAAATTAAGAGGGTAAAAAAAACCTGCTCAAACCAAAGGGGAGGGTAGCATGAAAGCTGCTGGTGGCAGTTAAGATGGCCCCTTTCATGCTGAGTTGCATTAAATGGGCTTGCTTTTCAGAAAGCCACTATGTACACACTGCAGTTATACTGGTTAGTGTCTACTGTGCAAGGGAATTTTATGTGAACCCTGGAAGTTGTGGGGGAGGGGATTAGAAAATGAGCAAGAAAAAAAACTGGAAGACAAAGATGAATGAATAGACAGGGCAGGCAGGAAGAAGCATCAGCTTGGCTGATGTCCTGAGAGGGTATTGGATAGAAATGGTCGAGCCAGGTGAACTGCATTTTTTCTCACCTAAAGGCTAGCAAGCAACGTTTTGTGGTCCCATGAAGCACTTAAAAAGACAAAGCTCGAAGTCGCTCCTCAGGAATCACAAAAGTATAAGAATAAAAGAATAGAGCTTTGCTCTTTGAAATGTTCACACAGAGTGGAGATCGGAAAACAGAAAGAAAGAAGAGTCATAGTGAGTTGGTAAACATTTCACATCTCAAGGAAAGAATGGAAGGTCCTTCACAAAAGCAAGCAGTTGCCCATCCCTAACAAGTAACTCCACCCCCCAATTCTCCTCATACTACTGCTGGCATCCTCTTTTTAAAAAGAGAGTGAACATGAATCTATAAAAGAATAAACCAAAGCCTGGCTCACTGACAATGTGCCAGACAGGCAGCTGGGGATCAGGGATTAGGCTCTTAACTGTTCTGTTCTGGTGGTGTGGTTTTTTGCTTTTTTTTTTTTTTTAATCATCTTGGCTTCAAACTAGATGTTACTGAATTGCTATTGGGAAAAATGGAAAGAATAGGAAATTAAGTAGCATAAAAAACGAGGACCATCTTCTGCTAGTGTGCCTAACTCTAGACTGGGAGCAGGAGGAAGGTGAATGGATACTTTTTGATTGCTTTGACTAAAATGATTACTTTTGGTGTTCAGTGCTTTTTTAAAATGCCCCTTTTTATTCTGGGTGTCTAATTTTTCTCATTTACTACTTGATGGATAGTAAACTAAGATGTCCTTTTTGAAAAAATGTCAACACAAAGCATAGTTATTTGAAACACCGAAGAAATGAGTTAAGATTTAAGAACAAGGGATTTTATATGGAGGTACTCTATGTGTAGGGAAACCAGAACCAATTATCCAAAGGTTCTTGTGGGAGGGAGAGGAAGTAGGGTGTTAGAGACGGGAAGGCACAGACATGATAGTGCAAAAACTTGGTAGGATTACAATAGGATGTTCGCAAATGTTCAAACATTATTTCCCCCCAGTCATTTTAAGGTCTCATTTCACAAAAGGCCAGCTGTCTCATTTAAAGTGTAAAGAGAGTCACTTCTAACTGTTACAGGAAGAAAGTGATTTGGGCTGGAAGAATTTACCCCCCCAAATCCTTCCCTGAGCTCCCAGCAATAACTTGGGTAAACGGCCTCTCTTAAAAAAGGCCGCTGAAAACACTAAAGCACGAAGTGTAACACAGGGTTGTGGACTGTGGACTTGACCGCTGCCGAGGACATCTTGGTCACATTACCATGTTGGATCTCTTCTCAGGTTTCTTGAACCACTGTGCCCAGGCCATTCCAAATCCAGGTCAGGTTTGCCTCAAACAATATCACCTCCCAGAAGAAATTAAAACGACAACTAGTCCCTAATGACCCCACCCCCCCCACGGGCATCCTCATTTGTGTTCATTATCAAAACAGCCACAGTTGGAGCGATCAGAGCTTCTGAAGGCAATGAAAACGTGGCTCTCCTCCTCTTGCCTCAGAGGAAAAAAAAATCCCAGCAGCCAATTACTGCAGAGTCCTTGTTCTCCCCATGCCCACACAACAGGCCAACATGCCTTCTCTAGCTCAGACAGCGTCTCCCCTCCTAGCTGGGGAATGCTTGGCTGTAGGAATGTTCTGTACACTGGGCAGCTCCCTCCTCCAAAGTCAGAGAGGAGAAGAACCAGCTGGTCTGGCTGGTCCGTTTTTCTCTCCAAGTAACACAAGCCAGTTCATACTGAAAGTCTAGCATTTGCTGTAGTGTTTGTTTTGCCTTTTCGCATTTTTTAAAGGTCACCTTCTCCTCCTGTCAATCCATAGGTGACTAAAGTGTTAGAGAAGAACCTGAATGTCATTAAGTCATGTAAACCAAAGTCTTCTAAAGAAAGGTCCACTTACAAACCAAACAGGCAGGGGTGCAAAGCCTGTCTTCAGGATAAGGCTGCTGGCTTGCCTCAGTTCTCCAGTCAAACGTCTCTGCATTTGTTGTTGTTGTTTTGTCCCGAAGACAACTGTCTGGAACTTAGCTTATAAGAGTATTTGAGCAACATAAGGAGAGTGAGTGCTAGCAATAGCAGTCAGCAGAGGCAAATCATTAGACTCAATCCTAAAAATTTAAAAAGATAAAAAAACCCATTTAAACAGAGAACAAAGGCAGCATTCTGCTACAGAGGGAGATGTCATCCAAAAGAATTCAACAGGCTGGAAATAGTCAGGCATTTAAACAAACACTATCTAGAACAGACTACTGTCTGTTTGCAAAGGGAAGCTCCTGCTTATTCGTACGAAATTTGAACAGCTAGGTTCCAATTAGTGAATCTCCTTAAATCATTCAAATTCCCACTATGTATTTATATTGGGCTGGAACTAAGGACCATATTTTACATAATTATAACTTCAAATACTGAGAATCTGAATACATGTGAATAAATGGATAGATATTTTCTTATGTGCTTGCACCTACTCCCAAAAACTTTTTATTCCTCATTCCCTATTTCTGTCAATGGCATCACCATCTCTCCTGGTCTTCTAGGCTCATCTGTTTCAATGATTCTATCTTCCAAATTTGAAATCTGGTTTTCTTGATAACATTTTATTAATCTAATTAAAAAAAATCTCACCTCCCTCAGTATCCTTAGTCACACTACTGATTCTGTCTTCTAGTAGACTTTGGATCAACATAGGGAAAAGAAAGAGTATGCAATAGTTCCTTCAAAAATTGCAGGGAGTTGAATACAGGAGCAGACTCAGATCTTTACTGGGTACACAAGGTGAATTATCCTCAAGTCAGGTGATGTCAAGAGACACATGAGTAAAGGAACATCACATCTTCTAATGGACAAGACCTTGCCCACCCATCTGGCAGGAGAGTGGAGGTGACATGGTCTTGGGTCAAAGGCTGCCAAATATCTAAGAACTTTCTCAGTCTTTAAGATTGGTCGGACATTAGTCAGAGGCTGTAAACTCCCAGAGAGTAGAAACTGTTTCTTTCGTTATATCTGTAAAACCAACACAACAGCTGGTACATAGAGCTCTGCCTAGATCAGTGCCTTCACTGGCATAATGAATTCCTAGGTGAGGAAATTCCTTCTACTAATACAAGTTGGCACCTTCTTTATAACTTAGAGAAGTGGTTTAAAAACTTGCTTAGGGTAACTTCGCTACTATGTGTCATCTCATGTCATTCTGGCCTTGAGGCCAGCTGTCTAACCATTATACCACTCTGTCTTTAACAGGCAATTATCACTTAACTGTTGATCAACTTGTTCCACCAACTATATTGGCAGATCCAGAAAAGAGAGGACAAAAATTACTCTTAGCTTTTTCTTGTGCTACTGGAGAAAAAGAAAGTAAAAATAAAGATTCCCCATTAACTGGCCCACAGAGCACTCTCCCAGGTGAAGGTCTAAGAGGAAGAGATGCTTCATCTCACTTTGAACTAACTGTTTCTACCTCAATGACAGGTGCTAAGGTAACCACTTCTATAGATACCTAAGGTACACATCTGGGAAGAGGAAAACATAAGGAAACAGAACTAGGTAAAGCATTAATCTAGGAAAGCCGGATACAGAGAAAGAGTTAAATGGACAAACACCTCAAAAATAGGCATTATTTTTAAAAAAATTAAATGTGTGAGAAACACATATGACAGGAAATACCGAGATAAAACAAACCAACTGCAATAACTATCTCCCTCAGGCAGAGCACTTATTTAATTTGTCACTGTCAGTCACTTTTCCTGGACACTGAAGATGAAATGATTGCCAAGAGTGTCTGAAGGCCAGAGACCAAGTTATTTTAACATATCAAACATGGCATCACTCAGCTTCCCCACTTACAAAACCGCCCCTGCTACAAGTTATGTGCTTTAGTGAGGAGAGGCAAACACTGCCAAGAAAGGTAACAAAGAACATCGGTCTTCTGCTAGTGGTGCAGGGCAAACTGCCTCCTGCAATTCTGAGGCATAGTAATGTAATAAGTCCAATATGAAACTCTCCAGGCAGATTTATAAAAATTACTCAAAGGAGAACAGGAGAAAAACCACTCGCTTAACTGATTGTCAGCTGGTCACAAGCTCCTAAGAATACAAGATGTCCACTGTCTGTGGGCATACCGACTGGCCTGGCCGGGCACATTGTGAACCAGCCCAAATGGAGGCCATCCCAAAATTTAAGACTGGCTTCCCCAAAGGAGATCTTTGAAAGGAAAAAAACAATTCTACCTCTTTATCTCAAAAAATTATATACACATTTAATACTATTATTCACTTAATGAATCTCACTTAAATTCAGGAGTTGCCTTTTTTGTGTCTGTATGTAGTGAGAAGAAGGGAAAGAGCATGAATAAGGTGCAGAACACATGACTGCAGTCAGGTTTTTCAGTAAGCCACACCTGAGGACTAGGGGCCTGGCAGTGGCCTATGTTAGGACCAGTACAGCATGTGGGAAGTGGGCAGCGATGGAGCCACTGAACACTGAGTTCTTTTCCCCTCCCCCTCCTCTCGGAAGAAGCTGTAAACACAATCTGCTCCTCCCCAGTGACAGCTTGTGCTGAGGCTGGTCCCGAAATTACTCCACACGGGCAGACTGAGTGGGAGTCGTTTTCACCTGTTCCATGATGACAACGTGCCAGGGAAGCGAAGACATGTATGTAACCCTGAACTACACCCCTCACCCTTGGGGGTGCTACCTAGCTGATCCCTGCTAGGAGACAACTCTGATGGATGTTGAGGGGATGGCCTTTTTAGGAGGTTGTTGTTTGGGCGCAAGACATCTCACATATGAAAGCTTGGGTCTCACTCTAAAATTGCCAGCACTTGCTTCTTGAGAATAGGGGCTGTTTCATTCTTTGTACCTGACTCACCGCAGTGCTTGCCACACATTGTAGGCACTTAATGCTTGTATGTGAGTGCTGAGGTCACACAGAGGTAGTGACTGGCTAGATGACAGGAACAACACAATCCAGTGGGTGGGATAAGGGTCTATGAAAACTGGAAAGACTCTAAAGAGTACCCATGAGGACTGAGTGCAGATCTAGGTTCCAATCCTGCCTGACACTGATTACCTGAGTAACCTTGTACAAGTCACTGAATCTTCTAGGGCCTCAGTTTCCTCATCTGTAAAATGAAGGAGACAGAGTCTGAGGTCCTTAAACCTAAAGCCCTTTGACCTTCTTGAGACTCAGTTTTCCTATCAGCAAGATAACAGGGTTGGTCTATTGAAGATCCTTGAAAGTTTGGGATGCTAGTAGGCGTACTACTTACTTAGCTCACAGGGTGGTTAGAAGGCTTGTGCGACATGACAAATGTGTAAGTGCTCTGGAAACCTTAAAATGCCATATAAAAGCTGGCTGCTCTTGCTCTTATGAGTAAGGAACGCTGCATTTACTTACCCCAGCACAACTCCTAGTTCTTTCACATGAACTCTTGTGTGTCCTCGAAGATACTCAGAGAGCATTTTGCTTTTGAGATACATCTCCTGGAGTCTGTCCTCAAGATGCATTATGCACTGTGGAACAAAAACAACACAAAGGTGAGGGTCCTGTTGCAGGTTGTGGCCCACTCTCCGTAAGGATGCAAACACTGGCAGTGCCAAGGGCAGCACTGCTGAAGTGTTATCACCACCAGAACTGAAAACAACAAAATGTGGCTTCTTCCCCATCTCTTTCTTAAACAAAGAAACTCAACACAAGTGCGGCCCAGACACTATTATTCTAAGCACAGTCTTACAGTAGCAAAATTATCTTCCCTGATAGCCAGGAAATGTTTTCACACAGTAATGTTAGGTACACTAATGTTGTAGGGGTTGCATTTTAATCAGATTTTAATAATGATTAAGAAGAGCCAGGAAGTCGCTGTCCTGGGAATTAGAGCCAACTTCATTTTCTCCTTTTGTTTTAGAGAACATCAACCATCTGTGTCCTTCACCAGGGGCAAGTTTTTCTATTTTTGGCACAGGGATCTGAGTATCTTCAGCAAAGAACCTGAAGACTTTGGCAGACGGTAGGCAAGAGCAAGCTGCGACGTGTCACAGGCAAAGAATTATGAAGGAGAAGCTGTCAAGGATGCTATCAGAGCAATGTCCAACAGTAAAGAAAGATGGGCTCACAATGGAATAGCCACTGGGCAGTCCAAAATGCTCTCCTGGCATCCCATTCCCCTCATTGTCAAGAGGAGAAAAGGAAGAATCCCAGCACATCTTAGAACCTTGGGAGAACATGGACAGCAGAAGCTTAGAGTAGACTGGCACAGACAGGTGGCAGTCTACGCTGTTAGGAGGAAATGCTAACATCACGGAGAACACAGATTCATTGGATTACTGGAGTAAATTTTCCTATAAGCAATTCTTCCTATGACTTTCATGGTAATGTGTTTAATTAATACTTATGTTTGAAAATGCTGATCTTTTCCAGCTGAGGTGATCAATCACTCTACAATAGATATAAAAAATCCCCCCCTTCCCTCACCCCCGCATTTGTTGAGACTGAAACACACAGTATTAGATGGATGAAAATGTTTCCTAGTAACTGATGTGTGGTGGTAACAAATTCATGTAACATTTGGCTAATTTTAGTGAAATCTTTTCAGAACAATCTCCCTTTGTTCGACTCTTCCACTCTCAGAAGACCTGTGTGTGGACCCTGTTTTTGGTTTACGTGGCAGGCTAACCTATTTTGCTCTTTGCTTCCTCCTATTTTTCTAGCATATCACACCTTGGCCTCACATGACTCTCCACCCAGTTCAGAGCCCGTGGTTGGCCATTTCAAGGATGTGCTAGTCACCATCCTGGTTCATGTGACTTTCAACTGTTCTGTCCTGCTAATCTCCCACTATCCAGTGCCTTTGCAATAGATCTCATTCTGGTGCTAGGTGGTGCAATGGAGAAAGTGTTGGACCTGGAGTCAGGAAGAACTGAATTCAAATCCAGCCTCAGACACTAGTTGTGTGACCTCTGTCTCATTGTGTCTTCAACTGTACAATGAGAATAATAGCACCTACTTCTCTCTCTCTTTTTTTTTTTTGCTTTTTGGAAAGGGGAAGGCAGGGCAGTTGGGGTTAAGTGACTTGACCAAGGTCACATGGCTACTAAGTGTTAAATATCTGAGGCCAGATTTGAGCTCAGGTCCTCTTGACTCCAGAGCCGGTGCTCTATTCACTCTGCCACCTAGTCTCCAAAGGTTGTGGTGAGGATCAAATGAGATAATGCTTGTAAAGCTAAACTTAGGATAATGCCTGCCTTTTTTCCTCCCCCTTTCAAATCCTCACTTCTTACCAGGGTTATTATAGTTTTTCTCTTTTTTAAAATTCTATTTAATTTAATTTAATTTGCAGGTACACCTTCTTTCACTTCTACCATCCTCACCCCCTACTAAGAAAGCAAGAAAAACAAAACTCATGTTACAAACCTGTCTAGTCAAACAAAACAAGTAAGAAGTCTCAGTCTGCCCTCTGACTCCACTGCCTCTCCCAAGGGAAGTAGGCGGCCTGTTTCATCATGTTTGTTGTTGTTTAGTCGTTTTTCATCATGTGCACACTCTTCATGACCCTGTTTGGTGTTTTCTTGCCATTTCCCTCTCCAGCTCATTTTATAGATGAGGAACTGAGGCAAGCACGGTTAAGTAATTTGCCCAGGGTCACACAGCTAGTGTGTAGTATCTGAGGAGTTTCAACATGAGTCCTGTGAAACTGTGAGTGGCCATGTACTGATCAGAGTTCCCAAGTCTTTGAAAGCTATTTGTTGTTTTTATGACATAAACTGTTCTCCTTGCGCTGCTCACTTCAGGTCACATTAGTTCATACAAGTCACTCCAGGTTTCTCTGAAACCATCTCTATCATCATTTCTTATAGTACAAGAGTATTCCATCACCTTTATATACCAGGACACATCCAGCTATTCCCCAACTGATGGAAACTCCATCAGTTTCCAATTCTCTGACACCACAAAAATAGATGCTATAAATATTTTTTGTACATATAGGTCCTTTTTTTCCTTTCTTTGATCTGTTTGGGGTCAGGATCTAGTAGTGTATTCCTAGGTCAAAAGGTATGCAATTTAATAGCTTTTGGGTTATAATTACAAACTGCTTTTCATAATAGCCAGACCAGTTCACAGCTCCACAAACTGTGCATTAGTATCCCTATTTTCCCACAGCCCCTCCAGCTTTTGTCTTTTTTTTTTGGGGAGGGGGGGGAGAAGGCAGGGCAATTAATAGGAGTTAAGTGACTTACTGCAGGTCACATGGCTAGTAAGTCTGTCAAGTGTCTGAGGCTGGATTTGAACTCGGGTCCTTCTGACTCCAGGGCTGGTGCTCTATTTACTGTGCCAACTAACCATCCCTAGCATTTGTCTTTTTACTTTTATGTCATCTTAGCCTATCTGATCATAGGTGATGGAACCTCAAAGTTGTTTAAATTTATGTTTCTCTAATTATGAGTGATATGACATTTTTTTCTTACAGATATGAATAGTCTGGGTTCCTTCCTCTGAAGGCTGCGTGTTCATATCTCTTGACCATTTATCAACTGAAGAATGGCTTATAAATTTGACTCAGTTCCTATATGTCTTAGAAATATTTCTTAGAGAAACTAGCTGCATAGATTTTTCCAAAAACTTTTAAAATTTTATGGAATAAACACTGTCCATTTTACCTCATATCAAACTCTCCATCTTCTATAAGGTCAGGAACTCTTTCTTCACCCAAGGATCTGACCAGTATTTCCCTCTTTGCTCCTCTAATTTCTTTATGATATTACCCATTATATCTAACTCACGTACTGATTTGGAGCTTATAAGGATATATGGTGTAAAATGTTTGTCTATACCTAGTTTTTCTTGAATACTGAGCTCTTGCCTCAAACGCCAGGATCTTTGAAGCTTTGTCAAGCACTAGTGTCGTTTGCTTCTGTATATTGTGTATCTAACCTGTTTCGCTGGTCAGTTTCTTGATTTCCTGGCCTGGACTTGGTGGTGGCTGTTTGAATGGAGAGAAGGGACAAAGACAAGAGAGGTGGAGGTAGAGTGACAAAGTCTACTAACTGATTGGATAGATGAACTGAGAAAATGAAGAGTTCAGAAGAGGGGAACAACTGGGTGAAAGGAGGGGGAGAAGAGAACGAATTGTTTTGAATATGGTGAGTTTGAAATGCCTGTGGAATATCCAAAATGACAGATGGTGATGTGAGACTAGGGCTCAGAAGAAAGCCTAGGACTGGGTATATCCCAGAATTTGGAAGATAGATCTGCAAAAAGATGAACTGAACCCAGAGGAGCTAATGAAAGCACCAAGCAAATGAATACAAACATAGTAACATAATAGAGTATTATGTGTTATGGATACTGCATGCCACTCCTACCTCAATACAACTGTTAAATGCAATAATAAATGGTGACCGCTTCCTAAAAACTGATTTTAATGTTATATAGGTCAGAGACCCAGGATTATTATGATTGTTCAGTAAATTTTGAAAAAACTGAGTTGAATTGTAAGTGCTTAAAATTTTACCATCAGGCTTTCATGTAAGAAGGAATGGTTTTTGTTTGTTTTCTACAAGCAGTTTCATCAAACACAGAAACACATACTGAGTAGACACTAACCTGACTCTTTGTGTTACAAGATTTTGATTCAATGTTTTCATGGCAGCCAAGCATCAATACTTGGAACACTTTATTGAACACCTTGGTAACCACTGCTCCTTTCCCAGCATTTATATCTTGGGGAGGAGCTTTTGCATTTCTGCCTGCCATGCCCAGAATTTTGAAACGTCATTAAAATAACTGCTATTTTCCCTTGCTTCCCTCAAGGGTTTAGCAACCTTTACTTACATGCACTTCATTCAAATAATTAACTTTTAAAACAATGCTGATGAACATTTTCTTTTGGTCCCTATGGTCAGAAAATTAGCTACTTAAAGGTCATTTAAACTATTAAATAGCTATCCATACTTTCAATCTGAACACATTAAAGCTGAGTTATATATTTAAAGCTTTGTACACTTTCTTCCCCTCACAGAAAAAAAGTTTCGACAGTAACAACTCATACTCCTGACACCGGGCCTCATAAAAGCTGCACAAGTGACAGCCTGGCTGAAAGAAGATGCTCTAATCCAAAGACTGTTAGGCTGAATAATTCTGAAGTTCAATAAAATGTTTTTTCTGATGTTAAGAAAAAGTCCTTCATTATGTTCCTTGAAGTGAACTAGAGAAGGCAATCCTGCTTCTTGGGACAAATTCTTGCTTCTGGGGAGGGAGGGAAGAAAGTGCCCTTTGACTGGGGTCAAAAGACCAGACCTGAGCCTTCTATTCTGTTGTGACCTGTGATCGAGGCAATCCACACAAGTCCAGCAAAGCGTGTATTTAGTGCCTTGATGTGCAAGGCACTGGGGAGCCAAAGGAAATGTGAAAAGAAGTCTCTGGGCCCTCAAGGCACTTACATTCTACTGGAAGGAGGGATTAGATACATATTTCAAACCAGATGTCCTGTAGACATCTCATATGCAACAAGTCCAAACAGTTGCTCCAAACCTTCCCTTCTTCTAAACTTCCCTGTTTTTGTCAAATACAGCACCATCCTTCTGCTCACGCAGGTTCACAACTCTGGCACTGTCTTCAACTCCTCTCTCCAAGTAACTCGCCTCTCCAATCCAGTTGCCAAAGGGATTTTCCTAATACATGTTCTAACCAAATCACTCCCCTACTTTAATTCCAGTGGATTCCTATCACCTCTAGGATCAAATATCAACTCCTTTTTGGGCAGCTAGGTGGCATGACATGGTGGGTAGAGGCAGAAGACTTGAGGTCAAACTGAAGTCATTTAGTAGATGTGTGACCACGAGCAAGTCATTTGATTTGTTTATTTCAGTTTCCTCATCTGTAAAATGGGGATGGTAACAGCACTTTTCTCACAGAGCTGTTGTGAAGATCAAACGAGATGTTTGTAAAGCATTCACATAAATCCTGGCACACAGTAAGCACTATCTAAATGTTAGCTATCATAATTATTTTTGGCTTTCAAAAATCCTTCACAATCAGGTCTTTGATCTCCCTTTCCAACATTTTAAATGAGCTCTGTGCTCAGCTAACGTCACCTTCTTTCTGTTTTTCATAAATGCTACTCCATTCTCAGTCTCTGCTTTTGTACTGGCTCGTTCCTCATGCCTGGGATTAACTCTTTCCTCCCCTCCATTTGCTAAAGTCCTTGCTTCTTTCCAAATGCTTCTCAAGCGTGGCCTACATGAAGCCTGTTTCCGATTTTCCCCAGCTGAGGCCCAGAGAGGTTGAGTAATTTGCTTGAGGTCACAGAAGTAGCTAGTGCTAGAGCCAGGATTAGAACCTTTTCTGTTGTACTATACTGCCTCCTTGTCATCTGCACAGTTAAGTTTTAAATCATTCTACACGTTGACTTTGTTTTAAATAAAAATACTGAATGGCTGCCCTGAAAGTCTACTGAAAATGGATGAGCAATGAACTCTCCATTCCTTTGTATTACATACTCGACTTTTCCAAATGTGGCAAGCCCATGAACGAGGCAGACCTGTGACACACCAGGGCCTGGACTATCCACAGCAATCTTTTACTTGTTTTTTGTCTATCTTTCCCTTCCTTTAATGGCTATCTTAAGAAAAAAGTTTTCATATGCCTAGCATGACACTTTCTGCACTGAAGAGTTACTATTCAAAAAATCTCTTCCTTTAACCAGCTCTAGGCTGGACTTTGTGGTCCTTCATACGTTAATTTACCATCTTACTGAAAGTGGTAAATTGTATTCTAAACACTGGATCTTCAGAAAGTTCACACCAGGCCAAACAACATTATTTTCACCCATCCCAGTAGAGGCTTATAGACCAATACTTACAAAGTCAGCAGGAAGGCGAAGCTTATAAAGCTGTAAAATGGACTGTAGTAAACTGGACACCTGACTTGACACCAAGACCTCTTGGCCTAGTTTCATGTTGTCCATCACTTTCCTCTGGCTCGTAGCTACCTGGACACTCCATTTATCTGTGTCTGCGATAATACAGATGGCTTCTGCTATTGGCTCATCTAGCACAGGATACTGGAAAGAGAATGGCAGAATGGGTCAACAGCATTTCTGAGTGGCATCTCTGCCCTACCATGAGCTTCATTTGGATAGCTGTTTCAAAAATGAGTTTTGGAAACAAAATGAGCTCTATATCTTCACAGTGACAGAAAAAAAATATCACGATAACTATTTAACAATAATTCCAGAAGAATAAAGAAGGAAATAAGTTCCATATCCCTCAACTCAGAAGACACTAATATTTGCTGAACGAACTAAAAAGTGTAACTTTTTCCCATCAAAGGAGTACAAATAAGATAAAATTTTAGTTCTTACTGAATGACTACAGAGAACCTACTGAAGTCATCTGTGTCCTTATTCTCTACCAACATGGCTATCAGATAAAATAACTGAATGGAGATAGGAGATCTGTTGATATGATACTTAAGATGTCAAGTGAAAGTGAAGGGTGAACATTTCTGCAATGTGATAGAGGCAGCTAGGTGGTACAGTGAATAGAGCACTGGGAGTCAGGAAGACCTGAGTTCAAATTACATCTCAAGACCCTTACAAGCTGTACAACTCTGGGCATGGTACTTAATTTCTGTTTGCCCCAGTTTTCTAGACTGTAAAATGGGGATAAATAACAGCACCTAACTCTCAAAGTTGTTGTGAATATTTGTGCCTGGCACATAGCCGGTGCTTAATAAATGTGTGTTTCCTTCCTTTCTAATATACTGGAAGACTGAGCAGATCTAAAATCATAGTAACTAGCATTTTTATGGTAGTTTAAAGTTCGCAAAATCCTTAAAATACATTGTCTCATTTAAGCTTCACAACGGCCTTGTGAAATAGGCACTAGAGGTATAATTAGCCCCATTTTACAGATGAGGAAACTCAAGAGAATTTAAGTGACTTAGCCATGGTCGTAATATGCTGCTTTCTCAACAATCTGGAAGTTTTCCCCTGGGGAAATAAACGTATAAATGGGTAAAATGCACAATTTTCATCAACTTGCTATTATGGAAAAAATCACCAGCTGTTTACTATGCTACCACCACACTGTACACCAGTGGTTCTCAACTTCCTAATGCCAGGACCCTTTAATACTCGTATGTGGGTGTATCTGCATGTGGGCGGACCTGTCTGGAGATGGACAGAGGAGTGGTGTCTCAGTTCCTAAAACCATTGGAAATATGTGTTTTCTGATGGTCTTAGGCAACCCCTGTGAAAGGGTCGTTTGACCCCCAAAGGGGTCACGACCCACAGGTTGAGAACCACTGCTGTACACCTATCTGTGTGCAGTCCCCCACTCCCCCTTCTCTCTTTCTCTCTCTCTCTCTCTCTCTCTCTCACACACACACACACACACACACACATAACACACATACATACATACATACATACATACATACATACATACATACATACATACATAGGCTGCAGTTCCAGGTACTATCTGAAGAGTCAAAAAGAACCCAATGCCTGGGCTTGCTCAGGAAGATTCTGGCCAATTAGCCCTTGTCCATGGACCATTCATCTTGTATCAAACACACAAGTAACACAAGTTTTGAAGCTGGGGTGCAAAAAGGGCAGTGTACAACCTCTATAGGTTTTTAACAATTAAAATAGGTTCCATTCTCCATGGTCTTAATAAGACTGTCATTTTGCAGTTTGTTCAGTAACATTTTCTACTCGCTATGAATGAGAAAGGAGATACCTACTCAGCATTTGGTTAAAAATGTGCCACAGCTCAGGGAGAGGGAGTGGTGGGGTAATGAACTATACCTGGTGGCCACAACTTGTCGGTGACTAATTTTTCCCATACTGGTTTAGCACCTTCTCCATTCAAGGAGGCAGCAGTCAAATAAAGCCAAAATATTCAGCATTCACATTTGGCACAAATTTGTATAATTTTACACCGAAGGAAAGAAGTCATTTAATGAAGCAAGTCCTTTAACACATGGGTCCTGGTTTCCTGAACACATGGATCATTTTATGTACTCATTAAACGAGCCACACAGATCTTTTTCATACTCTCCACCCTCTAAAATGACAGCCACAGAAACGCCTCCCCACCCTGCCATGAATGACTACCCCTTGCAAATCCCTACACATTCTTTTCAAGTGATATGTATGTCATAATGCATTCACAACAGGACGGTGACAGTATGTCCCCAGCCAACATGGGCATTACCAACTAGATAATGGTGTTGAACTTTAAAAAACTTCTTTTCTAACTTCTACCACCCTCCCTCCCTTTCCTTTCTTTGTTACATATTCAAAATATGCTAGGCACTGTAAAGAACATACTTTAAGTGGTTCTTTTATTGGGAAAATCTAAAATCTAGATACATATAGGATGTCAAGGTAAAAACAATGAAGTGACCTACCTGTTGACCTTCTGTGATAAGGAGTCCTAAGTAACTGTTTGGTGGGTCACAGAAACAGTGAAGATGGGAGGTGAAATGTCCCAGCTGATCTATAAAGGCTTTATTCCAAAAGGGACTAAAGGAAGGTCATAAAAATTAGGGGAAGGGAGCTTAGTGGATTCAAGATTATTTGGGGCATATGGAACTCATAAATCAACAAATATTTATCAAGCAGCTACTATATGTGAAGCTCTAAATAGACATCCTATAGAAATGAAAGTATCTATTGCCAGGAGAATACAACAAAAATGATTAAAAACATATCACTCAATTAGAAAAACTGAATGAAGTTTAGGAAAGGTGAAAACTTTGATGGGGGTGGGGACTGAATGGCAAGGGCCTAAAATCCAAGGAACTGTAATCTGATACAGAATGATCAAGCCATAATGGATGAAAAGGAAAAACAATTCAAAATGTAACAGCATCATAGATTTAGAGCTGGATGTGACCTTTCAAGTTATCTAGTTCAACCCTTTCATTCTGCAGATGAGAAAACAGAGACCTAGAGAAATAAAGTAATATGCTCAAGACCATACAACAACTAAGGGTCCAAGGTCACATAGCCAATAGGTGACAAAAAACAAAGCCAGGATCCAAACCCGAGTGCTTAACCCCAATCCCCAGCTCTTTCTCACAGAATCATTCTGCCTCTCAAATAAGGCTAAAAACAGAAATGAATGGATCAAGATCCTCACCCTAAAAACATGCCATGAAATTTCCATGAAGGCAGACTCCAGAAACAGGAAAAGAACCTCAATGACAGCTCATTCACAGGTGAGCAGCTTTAAAGGAAACTATCAGGAGTTACCTAACCTCAAGTGACTAAATGTTTGCCATGTGGATTTCATGAGTTTTCTGGGCAGCATCCACGAGTCATCCTCTGTCACAGCTAAATGCTCTTCAGTGAGGAGGAGGAGGAAGAGGAATAGGGCAGCCGATGTTTGGGGGCAGGCAGGCTGCTGCCCAGCTCTTCAGGACTAGATGGAATCTCTCGATAGAAAGGCCTAAAGGTTCCCTAACAATGCACTCACTAGGATGTACTCATCTACAGATGACATCCATTTCAGGCACACAGTCCAAAAGAATTTCCCAGGATCAGAGAAAATCACAGGATCCCGAGATTTTAGAGCTGGAAGGAGTCTCTGAGACCATCTCGTCCAAGCCTTGCATTTTCCAAGATGAAGGAAGTGACGTCCAGAAAAACAGACTGATTTGTCCCAGTTCACAGAGCCTCTAAATATCAGAGGCAGGATTCAAATCCAGGGCTCAGTGAGTGATAGGACAGGCCTAAGCCTTTAATACGTCTTGCTCTCCTATTTCTCTCACATCGTCACAGGGCTCCAACAACAGTTCTGGAACTGCAGCAGGTGCATAATATATGCATGTCTGATTGACTGGAGGACAGACAAAGGTAGGAAGGACGAATGAACAAAAGAAAAGCAGCTGGGTATAAGATAAAGATAATGAACAAGTGGGAGACCAGACAAAAGCTATACAGTGGAGAGTGTCGTAAGCAAGGGCTGCCACTCCCTGGTACCAGGGTCCCTGGCTGCCTGACAGGCTGAACTTTAAGATAAACACATACTTAGGGCTCACATTTCTTGTGACTTCACAGGTTTCTAAAATGTGTCCCTGAGAAAAATAAACTCAACTATTGTGGATTGGATAAACTTAAAACACCATTCACACTACCAAAAAATGAGGTGAAAATGTGAAAAGAACCAGAGGAATGCTTCCATTAGCCTCCTCTTCCAGAGAAGATGTAAGGCAAGACATGAACAAGAATGAGACAGGATTAAAAAGTGTGGAAGAGTGAACAAAGTACTAGATTGGGAGAGGAGTGGGTTGGGCTCTGCTACTTATCACTTTTCAACCTGGAGTACTTCACTCCATCTCAGACCTTAGTTTCCTTATCTGTAAAATGAAGAGGGCAGCTAGGTGGTACCTGAGCCTGGAGTCAGGAAGATTTATCTTCTCAAGTTCAAATCTGGCCTCAGATACTTACTAGCTCTGTGACCCTGGGCAAATCACTTAACCCTGTTTGCTTCAGTTCCTCATCTGTAAAATGAGCTGGAGCAGGAAATGGCAAACCACTTTAGGATCTTTGCCAAGAAAACCCCAAATGGGGTCACAAGAGTCGGTGACAACTGAAAATGACTCAAATAACAACAAAATGAAGAGGGCTGGAGAAAATGATCCTAACGTCCCTTTTTGCAGTAAATCCTATGGCAGGGATTAGAGGCACACTCACAAAAAAGGAAGCCCTTTAGTTAATCCATCTCTGAGGAAAGAAAGAATTTTTAAAATTTCAGGATCCAGGAAAGGAGATTAGGGTTTGATACAAAAATACAAGCATTTGGCCTTCCCCACCTTCCACCTCCAACACATACACATTATTCCCACCACCCCCATGATTTCAACTATTAGAAATTCTCAAAAGGGATTCCTTAAGGCATGTGTCCCCTCACGATGGCGTCGTCCAAAACTATGGACTGGACTCCTTATCAATGCAAAGAACTTTGAAGATGGAACTTTTTGTTTCCTTTGAGGCAGAGCTGGTATTCTTATGGTTTGTCTGTAGAAGTGATTTAATGGTGAAACCTGCCAAGTAAACTCTGGGTCCATCTACACACTTAAGGCAGGCTGCCTTTGAATGATTCTGCTCTCCTCCAGCAGTGTAAAACCCAACTGAATGACTTAAAACAACCAGCACTGGATAATAATTGCTTGTTGAAAGGCCCCTGCCAGATGTGTCCCCTGGCTAGTCTAAAGATAACCTGATTTTTAAAAAGGGGGGGGACCTTGGTATTGCTTAGACATTCACCTAGGGTCCGAAACTAGGGCTCAGATTGGTTACAGTCTGCCAGAGAGAATGAAAATACTACTGCTACCACCTGGACCACCAACCACCTTCCCTCACACCTTGATGGAAACAGTCCAGGATCCTGAAACCAAGAGCCTTGGGAACATCAACGCTTCCAGTCCACTGCCTGCAGCTGTCATACTGGGAAGCAATCCCTGTAGAGGTGCAATCTGGACACTGCTCCTACAGGTGCTACAATCACACCTACAGAAGATCCAGAAAAGAAAGTCATCTCTACCAAAATCCTTGGCATTGTTCAATGATTTTGCAAAGCACTTTATATAACATATCTTGTTTAAGGCTCCCAACTCTGAGGGTCAAGTGTTGTTGTTATCCTCATCACACAGAAAAGGAAATTGAGTCTTGCAGAGGTTAAGTGACTTGCTTAGGGTCAAATAACCAGTATGTGTCAGACGATTAAGTCTTGACTTCCTGACTCTGACCCTATGCTATGCTGCCTCTATGAAAAAAAAGAAAACGACATAAACTGACAGTCTTGGGAGAATAAGTGTCAAGTGGCAAAGGCTCTCATTCTCCTTTCCCATAGCCAGAAAAGCAGGCTTAGACAATTCCTCCTTTTTTGACTGAATGTTACTAACGGTCTCATCATTACCTTTATTTAAAAAAAAACCTGATAACTCCCACAATGTCATTCTCTAAGTTTTCTGATAATGTGAGGTGCAAATAATTTGTGAGGTACAAAATGAATTAGGCCAAATGCAGAATGTTACAAACAATGGCTTTCACTCTATTTTGGTTTGGCTGACAGAGACTGTAGTCGCTATTATTTATCTTCTTTTTACAGATGAGAAAATGGAGGCTGGGCAAGGTGAAGGAATTGTCCAGGGTCACCAAGTAAGGAAATGTTTGAACTCAGGGTTTCCTGACTCCTAGGCCAGCGGTCTTGGTTCTATGTTACTTAACTACCTCAAGTTCAAATTTTTCTTTTTTTGACTCCTCCCCCCATTAAACCCATATCAAAGGGGCTCATGCATGGCTTATGACGTTTAAGAAACACGATCTCTTTTATTAATATTTTTCCCCCAAACTGAGAAAACCAATTAAAAAAACACAAAAAACTGGAACAGAGGAGTTATCAGGTACTTCCTTCAGACTCCTGACCAGCAGCCAGCATGGCCAATCCAGAGGCAAGGAAACTGAGGCCAGCTGAATGAGTCATTGCTGGATCTTCGCTGATTATCCCTTTCCCTGCCATGGCCAAGTCAACCTCCTTTTGTTAACTGTAAATGGTCTGTGAGTGTCTCATTTTGTTCCAGTTCTGAACCTAGAACACCAGATGGGTCTGCCTGACCTACAATAATATCCCAGGAATTTTCCAAGCCAAATCACCCATTTTTTTTGTATTTTTGTTGTGTCCTATTATCTCATGTACACTACCCTTTGGCACTTTTATAGAATATAAGTTGTCTTTAAACATTCTAGTTTGATGTAGCTTCTTTTTCCTTGTTGAAAGAATGCTTGTTTGTTTGTTTTTTTTTGGGGGGGGGGGGTGTGCAACTGGGGTAAAGTAACTTGCCCAGGGTCAACACAGCTAGTGAGTGGCTGATGTCACATCTGAACTCAGGTCCTCCTGATTCCAGGACCAGTGTTTTATCCACTATGCTACTTAGTTCTGGGCACTTAAAGAGTTTCAAATCAGAAAATAATTCCATTTCCTATAATCAGGTCACTCTCCCAAACCACAAGAGCTTTGCCATGATAGGCTGCCCTCCTTGCTTACACCCAAGTGCATCTGTGTGCTCTCAGTCTGAGATGTTCCTTGGGCAAGAAATCTTTACTGCCACCTGAAGATAACTGTCAGAGTTCCTTGTCAAAACTTATTTCCTCAGTATCTTCTCAGGATTCTAGCTGGCCATGAGGACACAGAGAAAGTGCTTGTTCCAGCGTGGAACTGTTCTGTCTGGTCTAGTGTGACCCAGAGGACAGAGGCAGGACCTTGAACATGGGAGGCCAAGTCCCCCACAGGCTAGGATCCAACTAATGGCCACATCTGAAGATGGGCCAAAGCTACTTGCCATGTCCAGAGTGACAAGAGAAACAGGCAAAAAGGACATTGTCTGCAGAATCTAGAAAAAGACGCTAAGGGACAACGAGATTCAGGTGACCAAATGAAAACAAGTAGAAGGACAGAGCAGTAAATAGATCTTAAAGAGAAAGCTAAAAGACAAGTCAAGAGATGTTAAAGATAGCCTTCTCTGTCAGGTATGGGATGGATCAGATCTCCTAAGGTCTCTTAATTCTCAGCCTCTGTGCTGCTGGCTCCAGAGTGGCTACAAAGGGCCTATGGCAATTTATTGTACTTGAGTAGTCGGGAGTGTGTGTGGGTTCATGGGAAGGGGGATCTAGAGTAAATGAAGCCCCATCTTCCTGATGGGCCAACCAGTGTAGGTGGTGCAGGATCATTTCCCTAGATCCCTGAATAAAAGGTCCCTGCTGTAGGTCCTGTGTGTGTGTGTGTCCATGTGGGGCAGTCAGAGGAATGTCTGGAAAGCAGGGAAGGATAAAAGGGCAGCCAAATCAGGGGCTCTGAGGGACTGCCAGAAGCAAAAGCAGGTCTCAATCAAGGAGAAAGGGCAATGGCAGGCTGCTTTTCTAAGCGTCCTCTGCCTTGAACCCAAATTATTCCTCTGGTCCACAATACCTTTCCCCCTTCTCTACAAATCCAACCTCTCTTCCAGGCTCCAAGCCAGGTCCTATCCCTTATGTGTTCTCCAACTTCTCTAACCCACATTCTTTTCTTCTATGGAGCTTTCTGTCAATGCCCATCACTCTGTCATTCATCACATGCTCTCATGTACTATGCTATAATGGGAATGGGAATTTGAAGATCTTCCCTGCCCCTTAATAGACATAGGGGGGAGTTGAAGAGCTCCCCTGCTTTGAAAGTAAACTCTGCCCCCTAATAGGCTGAATGTAGTCACATGGAGCCTGTGATAGGAGGAATTTTGCTGAAGCAGAGCTCACAGGAAGCTAGTTCAGAGCTAGCAAGATGATGGGGGACAGAGGACCTCGGGTAAGGAGACAGACATTTGTGAGTAAATGTTGATCCTGTATTGGTTTGCAGGAAGGCTGAAGGATGCTGTGGCTCTCAGCGTTATTATAGCTTCTGAATATCTTTGGTACTATGATGGAATTGGCTTATTGGTTTGGAGATTCAATTTTCTAGTGTCTAAATAAATCCTTCAGTTCTTCCTCTATCTGGAGAATCTGGTATATTTTGCAATCAAACATTATGTAATACTTATAACCATGGTCTTTATCGTGATCGTGGGTGCTGTAAATATTGCATTGGTGCTACATATGCTAAAGTTGTTTTGGAACATCTTGTTTCTTCCAAGGAGACTATTAATGTCTTGTGGGTGGGGGAATGTTTTAGGTCTCTTTTAGTCCCCTGAGAACAATATAATGGGCATTTGACAAAGACTTTGAACTGATCTGGGCTACCCAGCTTTTCTTTCAGTTGGCTGGCAATCCAGTTCATATTGATCCAGAGATACAATTATACTTTATTTCCTTCTTAACTGCTTTACTTAAAGGGATGGTGCTCATAAAGTTGAAAGCTCTACATAATTATTACTATTCAAGTGTGTCCCATCATTTGGTGGTTAGAGTGAAGTCAGCTAATCAACTTCTAAATCAGTCAAGATTAAGAAATCAGCTGGGTCTTTCTGCCTACCTGCTGGGACACACTTGTTTCTCTTCACAACAATGCTAAACATGATGGCTAAGTATTTCAATCATATGGCATGGAAGGGAAATCAAGGCAAAAGAATCTACTTTATAAAGTCAGAGCTAGTCAGGTGGTCAGTTCAGGTTCTCCCAACATCTAGATCAATGATTATACTGTGCTCTTTGAAACAGAGAGCTTATTAAGTGATGGAAGCACCTTATGTATAGGACAACGGTTTTAGATCATTTTAACTTGTTACAAGGGAGAAAGTCTATTAAAGTCTAACCCACATTCTTGTCTGTTATTGGAATGTTATCTATATGGAGATATAGATATACAGATATCTCTATATATATCTTTAAGGTTTGCCAAATACTCACCACATAATATTAGGTCACTTCAGCCTCACAACAATTCTGTAAGACAGACGCTATTAGCTATGAGGTTTTTTTCAGGGGGGGGGGGGGCCTGCTTTTTGAGGGGGGAAGGCAGGGCAATTGGGGTTAAATGACTTGCCCAAGGTCACATGGCTAGTAAGTGTTAAGTGTCTGAGACTGAATTGGAACTCAGATCTCCTGACTCCAGGGCTGGTGCTCAACTGCACCACCTAGTGGTCCCTTAGCTTCATATTATAGATAAGGTAAGTGAGGCTTTGAGAGGTGGAAAAAATGTGTTCTCTAGTTATACAGTTCCTATATAACTATACAGTTATAGAGCACAGTATAAGTGTCTGAGGTGGGATTGAAATCTGGGTCTTCCTGATTCCAAGTGGAACATTTTTTTTTTCTACTGGCACATAACCCCTCACATATACAGCACTTTAAAGCTTTGAAGAAATGACTAGAACAAATATCATTTCCCCCATTTTATAGATGAGGAAAACAAGGCTCAGCAAAATTACATGACCTATTAGTGCCCAGTTAGTAAGTGTGGTAGCAGGGATTTGAACTCAGATCTCCTAAGTCCCAAAACCCTCAACTACACTCTAGATCCCAAGAAGACACTTCCTTCTGCTTGGTTGCCTACATCCATAACTGGTTCCCAAAGAGACATCAATGAGCACCATGGCACGGGAATCATCAGTGACAAACCCAGTTGGCAAATGAACCAGAGCAAGGGAAGGGGTGATTTATGGTAGCACTAATTAGAAGTGGCTCCTGGCTTCTTTGCTTTTCTCTGCACTACTCTGGATAGCCAAGCATGAATTCCTTTGGCTACATGTGAGATGCATTTAATCATTCTTTACAAGATAGTTCTGGGGAGTCAAATAAGTTCATTAAGCTGAACTTGAGTAAATGGATGCCATGTGACAGAATACCTTTCAATGGCTATCCCCACTGCTTCAGCACCTTGACTTAAAAATATTAGCTCTTATAGGATTGCAAAAAAGGACCTTAATTAACCACACAAAGAACAGGAGATGATTAATGTAGTCATGTTCACCTTCACAGCATCCCCTCTACTCCATTCCAAGTGCTCACTTCCTCTTATCTGTTCTGCTGCCCCTTAGCGGAGATCACACCTCTGGGACCACTTCACCCAATGCCTCTGAATCATTGCCTCTAGCCTATTTCCCTCAGACCTTAAAGACTGTGTGTTCTTTGGCTAATTTGCCTCCCCTCTGGATGGCAGAGAGCCAGGAACAAGGAGGAAGTCTGCAGAGATACTGGACTGCAGAACACTAAGCTTTTGGCTGACAGGAATCTCCCCAAAGCCGCACCTCCCCCTCAAAAAAAACCCACACACGGTGCTTAAATACACCCTTCAGCTAATTTATTTAAATTAAAAATAATGATTTTTAACACCATATCTCCTAAGGGTTTCCTAAGTGCTGAGAGCTATCACTGACAGCTGATTCAAAGAGAGACAGAAAATAACAGCAGAAAGAGTCTGGAGTGGGGTCAGGGTTGAGTCCTGGGTTCAGATCCCATCTCTACCTCTGTGACCTTAGACAACTGCAAATGGGGGCATTAGATGAGATGACCTGGAAGGTCCTTTCCAACTCTGCACAATCCTCTGAGATTTATCTCCCATTTACACTGCTTATATTTTGTATGTGCAGAGGTGTTTGCACCTTGTCTCCCACATTAAAAGCTCTTTGTTAGAAGAAATTATGTTTTTACCCTTCTTTGTATCCTAGCTTAGACTAGTGCCTCATACACATCGTATGCATTATAATGCTTGCTGACTCACTGACAACAATTTACAAGTGCACTGAAGATGGAGGCCCATTGTGCTGGTGAAGTGATCCTCTGCCTCCACAGTATGACTTCAGGGACCCAAATATAACATACTCCCCACCCCTGAACTGCTCAAACATAATCTGATATTCTACCATTAAAGATTTTGTTCCTCTAGGTTAGTGCTTATCTCTGAGCATTCTCTATTAAAATGCCACTACCTTTTGAACAAGTTAGCAATTAAAAACGTGTAAGATGTGACCAGCTAGTTACCTTAGTGTTAAATAATTTAACTTCTGTCCCATGTAGCTGACTGAAATTAAGGTTCTGAGTGAATGGAAATTTTAATGAGGTTAGGAGGGGGAGGGCACTTTTGGGGGAGGAAAGAACTGGGGAGGGTGGTACAGGAGGCAGCTCTGGGAAGAACAGGGCACAGTAAGAGGGCACTGAACACCTGAAGGTGGACTTCAGGTGTAGGAGAGCTGTTCTCTTTCTATATCCATATATTCCTCACTCCTACATAGGGATGGTCCCAAATCCTATATGATGCAGATGGCATCCTCTGTGAAAGGGTTCAGAGATCAGTAAGATCCTGGGAGACAAACTACAGAGACTTTTAAAAAAGCTCGTAAGATGTTTACTGGGTTAAGAGTTAGAAGGCAATGACTGAAGAGATCATCTATCTAGTCCAGAGGTTTGAACATGGAACTCATAACATTTGAGTGAGGCCCTGAACCAGACTAAAATGTAATTGGGAAATACTTAACACAAGAAATAAAAATAAAACAAAACATAGATAATGGATCCTTATTTAAGATTTGGTGGCCCCTGTCTTTTTTTGAATCTGAAATCACCTATCTAGTTCATCCCTCATTCATTTTGTAAATGAGGAAATGTGAGCCCTGAAGTACCCAAGGAGGTTACACAGAGTTAAGGAGCACTGCCAGGATTTAAACCTCTTTTCTCAAACTACAAACTGAGAGTTCTTTCTGCTATATCACATGGTGCACAAGACCAAAAAGGGCCCTTAGTACACTGAGTTGTATTTAAAAATCAGGGATTGGGTAAATGTTAGCTTATTGCAAGAGAAAGAGGCAAAGATCCTGGAATCTATGAATGTTTAGTGGGTAATAATGCTCATCAAATATGTCATATTATATCTCTGTGCCCACACGAAACAGGAAATTCATTCTTCTTTCATCCTATAAGTTCCATTTTTTATTTCTTATAGACATGAAGATTGAGGAACAACTCACCTGTGGCAGGGTTTAGGTGAACTCTCTGCCCAAAGTGGCCAAATGCCCGGAGTAGAATTATCGATTTAAAGCTAGGAGAGACTTTAGGGGTCATCTAATTCGACTTCTTATCAATGAAGAAACCAAGTCTTAGTGAAGTTGAGTGACTTGTTCAAAGGCATACAGGTAAATAACTGGCAAAATTGACATCTGAACACAGGTCTTCTGACTTCAGATCCAAGATTCTTTCCACTATACCATACTGTAAGATATGGGTTTTTTTTTGTTTGTTTTAAGGGAACATCTCTGTCATCAAATCCACTATCTTGAAGACCAGAACAAAGATTCTTTTACTGGAATCCTTAAACTTTTTTTAAAATAGAGGGTTTTTTTGTATATAGTATTTCAGTAGAATTTGTTTCCTCTGTAATCCTATGTATTTAATTTTATACATTTAAATATTCTGAGAAGGGGAGTCCATAGGCTCAGCCAGATTGCCAATGGGGTCTATGTCACACACAAAAATTAAGAATCCCTGAGTTAGATTCAGCATTATTAGTATGGGGTTTCAGGTCTTTTTTTTATATACTGCTAAGACCAGGAAAAATTTAGGTTGTTAAAAAAATATTATGGGTTGTACTGTACCAGAAATTGAGTCAACTGCCAAAGGGACCTTCTCATGTGACTTTGGGAACTAATTAACTGAGTTAAAAACAAGGAGGCTGACAACATAAATGAAGGAAGGAATGCCCATGACATCTTGGCCCAGCTTCACTTCACTCCCTGGAGTTCTCATCAGCCACCATGTATACCTTTTGCAGCTCTCCTTCCCCCTACCTACCTTCCAGTTCTGTAACTACAATCAAATCAGCCCACAATTGCTCTGGGTAAGACTGTATCAAACTACTTCCACCAACTATTCCTGTAACTTTCCAAACCAAAGTATTCCTCCTGCACCACCACATTCCTCCATTTATTGTCTGCCTCTCTTAGTATCTAAGTTCCTTGAGGAAAGGTGCTGTTTTTGTTTTTACTGCCATGTCCATAGTGTTTGGTACATAATAAGTGCATTATAAATGTTATCCATTCATCCTCCATTCATTCATCCATTCATTCCCTACACAGGGTATACAGAAAGACATGGATAAGCATTACATAGTATGAAAAAACGAATGGATGGGAAGTGATTTGCACCAGGGGATGGAGTTCCCATACTAATGAGATCCCTGAAAGGAAGTGACACACAGGAAGAGGAATGGTGACTTCCAGGTAATGATTAATGTGCCAACTTAGAAAAGGGTGATATGTGAACCAAAGTATTTACTGATTGTCTAACATGCAAAAGTAAAAAACAAAAATAAAAAACTTACATCAAGCAAGTTCAGTTTGGAAGCCTTCCTTTATAATACTATTGGTATTAAAGATTTTGATTGCCCTCAAATGTTTGTGCTTCAATTATTAAAAGATTCATCATTTAATTTGCTGTCATTCAGGAGCTTCAGTCATTTTTCGACTCTTTGTTACCCCATTTGGGATTTTCTTGGCAAAGATACTGGAATAGTTTGTCATTTTCTTCTCCAGCTCATTTTACAGATAAGGAAATTGAGGCCAACAGGGTTAAATGACTTTCCCAAGGTCACAGAGCTAATAAGTTTCGAAGGCTGGATTTGAACACAGAAAGATAAGTCTTCTTGACTCCAGGCCCAGTAACTACTCTGCACTCTGGCACCATCTAGCTTTATTTAATATTGTGAGCTTGAGTGATATATCACTACTCGGCATATATACTCCAAAGAGGTAAGAGGCAGTAGAAAAGGACTTATATATACAAAAATATTTACAATTCTTTCTTTGGGGGGTGGTAGCAAGGAACCGGAAATAAAGGGGGTACTCATCAATTGGAGAATGAATGAACAAACTACCATATATGTTTACAATGGAATATTATTGCACCAAAAGAAATAACAAAAGAACAGCTTCAAAGAAACCCAGGAAGATTTATATAAAATGATGCAAGGTGAAGTGAGCAGAATCAGGGGGAAAATACAGACAATGATAATGAAAACAAAGCAAAACAAATGCAAAAGGCTTAAGAACTGTGATGAGCTAAAAGACAACCCATATTGCTGAAGATGAATGATGGTCACATTTCCACCTAGTGACAGAGGACTATCATTACACGGGAGGAATGGAAAGTTCTTAGTCTGGGGTTCATGACTTTGCATTTCTTAATGATGACTGGTGACTGCCCTGCACTCTAACTGGACTCCTTGGCAATACTTTGTAATATTATATTTTCTGTTTTATGCATTGACATGCATTCTAGGCTCTGCCAATCTGCCAAGGGCTCCATGACACAACAAAGGCTAAGAACTCCTGGTCTAGAAGGAGGGAATCATCTAACCACTTAAAGACACAGTCAATGTGTGCATTTGTTTTGTTTTACTATAATTAACCATTACAAGAGAGGGCTTTTATGGAGGAACAGAGAAGATGGTGGTTAATGAGTGGGTTGTGATAGTGTTGTGAGAAAAGTAGCAATGAAATTTTAAAATATATAGAGAGAAGTTCAAAAGGGCAAAGAGACAAAACAGGGTATTATTGATGCTATTGCATTAAATTTAATACATATTTTTAAAAAAGAAGCCATATATAAGAGATTCACAGTTTGCTAGAATTCTCTTTTCCTACTCTTCTCTGTACATGGAAACATTAAATGTTTGTTAAGTTCAAAGTTAAAGAAAAAGAATGGTACAAACCCTGCAAATCCATGGAGATCTATGTTTTTTTCTCTTGGGCTGATTACAAGGAATGGCTTAATTACCTTGGATCTTTGTGAGCGCACTACAGGCAGGGCTTCGGAGCCATGCTCCTCCTGTGAGATGCAGCCACCACCACCACCTCCCTTGTGATATTTCTGATGTTCAAGCTGTTGATGCTCTTAAGATTCAACAGAAGAGTCTGCTATCTCCAAATGTTACTCATTTTATAGATTATTCTGCAAATGCCTGAGAACCTCGGAAGGGAGGTTTTGCACATATGTAATGTTCATATGCAGGGCCAAAGTCTCTGAATATGCTTTGTCAGATATCAAGGGGGAAGGAAAAGTGGTCACTTATGTCCCTAGAAGGTAATAGGATATGAACAAGTCAGGATGGTGGCAAGTGGATTTTCATACCCTTTGCACAGATGCAAGAGGCAAAGGCACTACTAAGTTCTGCCATCCTCATGCTCATGGAGGCTCTCCTTTTCCCCTCTTTTTCACACCCACACCCCCTGCCCATGCCAGCAACTTATAGCAGGGAGAAGACAATGTCTTTGGAGTCAAAAGGCTGAGTTCAATTCCAGTCCTCTACTTACAGGCTGTGTGACCACAGGCCCATCACTTCTCTGAACCCATTTCCTGCTCTGTGAAATGGAGATCACACTAAGCTGTCAATCATACTGAGCTGTTGTGAGGAAAACTCACTGTTAAATTTAAGAATGCTATATAAATACAGGCTACTCTTATTAGCAAAGAGAGAGACACAGAATACCAGGGAAGATGTCAAGTCCCCTGCCCAGGGTCACTGATTGTCCAAGAGTCACAGATAGAGAAGATGGTAGTCTTTTACCGTATGAGAGAAGGAGTGAAACAGCACACAAAGGGACAACAGGCACAAAGAAAGCTAAATATTATTTTTACTAAGCTAATGTCATTCAGCTGTGTAATCTTGCTGGGTAGCAAAAGTTAACAGTTTAAGAAGTGAGTGACAGCTGGTATCTGGGTTAAGTAAAAACATGTGACTAAATACTGGAAAAGCAGAAAAACAGAGATACATGAAAGACACCAAAAACCAAACACGGAGTGTACCAATCAGGCCAGAAGTACCAGCAGGGAAACAAGGAGGGCACATTTTCCAGAAGCCAAAGAACAGGCTTGTCAGCTGTGAACTTCACAAGGGGCTGACTTGTAGCTGACTAATGAGAATACTGTCCTTGGGCAGGGGAAGGGGACATGAACCAGCTCAGTCATGAGCACAGGAATAGTGAGCGCAGCACTGCTTCAAAGAATGTGAAATCCAGGACAGTTTTTAGTTTTGTTCCAGGCTCAGCTACTCCAGTGCATCCTCCATTCTGCCACTAAAGGTGACTTTCCTGAAGCACAAGTCTGATCATGTCATCCTCCTCACTCAATAAACTCCAGTAGCTCCCTATTGCTTCCAGGATCAAATACAAAATGCTATTTGGCATTCAAAGCCTTGCAATAACCTAGCCCTCCCTCCTACCTTTCTAATCTTCTTTCACCTTACTTTCCAACACATGGTCCTCAATCCAGTGACATTGGCCTTAGGGCTGTTCCATGAACAAGACCCTCCATCTCTTGGCTATGGGGATGCTATACCCCATGCCTTGAATGCTCTCCTTCCTCCACTCTGACTATTAACCTCCCTGGCTTTCTTCCCAACTAAAGTCCTACCTTCTCCAGGAAGCCTTCCCCAACTCCTCTTACTTCCAGTGCCTTACTTACATTAATCATTTCCTATGTACTCCATATATAGCTTGCTTTGCATATACCTGTTTGCACATTTTCTCCCCCCATTAGATCATAAACTCCTTGAAGGCAAAGTCTGTATTTTACCTCTTTTTGTATCCCCAGTGCTCAGCACAGTGCCTGGCACATAGTAGGCACTTAAAAAATGTTAAATGATTGATTGGATAGCAGAAGATAATTAATAAATGCTTCCTGGATTAAATCTGTGCTGTTTAACATTTTTAACAAAGACCGAGATAAAGGCATGTTTATCAAATATGCAGATAATACAAAATTGAGATGGATAGGTTAACATATCAGGTGACAGCTGAGATCCAAAAAAATCTTTACAGGCTACAGTTCAGGGCTGTATCTAATAAAATGAAACTCAGAGGAAATAATGTAAAGTCTCACACTGGGAGTCAAAGCAATCAGCTACATGAGTAAAGCTGGGGGAGAAGCATGATAGACAACAATCTATCTAAAAATCTGAAGGGGTCATGAGTCAGTGGTTTAATACAACAAACAAAAGCTAATGAAACTGAAGAATAACTTACAGGATTAAGAAAGTGACAGTCCCTCTGTATGGCACTCGGTCAGATTGCACATGGAATACTTTGTTCAGTTCTGGGATCAGAGCTCAGGAAGAATATAGGATAAGCTGAAGGGCAAGTCCGCCGAAAAAGACATTCAGAATTGACAACAGGTAAAAGGGATCACAGATTGAGAACTGGAAGGGACCTTGGAGGTCATCAAGTCCAATCCATTCTTCTTACAGATGAGGAGACAAAGGTCCAGAGCAGTTTTGGTCAGCAGTGGGTCGGTCTTTGAGACAGTCTGACACTTTCTCCCTGACACTGCTCTTCTAGCTGTGTCACAAACAAGATGCTCCATCTCGGCTCTGTCACCCATGCTCAGAATGGCCTCCTCCTTCCTTATCCCCACCTCCTGCTTTCCCTGGCCTCCTTCAAGTGCCAGCTAAAACCCTTCTGTAGGAAGGGTTTCCTAATCCGTCCCCTCAGGTTTAATGACTGCCTGTTTAACTTGTATATTGCTTGCTGTCTTTTCCATGAGATCATGAGCTCCTCGAGGGGTAGGGGTTGTCTTTTGCCTTTCCTTATCTCCCCAGCACTTAGCACAGTCTCTGATCCACAGGATAAATGCCTTATTGTCTGGCTGACTGACTGACCCAAGGTCTTCTGACTCCAAGTCTAGGTCTATATCCATCCCTTCATCTCTGCTGAAAGGCTCTGAGTACGTGACATATGAGGAGAAGTGGAAGGAAATGGGGATTAATCTAGTGAAGAGAAGACTCAAGGGGAAACATGAGAGCTATCTTCAAACATGTGAAGTCATGTGGAAGATGGATTTCCTGTTAGTCCCTAAAGGGTAGAACCACAAGCAATGGATAGAAGTTGCAAAAAATAAAAATAAGAACCAAATTTAGGCTTTACATCAGGAAAAAGTGACTAACAATCAGAGTGATCCAAAGGTGGAATGATCTGCTTTGGGATAGCCCAGTACCTCTGGAACAAGGTCATACTGGACTAGGTCTTTAAGCAGAGACTGGCTGACCAATTATGGGTAATGTTGGAGACAGGATTATTGTTCACATATGGGTTGGATTAGATAGCCCTCAAGGTCCCTTGTAACTCTGGAATTCTGGGACACCCAAAGTCTGACATGCCATATGGAAGGAGGCTTCCTGACCTGCTGAGGATGGATGAGCCTGGGACAAAGGACTCCTTTAGGTCAATCCAGTGAACCCAAGTGGGTGAACTTCCCCACATCAGCAATAAAGACACCATTCTTAAGAGTCAAAGGCCATGAGAGAGCCAGCTTAAACAAGTTCATTCTTTACACTTGGTCTAGAGAACATCAGAAACTTAGGTGTCATTTTGCCCAGGATTAGGCAGATATTTTTATATGTGTTTTTTAATTACTTCATTCTGCTGTATTATTTCTGCACTTATGTATACCTTTTTCCTTTGCAAATAAGGTCTGGGAAATGTACTCTTTGGGGCAGAAATATCTGGAGGCAGTGATGGGATCTGACAACAAGAGTGAGAAGAAGAGTTCAGATATAGCTCAAGGACCCGGGAAAGTGCAAAAGGCTCAGTGTCTTAAGTTGGGGTTCAGTGATCAGGGATGTTTGACTTTGGGGCCAAATGCAACCCCAGCTAGTGGTACAGGGAGCTGATGGGTTTGGGCCATACCCAATATGGGATCATAGATTTAGGGTTGGGAGAAACCCTAGAGGTAACTTAGGCAAACCCTTTCATTTTACAGATAAGAAAACTATGGGCTGGAAATGTGAGATGACTTGCCCAAAATCAAAATAAGCAATAAAGCTGGAATTGGAAGCCAAGTTCTCTGAACACAAGGTCATCCCTCTTTCCCTCTATGGCTTGCTCTCTTCAGGTGAGGCTATGATGGGATGCTGGTTCTAGGTCTGTTTTAACAAGTAATAATTTAGCTCTCTCACTTCCCCTACTCCTAAATCTAGAAAAAGTGAAGGGAATACAAACAAGTAGATACATCAAAGTTCACATTATCTTACAATTCATATTCATTCAACCAGAGGCATGGTTCAAGCCAAATTTCACCACAGACAACCTCCCTCTCTTTGCAAATGGCAATTAGGTTAATACAACTGGCTGGGAATGAGTAAAGGACAATGTGTGCGTGAGAAAGGATAAAAAGAGGGGAGGAAGATTCTGTCTGCTATGAAAAACTAAGTATTTCAATCTTCCAACAAAAAAGCAGCTCTCTCTGAATATAAATAACATTGTTTTCCATTCACCTGGAGTGGACAGAAAAATGGTTAGTTTCATGGCTTTCATAAAGTTACTGAGTTTCGAAGGACTTGGGAACTCATCAGCAGCTGGGTACCACAGTGGGTAGAGCACTGGGCCTAGAATCAGTAAAACCTCCGTTCAATTCCCCACTTAGACACTCACTAACAGTGTGACCCTAGGCAAGTCATTTAACCACTACTGGCCTCAGTTTCTTCATTTGTAAAATGTAGATAATAATTACACCTACCTCAAAGGGTTGTGGATCAACTAAGTTAATATTTATAAAATGCTTTGCAAATCTTAAAGCACCATATAAATGCTAACTATTATTTCTGTTGTTGCTAATTAGCCTCTATCTGCCCCAGCTTCCTCTTTTGGAAAATGTAGGTAATAATAGCAGCTACCTCACAAGGCTACTGTGAGAATCACCATGAGTTAATGTATATAAAATATCCTGCAGTGCTATTATATAATTGCTAGCTATGAATATTATTCCTATGTGCCCAACGTGATTTGCACAAGTTTTATGAGTCTAAGTTCTAATTTCACTTTCTGAAATTAAACATTCTTTAAGATAAATCAACTTCTTTTATTAAAAAAAAGGTACTAATGTCTTTTTTATTTTTGCACCAGTCATTTTCCAAATATGTCTGTCTGTTACATACACAGACACCCCCCCCCCCCACACACAGACACACACACACAGACACATACAGACACTCATACACACTTTGGCTACTCCAGGGTTACAGGGTTTCTGGCTAAGAGCAAAACCAGTGGGGGATATTTTATAGTTCTGCTGTGGAGAATTCTTTCACCAACTACTTAAAATTCTTGATAGAATTCGACTATAAAACTACTTAAAAGCTCAACCAAAGAATGACAAATGCCATGCATTGAACTGTCATTGACATTTAAAAATTGTTTTAAAAGTGGTTCAAAATAAATCACTTTAGAACAGCTTTAACATCTCATTGATACAGTCAAAAATACCAGCTATGATACAGTGGCTCAATACATTCCCCATTATAAAAATGGTTACTGCTTATTTTATAATTCTTTAGAGAGCAGTGATGTGATATGCTGCTTATATAATATTGAAGAGTTAAAGGGACTCATTTAATTTTCAGTTAAGTATCTCAAGGAGAATTTTCATGAGTAAAATCATTTAAAAACCATGCTGGACAATGCAGTCCCTTAAAATCCAATATTAATACAGGAAGAACACTGCTGCTCTTAATAGTCAGAGGTTGTTGTTCAGCTGTATCTGACTCTTCTTGACCCCTTTTGGGGTTTTCTTGGCAGAGATACTGGGTTGGTTTGCCATTTCCTTCTCCAGCTCATTTGACTAGGAAACTGAGGTAGACAGGGTTAAGTGACCTGCTCACAGTCACATAGCTAGTAAGTGTCTGAAGCTAATTTGAACTTGAGAAGATGAGTCTTCCTGACTCCAGGCCCAGCATTCTATCCACTACTCCATTTAGCTGCCCAGTGGACCCATGTACAAATCCTGCCTTTTATCTCTGGTACACTTGGGGCCTTGGAAAAATCCTAATTTCTGTGGCAATTAGTATCCTCATTTGCAAAATAATGGGGTTGACCTATGTGATCCTTCCAGTTTTTTCCTATTCGAAACCTTATCTATCACCCTATAATCAGAGAAGTACCTGCAATAATAAAAACAACAGCTCACAATGCTTTTCTCACAAGTTTTCTTAATTCAATTAAATGAATATTTATTAAGTGCCTATTATGTTCAAGGCACTGGGAACATAAAGATAAAATGGAAAGAGTCCCTGTCCTGGAAAAGTTTACCTTCTTGCTTCAGAGATACATGGAGAAGATAAAGAATTCATTTGAAAACAGAGGGGTCACCGACACCTTTAGCATCCAGGGAAGGGCTTCATAACAGAGGTGGCACCTGAGTCATGTCCTGAAGAAAGATATGGATTCTGGGAGGCAGAGTTAAGAGTGCTCCAAGTACGGGGGAGAATAGTTTTTGCAAAAGCATGGAAAGAGGAGATGTAAGATCCAGTTTAGAGAACAGCTACTAGAGTAGTAATAGCTGCAAAGGGTCTGTAGAGGGCCATAAGCGCCAGAAAAAGGAATGTGCATTTCATCCTAGAAGCAACAGGGAGCCAATGAAAGTTTTTGGGTGAGGCAGTGACACAAGTCAGGCTTGTGTCACGAGCAGACTATTTTAATATTGTACAGACAATTCTTCCACAAAGGTTTATGATAATTCATCAAGATGGCATGATTATGCAAAAAGATTGGAAAGGTTCTAAAAAACAGGAAAGATACTGAATATCTCAACTACATACAGACCAGTCATCTGCTTTCCAATGATCAATCTGCCTAAATACAAAGCAGTTCATCACCAGTAGTATGGCCACTTGAACTCTTTGGAGAGGAAAACATACAAAACAAAGGCAAATACATCAAGCTCCTCAGGTTCCCTGTGATTTTTGTGGTGACCATGGCAATGGTAGAAGAGAAGACAGAGAATGAAAAGAGCTAGGCAGTTTTTATACCATCTCTGAACATTATCTTAGCTGTTGATAATCTATAGGTGAGACCTTTGTCGAATTGATCAAAGAAAGAAACATGTGACCAGAGGCACTGATACATACTAACATTGACATTCTTTCTGTAAATGCAACCAAAAAATCCCAAAGAATTAGTGGTAAACTGATTGGATGGGTCACAGCTCTCCTTGAAGAGAGGGAACTGAAGAAGCTAGCAGAGTTGGCTTCATCAGCCATACAAAAGCAATAAGAAAGGCCATTTTGTATAACAGTCATCTCTTATTGCCATGCTCTTGATAAACATTTACAAAAAGACCACAATCAAGATAACTGCAGTTTATGGACAAATATCTAATATATATGATGATGAAGCAGAAAAATGATACCAATAGCTCAATAACTCCTTCTAAATTAAATCCACAGATACTACAACACTCAAGTGACTTCAATGCAAAAATAGATATGGAGGAGAATGGCAAAAGAAATTTTGGAAAATCTATTTTAAGAATAAGAAATGAGAGACATCAAATGCTTGTAGATGATATAGAAAGATAAGATGACACAGAAAGAAACACCTTCCCAGGCACCCAGACTAGCAACCTCAGTGTCATCCTTGATTCCTTATATCCAGTATCTTGCAGAGTCTTGCTGCTTCTAGTTTCCCAACAACTCTCCACTAGACCCCCCTCTCTTCAGTTACATGGCCCCCACCTGGATATCATCACCCCTCACCTGGGCTACTGCAACAGCCTGCTAATGAGTCTCCCTGTCTCAAGTCTCCCCTCAATTCCAATCCATCTCAGGGGCCAAAAAGTGATTCTCTTGATACCTAAAATGTCCTCTTATTATCTCTACTTCTGGGCTTCCTTGGACTCCTTCAAGATGAATCAAACTCTACTTTTCTAAGAGGACTTTTCTAGCTGACTCTGCTCCCTATTCTCCCTGCCAGCCCAACACTTTCCTTCTACATTCTCTCCATTTACACTGAATACATCTTGTTACTAAATTTCTTTGCATGTTTTCTTCTGAGTTAGAATTGTGAGCTTGTAATGTTAATGGAATAGGAAGATCTTCCCTGCCCATTAATAGGCATCTGTGACCTGCTTTGAGCTCTGGCCCAGCTCGAAGCTGCCATACAGCTTGAGTCACATGGAGTCTAGTGTGGGAGGTGCTTGCCCAAAGGAAAGAGAGAGAAGCTAGTGGGAGTGGGTATAGGGAGGAATTTGCCTAGGGGAACTTGTTTGTGGGGAGGTCTGACAGAAAGACTGCTTGAGATGGCTACTGGATTGGTGATGAGTACCTTCTTAAATCTTACTTCCTGGTATCCTAATGATGTTCCAAGTAAATATTTTGGTTTTGCCTTTGAGGAAAAGAGTTCATTATATTTTGTGAATCTACCCTGGAAATACGTATGCATATTCATAGCAGCTGGTATAGGTATTGCATTGGTGTTACAGAGCTCACGGAGACCAGGGACAGTATCTTTACCTTTCTTTGTATTCCTCCTTGTGGCTCACTACCTTCCACATAGGAGCATGGTTAAGGACGCTTAAGCATGGTCCAAAAGAAGAGATACGAAAGACACTTCCTATTCCTTGACAGAAATAGAAAGTCCTTGAGTGTGGAGCATTTTCAGATTTCTTTTCAACACGTTGATCAGTTTTGCTGTTTTTTTCCCTACTTTTCTTAAAAAAATTATTTGTTGTAAAAAAAAATAATACTTCTTTGTTATATAGGATGGCTTTTTGAGAGGGACAGGGGGAAAGATAAAGTAGAAATTTAGGTGACGTAAAAACAAAATATATCAATAAAAATTTATCTATTAAAAAAATGCTTGTTGACTGAGAGGATTTTTATCATTTATCTTGAATGCTTTCTTCCAGAAGGAATTCAGGAGGCACTAGAGATAGCAAGCACCAGACAATACTACCAAAAACTTAAAATGATTATCTTTAAAACGACAGGAAATGACTTCAAATATTGTTAACTAGTTTTGAAATCAACATCTATGTATAGTCCAAACATCAATTTGTCAGAGTAAAGATCTAAATCGATTCAGAATATGAAGGTGACATCTCATACAACTGAGGCAACTCCAACTTGATCTACTTAAATAGGCTACTGATGCAAAAAGAAAAAAGAAGTGAAATGGATAAAAGAACAAATGTCAACATCCTTTATCACTATTGCCTATGGAAATTTAAGCAGCAAAAATCAATTACTACACTAAGGAAACCAAAAGAACTTAATAACCACCTCAGCTAGGAAACACTTTGTCTTTTTGTCAAATGGCAAGGGAAATAGTGATTTAGATATAAATTCTTTGTAAAGTCTTAAATGAGGAAAGATTATGAGCAGTAACAATAAAGAAGTGATAGATGGAAAACTAAATTTACAGAAAACTTGGAGACTCCATTTAACCATATCCTAATTGTGAGATCTTTTAAGGCTGAAACTGGAAGGAGGTCAACAAAGAAGGAAAAAATGACTAACAAAATAGCAGTGACTACCTACTCAGAGACCCACTTTACTGTCTCCGCAAATTTTTTACTGAGAATAGTCTTTCTGTATCCCCAGCACTTAGCAGTGCCTGGGACAAAGGAGGTGCTTTACAAATGTTGATTAACTGACAATACTCTGAATACATATCAAGGACATCCTTGAGGAGGGTATCAGTCAACTTTTGTAAACTACATCCTCCAAGAAACCAAATGTTTACAGTCACACAAGTGAATGAAAATTGCAGGGAATAGAAGAAATCACTGCATTTGTAACTGACCAAAAAAAAAAAAAACATTTGATTTCTTAGCATAAAAACATAAAAGGCTTTCCTCTAGTCCAATATCAGAGGGAATATATACATCAGTGAGATCACAGCGCCATCCAAGTATAGAGAAAACTGACTAGTTGATGAGAGGCATTGGAAGCAATGAGCAAGCCTGAACAATACCCCAAGCCAGAAGGTAGTGAGAGATGTAATAGCACTTTGGACAAGACTTGGCTGACTGGACCTAGAGGGTGAAGGATCAACCAATCCATCAATCAACACTGATTAAATGCCAATTATGTGCCGGGCACTGAGGATACAACAAGAGGCAAAAGACAATTCCTAATAATTGAATGGGGGAGACAATATACAAACAAATACACATACACACACACACACACACACACACACACAAGATATATGGAGGATAAATAGGAAATAATTAACAGCGAGAAGGCATAGGAATTAAGAGGGCCTAGGGAAGGTTTCCTGTAGAAGGTGGGATTTTAGTTGGGACTTAAAGGAAGCCAGAGAGGTCAGTAATCAGAATGGAGGAAAGAGAGCATTCCATGCATGGGGGACAGCCAGAGAGAACACTTAGAGTCAAGACAGGAAAGGCTTTGTTCATGGAACAACCCAGAGCCCAGTGTCACTGGACTGAAGAGTATTCGTTGGAAAGTGAGGTGTAAGAAGACCGGAAAGAAGGAGGAGGAGACTAGGTTATAAAGGGCTTTGGATGCCACATAGCACATTTTATATCTGCTTCTAGAGACAACAGGAAGCCACTGGAGGGGGGAAGGGGCAGAGGGGGGAGGGAGAGAGGGAGAGAGGGAGAAAGAAAGAGAGAGAGAGAGAGAGAGCAATGTGATCAGACTTGCATTTTAGGAAAATCATTTAGTGGTTAGATGGGATGGGAGAGACTTGATGCAGGCTGACTCCCCAGCAGGCATCAAGGTGTGAGGTGATAAAGGCCTGCACCAGGGTGGTGGCGGTGTCAGAAGAGGGAAGGGGCATATTTGAGAGACACTGCAGAGGTAAAATCAACAGGCCTTGGTAACAGCTTGGATATGGAGGGAAGAAATAGGATCAAACACAAAATTTTTAGTTTCCTACATTAAGACCGTGAGCTTCTCCTGGGTAGGGAATTGTCTTTTGCTTTTCTTTGTGTCCTCAGCACAGCACCAACATAGTAGACAATAAATGACGGCTGACTGAGTGGGAAAAGTCAAGTATGACTCAACTAATAGAAACATGAATAAATAGTGGTGCACCAAAACGTGAAGAAAAAATGGGGGGGGAGGGTTTATAGTTCCCATTTCATCAGCAGGAGGAATTTCCAGTGTGGAAACTCCCTTCCCTGAAGCAGATTAGCACCTCTTCGGCAGCTTTAGTCTAGGGCCCTGAGAGGTTAAATGACTATTTGGTGGTTACAGAGGTAGTATCTGTCAGAGGCAGGATTTGAACTCAGGTCAGGTCCTCCTGATTCTTAAGAATGAGCTCTATCATACTACCTCTGCAAAGGAGTAACCACAAAGCTTCCCCCTCCCTTTTCCTCCCTTTCCCCAGTCCTTGGTATTGGACTTCTCAAGAAATGAATCTTCATCTGCCTCACCTGATATCTCCATCCAAACTGAGGACAGGGAGGCGATCAGGTCTACCATTGCTACATTCTATTTCACAGAAAAACTCTTTTGTGGGTTTGTCTCTGTCTGTTATATATGATCAGTCTTCCTAATGGAGTTACCAAAAGCTAGGAGCAGCATCTACTAACACCTTGTGTCCTTTTCCCATCTCCCCCCAAAAGGAGGCACTTGGCATTTATTCTGTGAAAATAAAAGGGTAGTATAAATTCTAATTTTCTTAATTCAGTGAGGACTCCCCCATTGTAGAAGACACAACATGTTTCTGATGCAAAATGTCTATTTTTGCATTCTCAACAGCAGTTCAATTAGAAACAGACCCATCAGATTCACATCTTTCCTTGCTCAGTTCCTCTAGTATTACAGATGGGAAAAAAAGCACTTATCAGCTGCCACATGGCAATTTTCCAGCAACTATATTCTTAATCTTTATATAGTCATTCTAGTGCAGTCATCAAAGGGAAGTTAATGACAAATCAGTTAAAATAAATTACTGCAAAAAAAAAAATCCCAACCCACAAGGACCAAGATAAAAACTGAACCATATGCAAGTCCCCATGACTCCACAGAATGACCACCATCAGAGGTAAGGGGTGCAGAGATGGAATCACTTACGTGCACTGCATGGACTAGGTCTGCTAACAGGCACTGCTTCAATTTCTCATCATTGCTGGTCCCATGGAGCACCAGATCAGGCATATACATGGGGCAGTAACCCCCTAAAAGGGAACGACCAAAGTTCTTTACATTTTGGTTGCTGATGATCTGAGACCTACAACAGATGTTTAACAAATTAAAAAAATACACCTCCATTCTTTTCTTACATGTTAGAAAATAAGCAACCACAAAATTGGATACATTAAAACTCATCTGCTTGAGACTGCTTATTTTGATGATCCCCTGGGTGTTTAATAAAAACAGCATCTATATAGTGCTTTTACATATTTATCTATTTTGATCCTCACAACAAACCTAGGAAGCAGTGTTATCCCCAGGTTCAAATCTTCCCTCTCACACATCCTGGTTGAGTACCCTGAGAAAATTCCTTACCCAACTCTCAATGTCCCAGGCAACCCTCAGTTGACAAGGTGCATAGGAGGCACCAATCTGCATTGGTAAAAGGAAATTCCCTGTACAAACTAAAACAGTTCTGTCCTTAAAAAAAAAAAAGCCCATGGCTCTCCTCATCTGGTCATCAACGTTCACATTCCTAATGAAATTCCCTTACCAACATTTTTTTTTTTCTTTTTTCTTTACCTTGGCAAAGGCAGCTCTACTTCTTCATTCCTGTCACTGGTGAGGCCTAGATTTTCTGGAGCTGAAGCACACACTTCATCATCACTGTCGCCGAGGGCACTGTCTGAGCTTTCATTCCTAGGAATGTCTCCTTCCATCCTGAAGGCAGTTTTCTCATCAGCATCCCCACAGGGGACATCCGCAGCTACCATGAGGCCAGAGTCCTGCTGCAAACACCTGTTCTGAACAGGTTCTAATGACTGTCCCTTCCCTGTCTTCAAGCACAAACCTCTACCTTCCTCCAGAGTCCTCTGCCTTCCAGTTCCTGCTCCCTTGTCCAAAGGTGCCAAGGGCTGCTCAGTAGCATCTATGACATCAATTCTTACGTCACTACCCTTGACAAGACACTGGCCTGACAGGCCTTTGTGCTCTTCAGAAGACAGGATCTGGGAATAGCAAACATTCCTCCGAATGCCAGGCCTGAAGGGGACCTGAGGAATCTGTTGGTCCTGAGCTAGTTCGTCATTCTCACTGGCCTGACCTAAGAGACTCCTTGCTAACTCAGGAGGATTCCTGAAGGCCTTCAGCTTCTCCTCCATGTCCCTTGCTCGGCTTTCCAAATCTGACTCTGGAGACACTGAGCTACCAATCTGGAAAGTGACTTTCTCTAAATGAGGACTTTCCTGGCAAAATGTGTCTGGGCAAGGCCAGCCCAACAACCTCTCTGGGGGCTTCTTGTCCATCTCCATTCTCAGCTCCTCACTGGGAGCCTGCTGTTCGGTCTTCAACCTCACCACCCAAGCTTCAGATCTGGCTGGCCTTTCGAGGGTAGGGGGTCTTGGAGGGTCATCTTCAGAGGCCCCCTTTTGGCCTTCTTCTACCACATGCAATGGTCCCTGATTCTCCCAGGAGGAATCTGAAGTTGTTTCATCTAAGGAGGCCATGTCACAGGCCTCAAAGTCCTGCTCATTCCTTCCTGATCCTTTGATTCCTTCTGTGCTGACTCTAGAGAAGGGGTCTGCTGTGCCCAGGCCTTCTAGGGTGTTTGCTTTCTTCTCATCAGTCTGTGAGGGCAGCCCAGGGGGCACCAGTGCAGGCTCATTCCGCACAGTCACCACCACATATTCAGAATCCTCCACTTCTCCTTTCTCTAGGGCTGTAGTAATCTTGCTACCATTCAGCACTTCCTCACCTTCCCAGAGCTTTCCGCCCCAGGTCAGGTGGTTCTCCTGTAGTTCAGAGCACCGGAGGAAATAGGTCAGGACATAAAGAATCCGCTGGACCAAATCTTTATGCTTCCCAATGACCACAGTCCGAGTCAGTCTTACTGGAGAGCCTATGGCCCCATACAAGTCACCTATAGAAATAAAAACAAAAACAGTATGAAAAACAATTCTTAAGTGATTGCTTATACATGGCTGATGGATCAAACTTTAGAATAAAGACATATCACCTACACCAAAAGGAGATAATTAGGTTTTTATTTTTACTGTTGTTGTTGAGTCATTTTTCAGTCATGTCCTTCATGACCCCATTTGGGGTTTTCTTGGCAGAGGTACTGGAGGAGTTTGCCATTTCCTTCTCCAATTCATTTTACAGATGAAAAAACAAACAGGGTTAGGTGGCTTAACCCGGGTCACACAACTAGTAAGTGTCTAAGACCAGATTTGAACTCAGGAAACTGTCTTCCTGACTCCAGGTCTGGCACTCTATATAATATAGTCTCTCTATATATATTACCTGAATTGTGATTTCACGGATATGGAGAGATTTCTCTACCAAGATGTATCAGGACCTGTTCTGCAATCTAAGAGTCTTAGATAAATGCTACCTAGGTGCACAAAGATGTCAAGTTATTTTCCCTGGGTCAATCACATCCAGCATGTATCAAAGGCAGGGTTTGAACCTGGGTCTCTCTAACACCAAGGCCAGCTCTATCCATTGCCTCTCCTGAAAATACTATTCATTCTATTTTAATTTTTATACAGAAACTGGTTTAGTAATGGATAGAATTCTGGGCAAAGAATCAGGAAGATCTGTCTTCTGACATGAGGTATTACCACAGACAAGTCACTTAACCTTCAGGTGCCTAAAGCAATTCTCCAGGACTCATCTCCAAGGTCAAGGACTGAATGTGATCTTCAATGGAGGAAGGAACTCCCACCCCAGTTTTCCCCACTGATGAAATCTCAGATCCTTCACACGAACTTGTGTTTTTAATTCTAGGCTCCTCCTATCCCACTCAAGAACCACTGAATGATCACAATACTGGTAAAAGAAAATATCAAGTGTGAGAGTGACCCCATTTGGGGTTTTCTTGGCAAAGATGCTGGAGTGGTTTGCCATTTCCTTTTCCAGTGGATTAAGGTAAACAGAGGTTAAGTGACTTGTCCAGGGTCACACAGTATCAGGTCTCCCTAACTCCAGGTCCAGTGCTCTTTCCACTAAGCCACTCTGGCATCTTTGCCAAGAAAACTTCAAACAGGGTCATGAAGAGTCGGACATGACTGAACCAATTAACATTTTATGAAAAATTAGTATAAATATCTTCTTTTAAATGTTAATACATTTAGATAATTACAAATTACTGCAATAGATACAGACCTAGAAGGAGCAATCAATATAATGAAGAGATGTGCAGAAGACGCTAAAAAGGGGAGGTGGGCTGGAGAGACTAGAGCAGCAGTTCTCAGGATCCCTTTATGTGCTTAAACATTACTGAGGCCCCCAAAGAGTTTTTTGTTTATGTGGCTTTTACTTATAGATACTTGCCATATTATAAATTTAACACACTGTAGTATTATTATGAAAATACTTTTAACCACACAGATTCCCCACCCCTGACCTAGAGGGTTCCAGAGATCCCCAGACCACATTTTGAGAACCACCGGCCTAGAGAAAGAAACATAAGCAGAATGAAAAAAGGACACAAAGAGAAAATAAAGTGTGTCTGAGAAAAATGTATGTGTAAACACTGAAAGGTAGAGAATGTATACCGGGAAGAACTAACTCCAGGGGAAGACATGAAGTAAATGAGTAAACATTTTATGATGCTCAGTTTAATTCAGAAGACTTTTTAAAAACACCTATTATGAGGCAGCTGGCGGTGCAGTGGATGAATACTGGACCTGGTGTCAGGATGACTTGAATTCAAATGTGGCCTCAGACACTTACTTAGTTGTGTGACCCTGGGCAAGTCACTTGATTTGTCTCAGTTTCCTCATCTAAAAAATGAAGACAATAATAGCGCCAACTTTGCAGGGCTGTTCTGAGGATCAAATAGATAAAATAAGTGCGTTTATAAAAAAACTCTTGGCACACGGTAGTGGCTATATAAAAGCTTATTCCCTTCCCCCTCTATGTGCAAGGTGGCACAGCACATAAAAGGCCAGTTCTGGCATCAGGAAGTTTTGGCATCAGGAAGACCTGGTTTGTGTCCCACCTATATTAATTGTGACCCTTGCCACCCACCTCAGAAAGTGATTTAACCTCTCAGTGCTGCAAGAGACTCTTTAAGATTCTAAGTTATAAAAGAATGGATTTTTTGTATCTGTGGAAAGAATTTTCACACTGGGATATCATCACACTGATAAAAATAGTAGGTCCAGAGCCTACCTGGCCTCCCAAAATAGTGTACAAGTCATTATGCTAGGTGCCAGGGCCACAAAGACACAGTAAATATAAGATTTGAAATAGGAGATACCATTAAGAAATGGGTGGAGTCAGTAAAGGCTGAACCTTAAAGGAAGATAAAGATTGTGGAAGGAATTAGGAGGCAGTAGCACACAGCCTAGGTTAATGTAAATACAGAAGTAAGAGATGAAATGTCAGGGGCGGAGCCAAGATGGCAACATAGAAGCAGGAAACATCCCCCCCCCCCCCCATGGCCAGGACAAGGCGCAGCTGGAGCTTTCAGGAGAGCAGATCACTGGCACCTGTGGCAGTTTCCAGACTTATCAACCCATAAGAAACAAGGACAAAGTGAAACGTCAGTGGAACTCGGCTAAATTTGGGGGAGAAAAGTGGGTCCGGCTGTCCGCCCCCAGGGCAAGAAAGCAGAAGCCAGGTGGTCCGAAGCTGCCTCCACGTGGCTGCTTCAGAGCTCCCAGCCTGCAGATTGCATGGAGGGGGTTGGGGGGGGGCGGGCAAGAGATCATTCAGATGCTCTTGCCTTAAGCTGCCTGGATTGAGATCGTGGTCTTGGGTGGTGGTCCTGAGGTGCCTTTTCAATGAGCCACAGCTGGGGGGGCTCCTAATAGCTCCGGCAGCTGCAAAAACTCCAGCAATTTGGGACAAAGCTCTCCTCTAAAAGCAGAGTTCCACAGACCTAAAAAGTTAAGTAACTGACTGGCAACATGAGCAGGCAAAGGAAGCAAAGCAAGCCCAGCAATCCAACTTTAGATTCCCTTTCTGGGGACAAAAAGGATCAAAGCATGGACTGGGAGGAAGACAACACAGTCAGAATTCACGCAACTAAAAGCTTTCAAGAAAAATATAAACTGGTTACAAGCCACAGAGGAGCTTAAGAAGGATTTTAAAAATGAAATAAGAGAAGTAGAAGAAAAATTGGGAAGAGAAATGAGAATGATGCAAGAAAATCATGAAAAAGAGAGTCAACAACCTGACTGAAGAAAACAACACCTCAAAAAATAGACTAACTCAAATGGCAAAAGAGGCCCAAAAAACCAATGAAGAGAAGAATGCCTTAAAAAGTCGCCTTTGCCAGATGCAGAAAGAATCCCAAAAGCTTACTGAAGAGAATAATTCCTTCAGAATTAGAGTGGAGCAAATGGAAGCAAATGACTTTATGAGAAATCAAGATACTATTAAACAGATCCAAACAAATGAAAACAGAAGGCAATGTAAAATATCTCATTGAAAAAACCACTGACCTGGAAAATAGATCCAGGAGAGACAATTTAAAAATTATTGGACTACCTGAAAGTTATGATCAGAAAAAGAACCTAGAAATCATCCTTCAAGAAATTCTCAAGGAAAATTGCCCTGATATTTTAGAACCAGAGGGCAAAAAAGAACCTGAAAGAATTCACCAATCACCCCTTGAAAAAGACCCCAAAAAGAAAACTCCTAGAAATGTTATAGCTAGAATATTATATATATATATGTAAAATAATTATTATTATTTACATGTAACTGGGAATTAAGATATATAGGCACTGGGGTAAGGAGATCCATCTTGCCATAACAGAAAGTCAGAGGGGTGATGGGGGAGGATACAGGAGAGAGCAGATTGGGGAGGGGGTAAAGATGGGATCACTTTTGGGATGGTGGGTAGGGGAAAGATGAGGAGAAAATTCGTAACTCAAAATCTCATGGAAACGAATGATATAAACTAAAAATAAACAAAAGTTAATTAAAAAAATAAAACTAGGTCAGTATATGAAAAAGTAATAAAAATAAAGGCCTTATATACAAAAAAAAAAGAGAGATGAAATGTCAAGTTGAGAGAACAAATAGCTGGTAGCTAAGTTTGATAGAGAGTAATGTGAAATAAAGCTGGAAAGTGGAGGCGGGGGCCTAGAAACAGACTTTATAGGGCCTCACACACTAGGATGAAGAGCTGGTGTTTATCCTTGGGACAACTGGGAATCAGCAAAGGTTTTTGAGCTAGGGAGTGACCAGGTCAGGTCTGTTTTGGAGGAAGGCTATTTTGGCAACTGAGTGGAGAATGGATTGAAGAGGGTAGAGATGGCAGTATCGAGAGTAAAAGGAGCTAACAGCAGATCAGGCAAGAAGAGCCTGAACAAAGGATGTGGGATGGACTCTGAGTAGAGACAAGACGTGGCACCTGATTTGACAGGGAGTGTGCAGGACAACGAAGAGAAGATCAGGAAGCCAAGCGACTGGAAGGACAGAAGTTTGGAGGAGAGATGAGGTTCAGTAAGAAAGATGAGCTGCGTTTGGAGATCGTGAGCTTGATTGTGAGAAATGTTACGTTTCTGTGGGAAAATAGTCCCGACTTTAAGATCAGTGCTATTCACAATGGCTGAAAAGCTGGACTAGAAGGACACAGAAGAATCCCAACCAATAAAAGGCTTCAATGAGGGTTAAAAATCCTCTGTTATCTTTTGGTTTTAAGGACTAAGGAAATGACTGCCTGAGGAAACCACCCAGTAACCCAAAGGAATAACTCGGTTTTGTCTTCCAACACTAAGACAAGTAATATTTTTGTTTAAGAAAACTCTCCTAGGAGACAAATTATTGTTGGCACTACCCTCTGATTATTTTTGCTGGCTGCAGCAGGAGATCACAGCCTTTCAGGAACTCACGTAACATTTTTGTTAATTCAGTCTCACTATCGGCCGAGGAGGCAGACTTGGGTACAGGATAATGGAGGAGGCAGGGCTCTATAGTTCACGTTGATGCCAGGGTCTATAAGCTCTCTCTGGATCCCCATGGTGGTGCAGTATAGCAGCCAGCTTATGTGTCTGATGGAATCATGGGTGCAGAAAAGAGGAGGACAGAGTCCTGTTGTTCTCTGTACTTGGCAGACTCCATCTGGAGGGCTGTATTGAGTTTGGGGCACCATGTTGGGCATTGCTGAGCTCACACAAATTCAGAGGCAACCTAGGATGGGGAGGCAACTAAAAACTCTTACCATGCAAGGATTAGTTGATGGACTAGGGAAATGTCCAATCTATAGAAGACTTAGTGAGGAACATTATCTCCAGACTCTGAGCTTGGAACCTCAGCTGGATTAGAAGTAGCCACAAAATAAAAGAATGGATATGCTAGGTGGGCAAGGCACTCCAGTTCAAACCATTAAAAAAAAATAATTCCCACCACAACATATCTAACAATAATAGGCCATTCAAATCCTGCCTGAAGACTGCCAATGAGGTAGAAGCCAAGGCAGCCAAGCCATCTGGCCTTTGGAAAACTAATTGTAGGCAAGTTTTTCCTATTATCCAACCTAAATTTGCTTCTTTGCAGCTTCTAACTACTACTGCTCTTGGTTTTAGAGGCACTCTGGGCACAAAAAAAATCTAAAAACCCCTTCCATGGGGCATCTTTTCAAATGCTTGAAAACAGCTAAGCTATCTTGTTTCTGTCCTCCCCCTCCCCCCAATTTTCCAAGGCTGAGCATGCCCAATTCCTTCAACAGATTCAAAGTCTGTCTTTCATCATCCTGGTTGCTCTCCTCTGAACCATCTCCAGTTTATTGATGTCTTACTGAAATGTAGCACCAAGAAGTGAAGACAAATATGATAGATGGAGTCTGACCAGAGCAGAATACAGAAGAGCTGTTACAAACTCCTTTTTCCTGGAAAGTAAGCCCCTCAAAGTCACTCAAAGTCTCATTAGGAAACAAGTTCTTTAAAAATAAGGCAATGCGGGACCCCAAATATGAAGGCATGGTAAAGGAACACTTTCCTTTTTGAACTATTTTAAACAAATAACAAATCCAAAATGAACTTAAGGTATATTTTCCATATTCTGATGCAGAGTATAAAGTGAGAAGGACCAAGAAAACAATATGCTCACTGGTTACCACAATGTCAATGGAATCATAATTACAATGATCCATACTGGCGCTGAAGAAATGAGAAAATTCATCTCCCTCCCTTGCTGAGGTAGGGGATGATGGATAGAGTGGAATATCATATATTTTGCTGTGCTACTTCTTCCTTAACTCTCCTTTTTATTCTTAGTCACAAGGGTTGGTTGGCTGGATAGGAGAGCAGAAAGAGATATATGAAAATGTAGCTGATGTTAAAAGAGATCAACAAATTAGATTTTAAATAATAATTTAATATTAATAATATGCTGTAAGTATAAATAACTGAATTTATATCATATATCCAATTTAAAAAAGACTCTGCTACATATGTAAATATAAATAAAACATGTTGTATCTAATGTAAAACATATTTTGTTGATTTTTTGTTGGATTTATTTACATTACATAATTTACTAGATAATTTAAGTATACTGACCTTTTGTTTAACATCAAAATTTGTTTTTAAATGTATCCCTTCCTGATCCAGAGATGGGAATGGAGAAAGGGTAGCAAATTCATTCCTTTATTCAAGAACATATCCCTGAAAACTTGTACAGCTAAAGGGGCCTGACCTTTGTTGTGAAAGGGAATTACTTCTTATTTCCCAAAAGTCTGAAAATCAATGTGGAGAGTGCTGGAGCTGATAACAAATTCTTGGAATAAGTGGTATAAAAAATAAGAGTGTTGACAATAAAATTCTTAACAAGAAAGTCCTTGAGTGGAGTGGAAAACTCTGCCATGGTTGATGTCATTCCTCTCCCCAATGGGAATTCTGAGAGAGCTGGAGAAGGGGTCATGGTTTTCCTCTGTAAAAGAGGCAGAACAGTATTTACCCTGCATAGACTGGAGACAGGGACCGGACTTATGATTTCACCAGCATAAGGCACTCATGAGTGAGGATCCTCCTTCCACCAAAGCTGAACAGCACCTTTGCAATTTATAGGGGAGACCTGGCTCCAAAGTTACAACTCTTTATCAATCATAACACACTGTCCCTCTGAACCTGAGTTAGCTGAAAACAAGCTAAGCCAGATAAAAGTCATAGCAGTCAGAGAAAGCCGGTGAAACTGCCCTAGTATGCTTTGTTTCAGACGCCCCTTTGCCCTCAGGTACTATTGGCGGCTCTTACTCTTCTTCGCAGAAAATAAGCTCCTCAAGGGAAGGGACTAGATTTTTAAAAATCTTGGCATCCCTACTGCCTACCACATTACCTTTCATGAAGAGGGGTCAATTTAGTCAATCAAAACAATTCCATATGCTAATCATTTAAAATGCTTTTTTACATTACATTTATAGTCATAAATATCCCAAAATACGCCCTCTTGTCCTAGACCAGGCCCCAATCCTCTCCTAGCACTAGACCTCTGTAGACAACTGGCTGGGACCTTGCCATAGAAAATACAGCATATAAATAACTGATGATGATGAGGGCAGCTAGTATTTCTATAGCGCCTACTACATGCCAGGGACTGGGTCAAGTGCTTTACAATTATTATTTCATTTGATCCACAAAACCACACTCAGAAGTATATGCTATTATTTTCCCCATTTTACAGATAATGAAACTGAGGAAAAGAGGTTAAGTGACTTGCCCAGGGTCACACAGCTAGTGTTTGAAGTTGGATTTGAACTCAGTTCTTCCCAAACCCAGGTCCAGCACTCTATCCACTGTACCATCTATCCATTCTTATAGCATTAAGATTTTAAGCTTATGGATAGGGAACTCTACCTTGACTTTGTCTAGGACCAAGAAAATACTAACTTAAAAAAAAAAATCCATTTCCATGCTGCTTAACTTCAGCTCCTTTCAGAGTAGAGATTCATTCAAGAGCCCACAGAATGCAACACCACATTTCTTTCAGCTCTTGTAAACTGAATGGCCCCCCTTTATTCTTCTCTATTACAATAAAGATTCACTACTCTCTCCTCAGGGCTGTCTCCCTATGTTCAGCTAAGGGAGCTAACAATGCAAGGCTACTATATACTAACCCGTCCCCCTGTTCCCTCCACACACACACAGAGTAGGAGAGAGGGGCTCATTTTTCCCAAACCTGTATAAAAGGGTAGAGTGTGTGGTTTGGAGACTCTTGCGAGTCTTTGTGGTCAAAAATATTTTCATAATATTAAGACATTTAAGTTTCTAATATGATAAATATCAATTGTTATAACCAATATTAACAAAAACTCTTCAGGGGAATCCATGATGGTTTTTTTTTAGACATAAAGGGGTCCTGAGAACAAAAAGCTTTAAAACCACTGAAGTAGAGTATTCCTTATTTTCAGGGAAGCAGCACAGGGTAAAAGACAGAGGAACAGACAAACTCAAAAAGACCAGGGTTGTTCACAGGATAAAATAAGATGATCTGTGTAGGGCACTTTGCCAGTCTTAGTGTGCTATTTAAAAAGTGCTGATTAAGATTCTCAGGGAGAGGGAACAGGTAGTTTATACTTGTGATTTTATTGTTTTAGGATGCAGACCTCATCGATTAATCAGCAAGTCCTTCCTTTGGAGTGTTTCATCCTAGAGAGTTGCCCAGGATGTTGAGAGGTCAAGTGATTTGCCCACAGTCACAAAGCCATAAGTGTTAGAGGCAGGATTCTAGCGGCCTTCCATCTACTAATCATGCTGTTTTGCAGAATATTCATTCAGATCTACACATTTTAAGAGGTTCTGCCAACCTCACATGCTCTCTAGAGATCAGAATCAGCTACTAACCCAGCTGTGCCCAGAGAGGGTTGTAGGGATGTGTTTTGGCCAGCATGTTCACTGATTGTGAAGTACGCTTCTCAGAAAAGGCTTTGATTGGAGGATGATCAACAGGCATCACAGTTGGCACCCATGCCAGGTGGTAAGTTAATACTGCAGTCAGCAATGCAGCAAAAAACCTAAGGGGGGAAACCAAAGTACAACCAGGATGATCAATACCAGGCCAGGATACCCCAATGGAAGCCAATACAAGTGCCCAAGCATATGCTCTTATACCAAGGGATTGGCATGCTATGCAACCTAAGACTGGGAAGAGGAAAGCATACTGATTCTTGTTGATCTGCTCAATCAGAAGTGTAAACTCCTTGAGAAAGCGCTGGCAGAGCTGTGTTTTTTCCAATGTGCTGGACATCATGGTAAGCCACACAGGTTCAGTGATCCTTGGAACAGAATATAAGTTCCAGATAGTCCCTCTGCAGAAGAGAAGGGGAAGAGAGACAAAAAAATATATATATACAATACAGACAGCTCTGGTTAATCTTGGTGAATAACAACATCTGGTAAGTGAATTGCCCTGAAGAGGCTCCAAGGATTTTAAGAGTCATTTGGAAATATGCATTTAGATTCACAATGTCCCATGAGCTATTATATCCACTTGATAAATAAGGAGATTTTGGTGGAAAATGTAAAGGCATTTACCAAATGTAACACTGCATACGGCTCAGAGGGGAAACCTTGTGTCTAGTCTAGCCCATGTATTCTTCTAGGCCAGTGGTTCTCAACCTGCCTAATGCCACGACCCTCTAATAGTCGTGTGTGCGTGTGTCTGCATGTGGGCTGACCTGCCTGGAGACGGATAGAGGAGGTTCCTAAGACCATCAGAAATATATGTTTTCCGATGGTCTTAGGCGACCCCTGTGACCCCTGTGAAAGGGTCGTTCGACTCCACAGGTTGAGAACCGCTGTTTTAGGCTAACCTACTCTCTACTTCAGCTTATACAAGCACATAAATATTTCTCTTAAACCCTTCCCCACCCCCTTTTTGTCTAAGACATTATCATCAAAATTTAGAGCTAGAAAGGATTCCATGACCAGCATTGTCCCCACCTCCCAGACCTATCATTTTGTCAGTGTAGGGAATTCCTTGTGTAAAAAATCCCTTCTCAAAAAACTGGAAACTCAGTAGGGCACCTAAGACAGTTGGGGTTGTTTGTTTTTCGGGGGGTGTTAAGAGATTAAGTCACTTGTCCAGGATCACTCAGCTAGTATATGTCAGACTTAGGACTTGAAAAGAGATCTTTCTCACCTGAAGCCTTCTAGCAACAACTACCATAGGATTCAACACCCTCATTTTCCATATAAGGAAACCTAGATATTTTGAATGATTTTCACCACAACACACAGTAAAAGGCAAAGGGAGCACTTGCGTTCAGGTACCCAGCTAAGTGAAACACTAGTGTGCTTCTAAATTTAAAACAGTCAACAAGAAGCCCTACCATGCCAACTAGAGAGACTCTAGCTATTCTAGCTATCTGACCTATTCAAATCTGACTTGAATTCAAATCTGGCCTATTATTATAGCCAGCTTTATATAGCACTTTGTTTGCAAAGTACTTCACAAATATCACCTTATTAGATTTGAAAAAACAATGGGGAGAGGGCAGTAAAGTGCTATTATTATCCCCATTTTGCAGATGAGGAAACTGAGGCAAATAGTGCCTAAGGTCAATACTTGTAAAGCACTACATAAACACTAGTTTATTATTAGTTATTATTAAACATGACCATAATTCAACTCTGCCTTGCTTAAAATTTTTTTAATAAATTGCAAGATTATAGATCTTTAGATCTATAAGGGACCTTAAAAACTATCAAATCATTTTATATGAGGAACATGAAACCCGGAGAGATTAAATGATTTTTCCAGGGTCATACCATCTAGTTAGTACCTTAGGCAGAATTTGAACTGAGGTCTTTCTGATTCTTCGCTATTGCCCTACCCACTACACATGCTGCCTCTCAACACATTCATGACCCAGTGGAATGGGATTACTTTGCTCAGACAGGGCTTCCCATGCCAGCAATGTTTATGTCATTGCATTTTCTAAAGTGAAAAGTTTTTAAAAATGGAAACAGATGTGGCTGTGACTGCAGGGTTATTTCCTGGTTCTGGGATTTCAGATTTTTGGTTCCTGGATCACAATTTCATACATCTAGTGGCCAGAATCACTAGTGTGAACAATATAACAGTCTTGATTCCAAAGATACCTTTGGGTGATCAACCCAAGCAAAAAATTAAATTAAAAAAAAAAAAGTCCTTGTCTGCTAAGATCCTCACTGCTTTCAGAAAGTATGATTTTTATAGTACCTCTCAAATAAGTAATCAGAGAGATCATGTGACCATTACAAGCTTTGCCAGGGATTGGTGTCATGCAATATGCACTCCAATCACATCTGATCATTTCCAAAAAGAGTGGCTAGTCTCTGAACAGGCCCCGTATGCTAACAGGATCTCCCAAATCTAGCCATTTCATTCCACTTAAGTATTCCCAAAGCAAAGGTGTTCACCAGCCTCATGTCTGCAAAATCTTTTAGACCCTCCTCAGAGAGCTGATCATTCCACAGCCATGTAATAATAAAGAGTCAGCTTTGGAGTTTAATGTCCAACCTATAATAAAAGAAACTCAGGCAGAGCTCTGAGCCAATGGCACTTTATTAAACGGTCCATGGCCTCCTCTAATGAAGCGGACCTTAGGTCTTACTCATGATCTGAGATGCTCCCTTCCTCTAGGGCTTTATTTGTATTTTTTGGAGGGGGCAAGGCAAGGCAATTGGGGTTAAGTGACTTGCCCAAGGTCACACAGCTAGTAAGTGTGTCACCTGATTTGAACTCAGTTTCCCCTGACTCCAGGGCTGGTGCTCTATTCACTGCACCACCTAGCTGCCCCAAGGGAATTATTTTTATAACTCTTGATACCTGAACATGGTAGGGGAGCTACACAAAATACAGAATCTCATTAGTTGACAGACCTTGCTTTAAGGGCCTAAAATGATATATCAGTCAAAAAATGGTTTATCAGGTTGGGTGAGGCATGGGATTTCTCCACTGTCTAAGTGGTCATAAGATGGTTACCTGCTCATGTTGGACAAGAGAGTGTGGTCTTGGGGCAGCTAGGTGGTGCAGTGAATAGAGCACTGGCCCTGGAGTCAGGAGGACCTGAGTTCAAATCCAGCTTCAGACTTAACACTTACTAGCCATATGACCTTAGGCAAGTCACTTAACCCTGACTGCCCTGCTTTCCCTCTCCCAAAAAAGAAAAAAAAAATTTAAAAGAGAATGTGGTCTAGAGGTACAAAAATAAGTTGTAGGGCTTTCCATGTAATTGAGTCACTTCTGCCACATTGGCTTTGGTCACCATAAGAAGGAAAAACAAGGGTGGGGGGCCTCTAGTTAGCTTCCCATGATTAAGTAAGTGAATTTACAATCTGCAGCTCACAGCTCTGGGGCCTAATATACCGAACTTATAATCAGTGCTACGGAATAATAGCAAACTGATTAACACTGATTGGATTAGAGTGGGGGTCCAAATGAATCATTTTGCACACAACTGGGTTAGCTCCCAGCTGTGGTGGGTTGGGGGTCCCAGTGCCCACTGGGAAACTGGCTACACAGAGTGGTACCACAATGCCAACCCAGCCATGCAGGAAACAACCCTGGCACTGTCTCTTTCCATGAGAGAGTGACCTTTCTAACTATGGGCTGGAATGCAGTTTGGATACAAGAAAAGCAGCATGTTCAAGAGGAGCCCGACCGGACTAAAGGTGGGACTTCTAGCAGGTCATTTAAATGTTCTAGTCCTTCATTCCCTTTCCTGTAAGACGAAAAAGGTGCCCTTGGAGATAACCCAAGATCCTTCCCAGCTCTAAATCTAGGATTCTGTGGTTTTAAGAATTCTCAGCACATAAAACTGACCAATCAGGAGTTCAGTACCAAGAACAATGCCTGGCACATAGGAGGTACTAAGGAAGTACTATGGCCATGACTGCACACAATGTATGCAGCAGAGTGGAATTCTGAACCCAGGGCTTAAAACTCCCAACCCAGGATGGTTTCCCCTGTGCCATACTGCTTGAGAAAGAGAAAGAAAGAGAGAGAGACAGGGCGGGGTGTACACATGCACATATTGTATAAAAGAGATTTTTTAAAAAATTCTATTTGAAGCTGCCTTTTTGCTAGTGGTAAGACACACTTGGTGCTAGAGATTCTGTACCTTGTTCCTGAACTGCTAGGCACTGACCTACAAACTGTATTCCCCTTTCCTCCTCCCCACTCTCTTCCTACTTCTCTTGGCTACTTTCTCCTTTAAGGAGATAGCTTGGGACAGAACATGGGACGTAGGGTCAGAACACCTGAGTTCAAATCCTGCCTCTGACAAGAGCTGTACCTTCCTAAGCTTCTCTTCCTTCATCTTTAAAAACAGAGGTTCCCCACCCCCCCTCCCAGTTCAAGGGACTGAGCTTTACAGATGCAACGAGAGAATTTACATGAAGTGTTTTATAATTACATCCAAGTGCTCCATAAACCTTAAAGTTCGTTATAAATTTGAGGTATGCATTATTTCTTCATTATTCATTATTTCTAAAGCCTTTGGACCTAGTGCTCACTAGCAGCCTCCAGGACTTGGGTTGTGTTTTCCCCTTTTCAGAAACTCACCTGAATTCTCCCAGAGCCTCCATCAGATGGCTGATGTAAAATTGTACTCTGTGACTTGATTCAGCTATCTTTCGGCAGGAAATCATGGCCTTATTAAAAGAAAGCAGGTAAACTTACTTCCCAGAGAAGTCATTTCTTTATAACTCATTTTTCTTGGCTTTACTAACAAAGGTCATTCTTTTGATCAATTTCAAATGCAGCAATAATGACACTAAGGAACCAAACAGACCTTTCCTAAGAAGATCTAGCTCTTCATCTCTGACCACCCTCTACTCCCCCAGCAGGTCGCCCAGGAGATGCTCCAATTCTGACCTTGAAGGTTTTCCACTGGCAAGGAGTGAAGAAGTCCCACTACTACCACTTCTCCATCTCACCCACTACCCTTGGATTCGTTACCTTTTCAATTGCACTTTTCAGCCTATTCATATGGGATTCAAAGAGAGGGAAGTGAGAGAAAAAGAAGTCCTGGAAATTCTTCTGTGCTTCCTCTTTTTCAGACAGGGAGAAGATGATGCTGATGGCAATTTTCTTCCTTCGAACTATGGCAGGGTTGGAACTACAGGTCTCATCAGCCAAGCTAAAAGTCTCCTCAGTCGACCTGTGCACAGGGAAAGACTGGTTTGTTAAACTGTAATGTGTCTGATCACACTAAAAGAGTTAATATTGCAGCCCCAAGGAATTGTCCCAGAGACAGGCCAAGAGTCAAAGAGACGCTAACCGAAGAAACTCATATTTCAAATTTGAAAACAGGCAAAGTACCTAAACTACTCAAAGCCTCTGAGAGAGTGGTGTCACTACTGGGTACATACCCACAAGGAGATCAATAATAGAAAAGCAACACTTTTTGTAGTAGCACAAAACTGAAAACAAAGAGAGTGTCCATCAACTGAGCATCAGCTGAACAAACTATGAATTATAAACGCAATAGAATATAGCACTGTACTTTAAAAAACAATAAATGAGGAATTTGGAAAAGCATGGGAAAATCTGTATGAATTGATGTAAAGTAAGCAAAAAAAATAAGAGTAATTACACAACGCTATAATAACATAAACCAAAAGAAGCCAAATGTTAATTACAATGATCCATCTTGTCCCTGAAGAACAAATGATGAAACAGAAGCTCCACAGTCCCCTCCAATGCTAAATCTAGGCACTGGGAGAGACAGTCACCATAATGAATAGTTCTGCTTAACTGTTTTGTTGTTTGTTTTTTCTGGTGGGGATAGGGGAAAGGTTTTATGTGTGGGAGATGAAAATTAGACATCACTGTACTATGAAAACAAGATCAATAGATTTTTTTTAAAAAAGAAAATTCATAGTTTGAACCCAGAACTCAATATCCCACTAACTAATCATGTCATCTCTATTTTTTAAATCTCCCTTTCTGAAAAACTGGAATAATAGCATCAGGTTACTTCATATTGTTTTCAGGAATACTAAAAATTTTCATTTTAAAAAATCCTCCAAACTATCTGGTTCCCTCTTAGTCCTTTCTTGGGATAACCTCACTATTTAATAGTCTTATATAGATAGGCAGCTCAGTAGAGTAGTGGGTAGAGTGCTCAACTTGCAGTCAGGAATATTCAAGTTCAAATCCTGCCTCAGACACTTACTAAGTCTGGGACCAGTGCTAAGACCCAATTTCTCGGGGCTTCACTTTTTTCATCTGAAAAATGAAGGGGTTGGTCCAGATTTAAATCTACAATTCTATGATCCTAAAAGCTGTTTTGGAGAGAGGTGTAAAACATGTGTTGTCTTGAAACTTATATTCCTTCTACCCCTTTGTCTATCCCTGCCTACAACTGAAATTGATTTAAGTAGCTAGGGGTTAAGTTCCAAAGGGTTATCTTGTTAGTCATCACAAGTGCTATTCAGCATGACATCCATGCTTAACCACTTCCTGATGGGGGCAATCTCAACCTTCTCCATTAGGACCACCAGGTGGAATTGTGGCTATTCTTGTTATTTAACCACCTTGGTTAAGCTCAGTGTCAATAACCCTTAACAAGAAGATCTCTGTCTTCTATGACCACAAAATCTCAAAAATCCAAACAAACTCAGATAGCCAGCTCTGACCCTGTTCACTGACCCACTGTCCTCTACCCTTCAAACCAAATGTCTAGACACTGCCTGGGAGGAATATAATCACATCAATACTACTAGTGCTTTTGGCAAAGGTGTGCCAACTGATTGTCCTCTTGTTCAAATCACCAACTTTGTGACTTCCCAGACAATAGCTTCCTTGCCCAGCCACCATTCCCTCTATGTACAGAATGTAAACTCCTTGAGGGCAAGGACTGATTCACTTTTATTCTGGTATGACAGCCTCTAGTTTAGCATATGGCCTATACTAAACTGCTACTGAATGAATGACACGCATTAATAATCATCTCTAGTAGTTCCCTACCACCTCTAAGGAATTTAAAGCCCTTTCCCAATTCAGCCCCATGGATCTTTCCAGCCCTCATGAACTGGACAGACTTGAGGTCTATTGTTCTTAGGTTCTTCAAATAAAGCTCCCCACTTCTTATCTCCACACCATGCTTGGAGTGCACTGCCACCTCGCCTCAGCCTCCTAGGATCCCTCATTTCCTTCAAGATTCAGCTCAAGTTTCACCTTGGGCATGAGGCCTTCTCTGATACCTCAGTCTGCACTGATTTTGTGTCTGTGCATATAAACTTCTCTTCTCAAAAAGAACATAAGCTCCTTGACAGCAATGACTATCTTGGTGTCCTCAGCACCTTGCATGGTGCCTGGTTCATACATAGCAAGTGCTTTGAAAGTGTGTGCTGATTGACTTAGCTTCTCTGGTTCCCACATCTGCAAAATAAGGAGGCTGAATCAGCCAACTTCCAACTTCCAACCCTAAGTCCTCTGTTTCTGTAATCTTTTAATATTTCAAAAAGCTACAGAAGGGCAAGAATGATTACTTCCAGTTTATAGATGAGAAAGAGAGGACCGGAGGTTAATTTTCATAGTATAATTAGAGGTGAAATTAAACATAAATTATATTACCTTTATAAACTCCTAGTGTTTTAATTTTTTAAAACTTCAATATAAATATCTCCATAAGATTTATAAATATCAATTGCTTTTTAAAAAGTTCTCATTATATTTATGTTACTTTCATTATGAATGAATGAATGGGTAGCTCCCTAAATGGCATATCCTTGCTCAGATAAATGTAAGCCTTTTTATGCTATTCCCAATTCAAATAATCATTTTACCAAGAATTCTACCTGGCCATGAGAGAATTTAGGAAAAAAACGATTTTTATTTCACATCATTTCCAATGAATGACTTGACCTTTAACTTACCCTTGTGAAAAAGGGTCACTTCCTAGGTTCAAGTACACCTCAAGATAATTACAAAACTCTTTTTATAATCATCCTGATTCGAACTTCCCACCTTGAATCCCATTGGTCAGCATTCCAGGGTTCCAATTGCTTTTTAAATGCTAAGAGTGTAGAGTTCATATTTTTCTAGCCTCAGAGGGGCACAAAGTTAAGTTACCATCTCCATTTCCAAAAGGATCACAGACTGAGATAAGATTGTCCCAGACACTCTTTATAATGCAAAGTTTCTAGGAAGCTATAACAAATTCTGTGCACTGCATCATAAAAAGTACCTGTGGAGCTTTCTAGGAGAAATTACAGGAACTTAAAAGGGGGTCTAATGATCCTCTCTGGAATAAATCATTTCCAGAAGGCTTCCCTTCTAGAACATGTAACCCCATTCATATCATCCAGTCGGGGAATCTCCTGGCCTAGCCAAAATGGCTGCCTAGCCTTTTCCCTCTCCCAGTGGGGCAAGAACAGATTTCATCTTATCTTCCAGAATTTTGGTTCTATATAAGAAACACTTCCAAATCCAGTGTGAATTCATGCTTCAAAACAACCCCCTACAACAAGTATGTATTAAGCACTGTGCTAGGGCAGCCCTCTTATGCCTATCCTAAGCTTGGCCTTTCCTTTACCTCTCAGAAACTCTATGTACCATATTTCTGGAATTATTTTTATTTTGTTGGTGCTCTTTAAAAAAGGAAAATCATTGTCACTTTCCAAAGAATTACCTTCCCTGGTAACAAATAGCATTTTACCTAACTTAAATGCAAACTGTCATTAATAAGCCTACAAATTTCCTCATGAAAGCAGATACACATTTTCTGCCAAGTTCCTTCTTAAATAAGTCTCTCCATTAGGATCTCTGGCAAAGGAGAAAGTGCGCCATCTATTGGGAAGCTGCCATACATGGCAGCATAACTCACCTGAGCAATCAATCAACAAGCATTTATTAAGCTCTTGAGCCAGGCACACTGTCCCAGGAGATGCACAACTGGACTTTAGTCCAGGCCATGTTTGCCTGTATTGCATCGTGGTAGAACGCGCTTGAGCAATCAATTGACAAGCGCATTTATTAAGCACCTGTGCCAGGAGATGTGCAACTAGACTTTAGTCAAGAGTCCTAAACCATCCTCACAATGTGAGATCCATTAGGCTGAGAGCATTATGGGGACAGTTTGAATTTCATTCCTGTTACATAATAAAATACGGTCTTACCTTTTTAGAGGACTGAAATACATATACATACATACATACATATATATATATACACACACACATATATACACACATACACACATATACATGCAAATAAATAAATACATATCTATTTATACAAATTATTCTGACATACATAGTAGAAACAACTCTGGCCTGGAAGACAAGAAACTTGGGTTCTAGTTCCAACTCTGATACTCACTAGTTATATCACCTTGTGCAAGTCTCATACTCCCTGGGCCTATTTCCTCATCTGTAAAATAAGGAGGACTGGGGGGTGGGGGTGGGGAGGTGAAGAGACAGGAAGAATATGTACTAGGTGATTCAAGATCTCTGCTAATGTTCCACATTTCTTTGACCTCATTTTATCCTCAGTAAGCATTCAGGAGCACCAGGCACTTTACAAATGGTGAAACTGAAGCAGAGGGGTCAAAGGTCTTGTCCAGGGGCAAAGGGCTAGTTGATGACAGCACTGAAGCTAGGTATTTTATTTGCTGGCCCTGAACTCTTTCCAGAATAAACATTTTAAACAAATGACAAATAACTCATGCTAATGATGTACATATTCAAGACTCTGTGTACTTCCTTCAATTCAACAAGCATATTAAAGATTATGGACTTAATGTAAACATACTACATGCTAGCAAAAACCGAGTTTCAGAGGAAACTGAGAAGACCTCTCTGAACTGATAGAGGAGTGAGAAGTGAGCAGAATTAGAAAAACAATTTATGTAATGCCAAAAGCATGTTAAAGAAAAACAAATTTGAAAGACTTTAGAATTTTCAGTGATGTAATGCTAATAACTCTGATTTCCCAAGGACCACATTGAAGCATGCTGCTTGCTTCCTACCAGAGAGGTAACGGACTTAAAAAATGCAGAATGAGATATGCAACTGGGACTGACCAATGTGGACTGACCAATCTGTTTGGCTGGGTTATGCATATTTGTTTATTGGGGTTTTCTTTTCCTTTATTTATTTGCTCTTTGGGAGGCAGAGGTGAAAAAGGAGAAATCACGTTTGTAAAAATAAGCAAATACATAAAAATTTATTTTCAAAAATACCTGGTAGACACTACACTGGGCACTGGGATGACAGAAACAAAAATGAAGCAGTCTGTCCCCTCAGAATGTCTACATTCTAGGGGATGAGGTAAAATAAGATTTCACAAATCAGTCAGTACAAAGTACATACAAAATAAAATAAGGTAACTTCAATAGGGGAAAAACCTCCTTCCAAGTGCAGGGAATCAGATATGTGTGTGTGTGTGTGTGTGTGTATGCGTGCGCTCATATGCACATGTGCAGGCACACATGCAGGCTGTAGGTGCCAGACAGCTGGAGAAGCACGTTGTCTAACGAGAGTAGAAATAAATGACAATCGAATATACTGACAGGCCTTATAAGTCCTCTAAAAAGTGGACTGGGGATGCTGAGTAAATTCCACTACCAGATGATCATCTAAAGAATTAATTTGAAGTAGACGGAGGCTTTCTAATCCCTGCATACACCTTAACATGTGACCAGGGCCACCTCCCTTCTCCTCTGGGTCTTAGTATCCACATCTGTAAGACAAGTAAGCTGGACCAGGTGATTGCTGAAAGGTAACTTCACAGCTCTTAAGATTCTAGCTCTTATGATCTCGGGCTCAGATCTTGGCATTCACAGGGGTTCTGCCCACAATTTAAGGAAGGCATTTTAACTCCCAGAAGACTCAGAATGCAATCACAAAGTATGGTCAGGGATAAGGAATTTTCCAATTCCATCAAACTGTATGAATAAATCTTTAATCATTTTGAGAGGATTATACAGTGACTTCCGGATAAAATATACTGACCCCACACAGGAAATATCTTCCGATTGGCTAAGAGAATCAGTCACATCCCTTGGGCTTACATACAAAAACTACATTATCCACCAGCTCAGAATGTTCAGCAGGCAGAGCTCTTTGCTCAAACCAGACCAGGACAGAAAGGGGAGAGGAAGAGGGCTGATCTTCACCATAACCCTGGGAAGTAGGTGCCATAATTATTCCTATTTTTACAAACAAGGAAACTAAGATTGAGAGAGGTTAAATGACTTGCCCAGGTTTACCCAGCTACTCAGTGTTTGAAGGGGAATTTGAACTCAGGTCTCCCTGAATCCAAAGACAGTGGTCCTGTTCACCAGTCTACCTAGGTGCCTCTACTTTGGGTTTGAGACCATTCTTTCCATGAACACTGCATGTATTTGTGCAAGAGTGCACCTCAGGCTCTACAGTAATCTTTTATACTAACTGTTCTTACTATACCACCTTAGCAATGCATTTGTGAAAAGCTAATTAAGTCTACTGACTAACTGCCCACACATCTTCACTCTAAAATCTATTCTTCATGGCCCAGCTCAAATGCTACTTTCTTCATGAAGCCTTCTCTCATCACCCACCAAAAATGTATAAACATACATGTATGTATACATGCCACCCAATGGGATCTCTCTATCCTCTGCATGTCACATTTGGAACATCCTATCTCAAATGGGTACTTGTCATAGTGCCTCCAAAGCCCTCAATAGATAGCAAATTCTTGAAAGAAAAGACTATCTTATTTCTCTTCCCATCTCCAGAAGGGCCCAGCAGACTGTCTTGCACATAGCTGGTGTCCAATTTTATTTGATGAAATGCACTTAATGTAGCATTCAATACAGTGAGGGGGATCATAGGCCTAAGTAGCAAGATAATGGTACACAAAACCAATTACTGAAATCATTAAGGAATTGAAAATTAAGGTAAACATGCCTGTCATATATGCTATAGAAGAAAACATGAAGGAAAACACAATGAGAAGTTAGGACTGTTTAGACTCATGTCACTTGTTACATTTGATCTGAATCTCACTTTGGAGTAGGAAAGTAAGTTTAAAGCAAGGAGTTCTTATAACTTTCAAAAGCCACAGGAGGTATTGGCACAGTGAGCCAGGAGATACTCATTTGATCTCTCTTACTCATGACCTGGAGTTCTGGAAAGACGCCCCGTTCAAGTCCATGTGTGCTTGTTTTGAGTTAACACCGCCACTTCCGTAATCACTACCCAGCATGTGAAGGCCATACCAAGATTCTCCCATGTGCCCAGACTCAGCAGTTTTCCCCTGTCTGATGCCTTACTATTTCAATGGAGATTCTGACTTGCAAATTTAGAGATTCAGGCTCAACCATAGCTTCACCTCCCTTTTCCAAGGAAATATTGCACCCCACCAGCCAGTTTCAGACAATGTACCCACACTTCTCCCCTGCCACTCACCACCTTGGGACAATGCCATTTTCTAAACTGGTCGTTTGGCTCCGAAGCCAGCGGCGCTGGTAACTGCTGGAAGAGGAAGAGGAGGAGCTTGGAGACGGGAAAGGTGTGATCAGCAGGCTGCTCAGGGAAGCTGGCAGAGGGAAAAAGGGCACAAAGAACTGATTGACTCAAACAAATTTTTCAGTGCCTACAAATGTATATTGAAAGAGTTCCTAATAAAATGATTTGCCAAATATGTTTCCAGAGTTCTACCACTCACATCCAGCAGATGGCAGCAATAGTTTGAGGTTGTTTTCTTTTTTAACTCGCTACTAAAACTTCCTCAGATTTTTTCCAAAACTGGGTCTACACCGGCCAATGCTAGAAGTGAAAGGACTGTCACAGGTCTGGCCCATTCTGATCCTACCTGGGAGCTCTCATCTGCTCCATTTCACCCCTCCTTAGGCCACAAGGGTGGTCCCTCGACCCTGGGGGGTCACCACAGCTTGGCCACTGTATCTCAGGACTCCCAAGCTCCAGAAATCTACTGGTCTATGCCAAACCAGGAGCTGAGATAACAGTGGGCCCCATCATGCCCAGCAATTTTCCCAGATTTCAGAGGAAAGCTAACATGAAACTCAAAGCAATACTATGAAGTATAACAAGCATAAAGCATCTAAAATATTCATCTATAGAAGCAACATGCCAGACCTAGGGCCTCACTCAGCTGATACTTCCCAGTTGTGTCCATGTGGTCTGAGGCAGCCCTGTGCTAGAGCCCTGAGTGGCTGGCACATGGCTTCACTGAAGTAGCTCTGAGTTAGGATCATTGAATTTGGAGCTGAAAGGGTCCTTTTGTTGCTGCTATTCAATCTTGTCCAACTATCCCATGTGGGGTAAAGATACTGGAGTGGTCTGCCATTTCCTTCTCCAGTGGATTAAGGCAAAGAGAGGTTAAGTGACTTGCCCAGGGTCACACACACAGCTATTGTTTGAGGTGAGATTTTAACTCAGGTCTTCTTAACTCCAGGTCCAGGGTTCTATCCACTGAGCTACCTAGCTGCCTCCAAAAGGGATCACAGAGATTGTCTAATCCAACTTTTCATTTTAAGATGAGGAAACATATGTCAAGAAAGGTTAAAGCAATCCACCACTGGGTCACACAGCCAGTAATGAACACAGCCTGAGTTTAAAATATCTGACTACAAATTTGGGGCTGTTTCCCCTGTACCATAGCTGCCTTCTTCCTTTTTAGAATAGAGAAGCATTATTCACCCTGAATCCAAGTTTCACCTTTTCCAGTTTGGTTATAAGCTCCACCTATTTCCCCAGAGCATTCTAGAGGGACCCACCCCACGCGCCCCCAGTCTCACTCTGCTATCCTGCAATCTGTCATTCTAGGATAGAAAAAAATACTTTCACAGAGAGTCATAAAACTGATAACAGCCAGTCAAAGAAACGAGAAGGTCGTTCTGGGCTCCAGAATGATACTTTTAATGGTATTTTCGCTTTTTCTATTCCACTTTCACACAGAACTTACCCACGTCTCTTTATAGTACAAGGTCCAAGGTAATGATCCTCCAGGGATCACAAGTCAATAGCAAAGGCCCTTCTGTTCCAGTAATTGTCTCTACTTTGTAGAGCAAAGTCTCTACCTCCTCAGATGACTTCTCTTATGACACTCCTTCAAAGGATTTTTAAAAATTGAGTGTTTTATAATTAATCTGGACAACAAAAGGTTTACTTTAGCTAAATCAAATTTCTTCAAGAGTCACAGTACTCTAATAGGAAAAAGTTGGGCTTGGAGGAAGGAGGAGAAGAGCTGGAGAAGAGGCCCACAATGAGGAAGCACACCTATCTCTAGTTAAAGAGGTGATAGACAAGGGTGCAGAACGAAACACTGATTTTAAGATTCCACCAATGTGTGGATTCATTTTTTCTGGTCTTTGTCACAAAGGTGGACTTTTTGGTGGGGAATGGGGTGGAGTTGGTAATAATGACAGAAAAAGAAACCAAAGAACCTCCGGTGTAAAATGGGAATGATAACACCACCTTTCTCCCAGGACAGTTGTGAAGATACTTGTAAGATAAAATTTGTAAAGCCCTCAGTAGGTGCTTAATAAATGCTTGTTGTATCTCCCTTTCCTTATGTGCCAGGGACCATGCTAGGTACACCAGCACATAGATACAAAGAGTTTTTAAAAATCTTACTCTTAAGGAGCTTATATCTGAATGAAAGACAACTACATGCAGAATACAAATAAAGAAAATAAAAGTGACGGGTCTCAGAGATTTCTAGAGCCAAGGCATGCACCCCCTACCCCACCCCAGGTGAAGAGGCTTGCCCAGTCCCACAGCAAGTCAGCGGTGGTTATCTGCACCCAGAACTTGCAGACTCCCAGTCCTGAGCTCCACTCCATCATGAGGCCTCTCGGTTTCAGAATTTCTAGTAAGATGTTTGCATAATTACTTATTGCCTGAATTTTACTTCTTCCAAAATGAAAGGTTTTTTGGCAGAATTATCTGCGATATCAGACAATTATAGTTCCCAGACAGCTCTCCAATGCCAAGGAATGTGTCCTTCTACAAAAGATAATGTCACTTTTCACGAGAACATGATCTGGTATCTTCTTTGCTCAGAGGCTAGAAGGGCAGGCAAATGGCGATCTAATGGAATGACTACTTAACTGGGAGTCAGGATTCCTGGTTTCTAGTTTTGCTTCTGTTACTAAGTAATTAGCTATCTACTACCTAGCACAAGCCACTTTACCAGGGAGGAATAGGAGTAGAGGGAGGGTTGCCACCTCAATTTCCTCATCTATAAAATTAAAGGGGTGGACTAGATTTTCTCCAAAGGGCCCTTCCCATTTTAGTTCACTGAGTTTATGATTCCTCCCTTTTGGTAATCAAGCCCGAAACACCAATGGATAGAAACATCCATTTCTTGCCCTAGATTAGAAACAAAAGTGTATTGCCCAGTTGGCTCCAAACACTACTTGTCAAGCCGAGTTTAAGAGAACACAGTTCTTCTTGGTCCTATGATCCTAAGATCTATAAAGGAAATCAGAGAAATGTTTTGAGCTTCAATTTTGAGCCTCAGCTCTGCTGCTTTGGGGATGAAATACATGTTTCAGCCTGCCTGCTCCTATTTCCAATCTGATTTCAAACGACTCCCCATCATTAGTTCTCCAGCTCAGTCCAACTGGTGGCCTAGCTAGCAACCCCAAAATGGCATTCCATCTCTATCTCCATGCATTTGCACAGGGGCCACCCCCCACATGCCCTTTCCCAACAGCTCAGGAGTAACCTCTTCCTAAGGGAAGTTCTTCTCAAGTCCCCCAGTGCTACCAAACAACCAAGGTGTTAACTTTATGAAAGGAGACAAAATTATTTCTAAAATTATTTGATATTATTTAGTTTTTACTTCTTTGTGTCCATATTTCACTCCAGTACAAGGGTCTCTGGATGACCGCCATGTTTGTTTTTATCTTTTTAGGCCCAGCACCTAGCACAATTCCTGACTTTTCCTGATAGCAACCTCTTTCTTCCATAACTTACCCAGGAGCAGTCATTCCCTCTTCCATGTCTCTGATTACAGGTCAGGAGCCAAAGAAAGAGGGGATTCTTCGCTCTTTTCTGATGCTATTGCCACACCACTTTCCCTTACCATCTCTCAACTCTTCTATGGAGAACCCTCTCTTTTCCCACCTTTCCCCAATCTCTCCAAATCTATCATATCTGCCATTCCCTAATCTTAGGTAAGCCACAATGAGTGCTTCCTTTCATTCTCCCCAGATAATATAGTCAGTCAGTCCAGCCTGTCTCAAACCTGCCTCTCAAACCCTACTAGTAACCTTCTGAGGATACATTTAGAATTCATTCATGCTGTTGGGAACATCACAATTTGCCTCCATCTTGGCACCTAAACTTGCTTGCTTCTGAAGTGGGCAAGAAAAACTGGTTTTAGCTACAGCCTCAAGTCTGAAACCTGATGAACAAATCCAAGTGCTGGCTTCTATAACCTGAGCTAGGGTTAATCAGTTTCCTCAAAACACATCCTTAACTGAATGGCCACCCAAAGATACTGAATCTATTTCTCCCCATACCCCGAGTTTTCTCTTTGGATTTTTCAGTTTTGCCCAAGGCAAATGGATTACTTCTGTAAATTGCAGACAATTATGGATCCCCTTCAGGGGCTTTCAACTTCTTGCTTTTCACAGAGCTGGAAAGGTCTAACAAATTCAGTTCTTCCTGTCTATAAACTGTGACTCTTGGTCTTCTTGGTCCCAGGTCTCAGTTTATCCACAATATAATCTGCGGTGAAGGCTGACTCTGCCCCCAACCTTGGGACCAAACCTGGACAAAACTCAACATCAGCCCTGGCCTTTCAAGGTCTTAAGATGAAAAAGTTTTTGTCTTTGGGAGCTGGGCTACTGGTATAGTTGACTGTTTCCCACTTAAATACATTATTTAAATATAGACATGATTTTAGTTATGTTTCATGCAGCATAATCATTTGCTTAAGTGTCATTATTCTCTGGAGTGGGTCCTGTTCCTGAACTCACAGAATCTTAATATTAGCCAAGAAGGATCCACAGAAATCATCTAGCTCAACCTCCTATTATCCTATGAAAGAGTTACCTCTTACAAAATCTCAGAACTTTGAATAAACACTTACAGTGGTGGGGAATTTGTTACCCCTCACATGGCAGCCCATTCTTCTTTAGACAATTGTTTAAAAAAAAAAAAGTTTTCTTTAAATAGAACCAAATTCTGTCTTCTCTAATTTTTACCTATTTATCCATGCTCATATTCCTCAAAAAGGGACTCAAAGTTTAAATGATCTAAGCTGCATTATTTCCCTCAGAAAAAAATGTTACAATTCAGGGTAAGCTTCCTAAACGCAGTCACAAACACCATCCTTAAATCAGGTATGAATGATGTCTGTGTATCATATAGTATAAGAGAGCCACCAGGACATGATCACAGAATCACTGATTTGGAAATGGTAGCAATACCTCTCATTTTGTGTCTGAGGACACTGAGACCCAAAAGCTAAGTGACTTGCCCAAAGTCACCCAGGAATATGAAAAAGGTAGTATTTGAACCTAGGTCCTCTGGCCCCAAGGGCCTTTTTCCACTCTCCCACATACCTATAGTAAACACAATGCTCCACTGCAAGTCATGGGGCATAGCTTGAATAATGACTCTAATATATTACCTGTATGACCACAGGTAAGTTATTTTACCTCTAAGTCTTCAGTTTTTTCATCTGTAAAATGGGGGACCTTACTCAGTTACTGTTAGGCAAGCATTTTGCAGGCCTCAATATGTTAACGAAGTGTGAAAAACTACATAAGCTACTGAAAAGCTTTATGAAACATATGTAAATCAACCAAACTGGGCTGAATTCAGTAACAAATCACAATAAAATGTCATTTAGTTTTATTTTAAAAGATTTTTTGGGAAAATTGTGTTGAATCTAGGCAAGGGTTATAAGGTTTGGTAAACAACCAGAAAAACCCTGGGAAAAAGCTTGTGTGGGCTGGCCTAAGGATGACCAGAACTGAGGCGACAGGCTCTTTGTGTGCTGGCATGCTCCAGCAGGAAGCAGACTGACAGGGCATGTCCTGGGATCATGCTGCCTCCTGAAAACAACAACATAGGTATCCCGGCAGAGCAACCAAGTGTGAACTTCCGGGCATAAAGGAGTACCTGCATATCACAGTGTCCTCTTAGCCCTCAGAATAATGCTGCATGACAACTATCTTTTTTAAATCAAAGATAGGAAGACAAAGGCACAGATATTAAGGAAGACATCAGAGGCCTAGAATTCTAGTGATCCAGCTTTTCCAAGTGTGTGAGCCACCTTTCACAATTCAGACCCAAACCACCAATAAATGGGTCCTTGATTCCACTAGCACTGTAAATTCCTCCTTGACTGGAGAGATGAGGCATTCAAAGGCAAATTAACAACTTGAATTGAATTTGGGACTTTATGATAAGGAAGGGTGATGTAATTTTTTTAAAAAGTAAGCTTAAAGTTGGAAAAGAAAAGTGAAACTTCAAGAGAAGTTTAAAACAAGGTGTCTCCAAGAAGGTAAGAGTCAGCCCTTCTTGTTGACTGAAGCAGGCCTAACCCAATGGCCAGCATTTTCTTTGCAAACACAGCACTCAGCAGGCACTTTGGTTTTCTGAATAGGCTTTTCTCACAGAAAGATTACTTACTGTCTGTTATTATATTAGCTTTTGGAGGAAATCCAAGTCTATCCCATGGGAGGCAAACTGGATCCGTTTTCCCCAGGATACTATCACTTCTCAATAAGCTGAAGGCTGAGGGTCCACCCCTACAGAAGATGCATATGTAGTCATCTCCTCACCAGTCACTTTGCTTTGGGCACTAGACATCATGCCTTGGAGAACTTAACTCTAGAACTCCAGGCTTGGGGACCCCAATGTCCTAATAAGCAAGAGCCTGCCATCAAATGGAAAATATTTCTAAAACAGCACAGTATGGCAAATAGATAGGAAGCACTTAATAAGGCTAACCTCTGAGGCTCAGTTTTCTCATATATTTTTGAAAAATGAGGAAAATAACACTGCCACAGCCTGCCTCAGGGGGCTGTGAGCAAAGTCATTTGTAACTTTACAACATTTGTTAGTATAACATCATAATAAATCAACAAAAGTTAACATATGTACCTGATCGGGCAATCCCGCTATCCCTGTCTTCATTCTGTCCTCTGCTAGGCATATCAACAGGAGTGCTGTGTGCTAAGACAAAGGCAAAGAAGAAACATATTAGCAGGATCCCTTTATGGACTGTGGCCAACTCCAAAGGCGAGATGGCTTTTAAAATACCTAGAACGATGCTGAAGTATCAGAAGAACTTAGTGCTGCTAGTAAACTAGAAGTATAAAACAAAGTTGGCCACTGGCAGACAAAATCAGAAACATAAAAAGAATGATCACAGTGTGAGCAAAAGAAGACAGTCTGCAGTATAGATCCCCTGGGCCCAAATCAGCTCCTCTTTGGTTCCAAACTCATTTTTTTCCAGGCAGACACATTTAGATGTTGTTATCATCATCCTGAGAATCAGGCAGCTGTAATTTCTAAATGCTTCAGAATAATTTTCACTATTTCAATAGCCACTATGAATAAACTAGAGGAAAATTTTTTAAAAAAATTAGAAGGGAGGGAAAATCTCCCAATCAAAAAACAAATTTCCTCAGAAAATATAATAAAATATCTTCCAAATATCTCTCTCTTTCATTATGGGATGACTTGGGAGATGAAGTACTCGAAGAAACAAGACCTTCTAGGAATGCCTTACTGACCTCAATCGGATACACAGATAGATAAGAAAGCAGAACAGATTCTGCTGCTGAAAACTCTAACACTGTGCCACAAAGCCAATGATTCTGTCTAAATATTATACGTTTTTCAAAGTATGTTTATATTCACAAATTTTAAAAGTATATCAACATGCAAGCCACACTCTAATGAGGTAGGACGGTGTCACTTTCATTAGGGTATCTGTTAACCAGGGTATTGGAAGGACTTTTCTCTGCAAAGAAGCATAGTGTGAAATGAACACCCATTCCAAAGAAGGCAGCTCTTAAGATGCTCATGGCCAAAGTCCCCTCCAACTCGGCAGCACACCAAGATGGACTGTAGTGATGCCACTGCCCACATCCAAAATTAGCAAGAGTATTTAAAGCTCTTATTTCACCTACCAGTCAAGATCAGGGTCATTCTACCTGAGAAGAACTTAGGAACTCACATTAGCTCTATTTAAATAGCTACTGGCATACTTTTAAGGTGATCAAGAAATGAGAAAGAGGAGACTCCCGTGCTCTTATTAGAAATGATTTGGGTGGAAATCTACATTAGGTAAAGAATGCAGGTGATTAATGGATAGAAGATAGAGCAGCAAACATAACAGCTCATAGCAGCAGAAGACACTCAGGGAAATCAGAAAACATAATCCTCTTAGAAACACTAAGGGCTCATTACTGTTCAAAATCAGCTAATTCTGAGGCATTACCTGAGAAATACGTAATAAAGGTTCACTGGTGGTGGAATTTTGAAAACATCTCATATTCAAAAATCTGTACTCAAAATCAAATTCTTCTACCCCAAGAGCCCTTTGGGTTGCTAGAGAGGCTTTACAAGAAGATTCTTGGCTAAGAACAGCCACAGGGTTTAGTATGTGTGTGGGTCATACCGAACTCAGCATTCCACACAAACCTGCAAAGAAAGAAGCGCTCCGGGTGAGCCGGAGAGGTCCTCCTTCAGCCAACCCTTGCAGCAATTTGCTGCTGCACACCTGGAGCACACCTGGACACCGGAACACATGAAACGGGCGAACAGAACATATCAAAAAATAATTACGGGTTAAAGACAAAGCAGAAACAAAAATGAAAACGAAAAACCCAACACAAAACAAAAAAGAAAATGAACACAACACACACACACCCAGGACACACAAGTAATTACAAATGTTTTTTCGTCATTATTGCTTTGGTTTTTACCTAGGTTATTTCCAGCACGACAGGGACCCAAACTATTTTGATTTGAGCTCAATTTTCCCAAATTAGCATCTTGGTTGATGTATTCAAAGCTGTCTTGCAAGCTAAAAACCAAAGAGGGAAAAAAGGGAGAAAAAGAAGAAAAATGTCAAGAGAAATGTCTAGGATAAAAATGAAACATTTCTAACGCTACTTTTTTAAAGTCAAGCAAATCACTGATACCAATTCAATTTAATGATTCAATTCACTAAATGTTTATTACTGACTCCATGCAGAGTACTCTGGTAGGTGCTTGCTATTGCTAATTAAAAATCCCTTGTATAAATGACTCGACCTCTACCAAAAGGAAACAAAAATGACTGGTTTTTGTTTTTGTTTTTTTGCTTTTTGGAGGGGGGAAGCAAGGCAACTGGGGTTAAGTGACTTGCCCAAGGTCACACGGCTAGTAAGTGTTAAGTGTCTGAGGCCAGATTTGATCTCAGGCCTGATTCCAAGGCCAGTGCTCTATTCACTGCATCACCTAGCTACCCCAAAATAACTGAATTTTTTTTTTTGCAAGGGATTTCTGTCTTTATTTTCTCTTTATTTATTTATTTTTTAAATTGATTTGTTTTACAAAATGACTGATTTTTAAAGGATTATTTAGGGTACAATAAAAAGCTTGGTTTAAAAATCAAATATCACAGATAACCATTCCCCCATCACATTACAGAGGAGTAAATGACAACTTTGGTTTTGGAAACTTGTCTTATGGTACAAATATTCTCTTGTTTTTTTTTTTTTTGTTTTTTTTTTTTATTTGCTCATTTACTTTTTATTTACAAGATTCAGTTCCACAATCACTTGAGTTTCAGATTTTCTCCCCTCCCTTCCCCCCCTCCCCACCATGGTGGCGTGCAATCGTGTATAGGATCTGCAAATACTTTCACATTATGGTACAAATATTCTCAAGGATTTTTATACTTCAATATTTCAGTTGGATATATGATCTCACTGATAGCCATCTCCAGCAGTACTGAATGTATCCCACCCATGTTTTCTCATCCTTTGTGACTCTTGTCTATGTGCTCCCATGAATCCCCATGATGTCCACCCATCATGCTAGAGGCTGTCCTTTAGATCTCTTGACAGAGAATGAATGGACTATACATTGGTTATACCTCCCTCTCACCATGTGACTGGCCCATTTCTTTTCTGGTCCTATTTCTCTCTGATAATATCCTTTATCCTGCTTCTTCATAATTCTTAATTGGTAATATGGGCAATATGTTGCAACCTACTCTCAATAACACAAGTATTCTTATTAAGTGCCTACTGTGTACTCTTTGGGCAACCCATTAAAATTACTCAATGGAGTTTTCTGAACTTCTCAAAACAAAATTCATCATAACCTTCTCTTGCTTCTTCTTAAAATAGGAATAATAACAACACCTTCATCCTATGGCTATTATGAGGTTAAAATGAAATAATATTTGCAAAGTACTTTGTAAACCTCAAAATGCTATATTCCTCTTCATCCTTAGCAATGGATGTCAAGGCAGGAGCTGCAATTGACTTCATGAGACTCTGCTTAAGTTAATCATGAACCATGTAAGGTTATATGGTCAAATGTCTCAGAAATTTGTAGGTGGGTTCTTTTGTTGTTGTTGTTGCTTTATAATAAAACCAACAGATCTATTCACATCTCCAAAGAGAGGCTATCAACTATAATATTTAGTTGCACTTTCTTTATTTCCTTTGGTTTTGTTCATAAAGAGTTACCACCATAACTGGTTTAGTGCCAACTTAGTTGTTGGACAGACTGTATAAAAAAAAGGTACTGACAACAAGTAACTGGGGTGCTTTTCTATCTCTGTCCACATCTTGAGTTGCTGAGGTCAAAACAGTTTTGCCACCTAATGGACAACCCTCAGATGTCCCTACTGTCACAATGACTCACAATTCCAAAAATATTGGAACCGAAGGTTTAGAGAAGTGTATAGGGAGCAAAAGTCTCAAATGTATTTGTTAATTACCAAGCTGTCTAGAATAGTATCACAAGAAGAGGTTTAAAATAGTCTTAGCTAAAAACTAAAAACATAAGACTATAATTATACAAATCATGTTAAAAATTGAATTAACCTCAAAAGTTCAGCTACAAAATAGAAAATTTATTACCATAAATAACAAAAGACTGGTAGAATAAACTATTAAAGTTAAGTAAAAGAAAAAACAGCAAGTCTTACATAAGATTAAATAATCATAATGAGTTAAAGTTACCTGCATTCATCAAAAGTTAAATATTCACATAACACCAAGAATTAGTTTATTTCACTGTTTCAACTCTAAAAGTCAATTTGTTCTCAACTGTGAACAGTTCCAAATTAGAAAAGATAGCTAGAATGACTGTTACAAGGTTTTTCAGCTTTATAGTATATATAACAGAAAAAAAAAAAGTTCATCCTTCTATGGAGACCAAGCTGGTAGGAACAACATTTGGTTAAAAACAAAAACCTTTCCTATGCTCCAAGACATCCTCCATAGCATGACCTCAAACTTGCTTCCCATTTTTTTAATTCAGCTTTCATTGGTCATACTTTATTTTACAAAGGGCCTTTACTGTCATTATTCAAGCTTAAAAAATTTTGAAATATGATAGGATTTAGAATCTCAAAGTTAAGAAGGCATCAAACTGGAGAATTATAATATTCCTACTTAGAGGCATAATCAATTAGAATGAAAGGGGAAAAAAAGAATTCTCAAAAGCTCTTTTCAGAGAAGATCCTTGCTGAACTACACAATGTACTAATATTGGTAAGCATCAGAAAGTAACAAGGCTTCTGCTCAACTTCCTTGTTTTACCTTAAAAAAACACAAATTGGCCAAAGCAATCCTGTCTAATAGCCTTGATAAAGTTTTTAAAATGGATAGACTATATACAAAGGGGAAGGGAAAATCCCACCCTTACAAGGGGGCAGTCAGGTACAGGGGGAAAGCTGGACTTAGTAAAAAGACCTGATTCTGTCACTTACAAGTGGTGCAACTTTGCATAAGATTTGGTTTCTTCATCTGTATAACAGGGATACTATTACTCACCTGTGTGTCTTAGAGGAGTGCTGGGGAAAACCAAACAAGGTAATATCAGTGAGTGCTTTGAAAACTGTAGGGCACTGCATGCCCCCTGCAAACACAAAAAAACTTTTTGGACTCACTCCTGGAGGAGAGGTATAGTGGCCAAATTTAGGCTTAATGTATATTAAGGTCAAATGTAAATTTCTCATCTGACAGTGTTTCTCATCATGAAGAGTTTTTATCAGCTTGAAGACTAAGCAAAACAACAACATCATCTTTCTTCTTTTAAAGTAGATATCAAGAGGGAGGGGAAAATCCCATACTTACTTGTTGGTACTTCCACAGAAGCTGCCCATTCTAGCAGAGAAGACCTTACTAATCATCAGCTGTGGTGGAGAACTGAAAGGGGGAAAACAAATCAAATAAATGTTTAATTTATTCAAAATTCAACACCATGCTCCTACTTCTCAAGTCCTGAAACGAAGGCTGGAAACTTACCGTATATAGTGGATCTTTAAGGTAGAGCCTTTGTAACTCATTGCCACAGAACCAAACATCATTTCCCCAAGCATGTTGACATCAGAAGCTGGTCTTGTATACTACGACAAGTATAAAGAAGAAAAGAAACTCAAAGTCGATATGCAGGCTAGCAGACATGATAATAATAAGAATAAGAGCAATGGCTAGCACTTATGTAGCACTTAAAGGTATGCAAAGAGCTAAAACAAATTCCTCATTTTATCCTTACAACAACCTTGGGAGGCAGGTGCTATTATCACATTCATTTTACTGAAGAGGAAAATAAGGCAAATAGGATGTTGGAGTCACTGGCCTTGAGTCACACAGGCATTAAGTGTCTGAAGACAGGATGAGAATTCAGGTTTTCCAGGTCCCAAATCCAATGCTCTATCTACTGTGCCTGCAGCACTACGGTTTTGTCCAATCCTTTACTCTTGCCTAAGGAGGAGGTAATGACTGTTTCCTTAAGTCGGTTCTGGGAAGTCTTGAGCTTTGACATGCTGTTTCTTCAAATTTGTTCTGAACACTGATTTCGTAACCTTTTCTCTACACAAACTTTACTTTCCAAGGGATCAAAGCAATTTACCAAATTTCTTCATCTCCACAACAGTCTTATAATGGGAAAGAAGAATCATCATTACCTCCATTTAGAAATTTTACAAGAGAGATTATTTCATTTGTTCTGTATATTATACTTTAACACTTTAAAATGGTGTATAACTTTTATACCACAGAGGTCAAAGACAGAAAGCAATGTCTTGCACATACCAAAACATTCATAGCAGTACAAAACAAAAGGGATGCCCACTGATTAAAGAAATAGCTGAACAGATTGTGACAAATGTAACAAAATGTTATTATACAGTAAGAAATGCTAAATGTGAGGAATTCAGTGAAGAACAGGAAGATTTACACTAAGTTGGAGGGAGAGATCCCAAAGGACAATGTGCATAATGACTACAGTTATATAAATGAAAAAAAAAAACAACACAAAGACAAAGTTAAACTCTGTGGTGATGATGATGATAAATTTATATAGAACATTAAGGTTTGCAAAATACTCTACCTGTGTTATTTCACTTCACAAGTCTGCAAGGTAGGTGGTATTAATATCCCATTTTACAACTGAGGGTAAGTGATGTGCCTATGTTATACAGTTAGTAGGTTAGTAGTATGTGTCTGAGGCAGGATTAGAACTTGTCTTCCTGGCTCTACATCCAATGTTCTATCCACTACACCACCTACCTGGCTACAAACAGTCGTGGTTGCAAAGAACAGATCCCTAAATATCCCTCTCTCCTTGGACAGAGAGATGAGGGAGAGCACAGCGCAGCTACTGTCAATGACTCTTTTGGTTGTTTTTTGTTTGTCTGTTTGTTCAGAGGAGGTACAAAGGAGGGTTCAATTCCAAAGGGTAGGTGCTTTATTAAGAAATGTCTGTGATGTAAAAGGAAAAGGCATCAAAAGACTTACTTTGAAATGAAAAAGGTAACTTAAACAACACTGGTATTCCTTCAGCAACATGGTCTTGAACCTTCTCTCATACTTCAGTTAGATTTCAGAAGGTTGTAAAACTTGTAATATTCATTACCTAGTGGCCAGCCTTTTCTGCTGAGCCTCCCTGTGCTTATTAGCTAGGCTGGACTCTGGATGATGCCCCATAAATAGACTCATGTTGAAAACTGTTCCATATTGGTGGGAGTTGTCAGAGGCTGTGTACCATGGCAGAGGTTCCTATAATCCTGGGTTACTTGGTGCTAAAGAACTTTGAGTTAATTGCAGATATAAAACATTCACTCTCCTTTTAGTATTAAGAACATATCCTGCGGAGAAACAGTATCCAGGATTCTTCTTTAACCAATTATTTAACACAATGTAGCAAAGGCTAACAAAACTGACAACTAGAGGACTAACTGGTCCAATTTGGGTTAGTGAGAACTAAAAACTCTGGGATTTTACAAAATGCACACAGCATTCTTGTGATTTTTGTTGTTGAGTTGTTTCAGTTGTGTACAACTCCTCATGAACCCATTGGGAGTTTTCCTGGCATTAGATACTGGAGTGGTTTGCCACTTCCTCCTCCAACTCGTTTTACAGATGAGGAACTGAAGCAAAAAGTTCAGAAGCAACTTGCCCAAGGTAACAAAGCTAGTAAGTGTCTGAGGCTGGATTTGAACTCAGAAAGATGAGCCTTCCTGATGCCACCTAGCTGGCCCCTTCTTATGACAGGACCACTATCTATCAGGGTTTTCCCCTCCCCCTGCAATATGGACTAGGTTAGCTTTTCCACAAAAAGTAATAAAGCTGACTAAGGGGATGAGGTTCAAATAGAATCTCACTTGACACAGCTTCCTGGTAACCTCTGGCCCTGTGGATGGGACTTTCTGGTCAATTAAAGGGCATAAAAAAGCCTCTTCAGACTTTGTAGATATAATAAGACCAAGTAAATCACTACACTCTATGCTGGTAAACAGACTCCTTTCCACATAGAGATGAGGGGGGCCAAATCTACCCGTTTTAATCATTTTCAGTTTTCTGAAAACTTTTCAACTAAGTGCTGGAGTATCCTTGTTGACATCCTTCCTATGCTATGGCAAAGTAAACATCCTTTTGTTCCAACATGAACTTGATCTAATGGGGTTCCAGCCCAAGTTAGGATATGTCTTTATAGATCTCTTCAGGATTCAGCAAGGGTCTGAGATACAAATGGAGAGATCTTCTTGATTTCATCCTGGATGACCCATGGCTTTGAACCCTACCCAACCCACCAACAGGTTGCATACTGCTTAATGAATGGAATTTAATTCCTAATTCTATCCTCATGAACTTGGTACAAGATCATTCTACCTCCTGGATATTGAGGACTTTTATTAGTCTCTTTGCATAATGGATAAACAAGAGGTAGGCTAGGAGAACCAGGAAAGAAAAGTGAATTCTCCGCACCACACCAAAGAAAATAACAAGAGTTGGTTTATCTTGTTGCTAAAATAAATAGTAGTTTATATAAGATACCCTTGGCTGATACTCTTCCCTACCAAATAACTATCACTAGTCCAAAGCTACCCTTGCTTTATAACAAGCTGCCTCTTGGTTCTGAAAAGAACTATATAGTTCATTGTTCAATATGAACAAACTAAGTTCTAATGACATCTGGAACCAACTGTCCAAAAAGTACTTGAGAATTCTAATTCACATGTGCAAAGAACAATTCACACCGACCATGTCAATCTACTACTGGCTAAATGAACCATGTTATTTGAGTTCTAAACATTCACGTCTATCCTTGATTAATCATTTACAGTCACTCTAATCTCTAGTTTTCCTACCTCTCAACTTCAAAAAAAAACCTTCTTTTGAACACCAAAGCTCTCCGCAAAGCAAAGTATATAAAGTTGTAGTTGCAAGTTAGTCACTGAATATAAAACGCTAACAACCAAAAAACAAAAAATGCTGATACAGTCACTACCAGACAACATATGTAACATTTTACCGGAGCAGTCAGTCCCCCACCTCTCTGCTTAGGGAAATATGCAGCAATCACTTCACAAATGCCTGCTACAAAGTAAGGTACTGTAATAAGGCACTGGTGATGGACACACACACACACACACACACACACACACACACACACACTTGGGCAAATTAAATAGTTCTTGGCCTCAAGGAGCTTATGGTCTAAGGGGGGAGGGGGAGAAGAGCAGATGAGCAAATACAAAATATATACAAAGGTAATACAAATTAAATTTCAGGAGTGAAGGCGATAACAACAAGGGAATCCATGTTGGAGGAAACGCTTGAGCTGAAAGTTATAAAGCATTAACATAATCTTAACCAGATCCAAATAAATATACAGTATAAACATACCTACTTAATGGACCAGGTCCAAGTCTAAGTGAAACTCCCCTTGGTTTCTTCAATACCTAATTCTCTTCAGATAATATCCAAGTCCAACCTTTTAAAACTAAATTTCCCTTTGGCAAAGTAAAGGTGGAAGAAGATTGTGGAAAGAAGTACAAGTCCATCCACATCACTCCAACAGACTGTCCTTTGGCTAGTTCCTGCTCACTCCAACACTGTTCCCACTTCCTTTCCTCATTGCTAGTCCCAACCCCTCCTCCTCCATTTAACATCAGACCTTGCACAGCCATGTCCATTTCTTTCTTTCCCTCTGCTCAACTGAAATATCATCCCACATTTTCTTAACTACTAAGAACCTACAAAGGTCCATAGGACAAAGGCTCCTTTGCAATATATATATTCCTCCCTTCTCAAATTCCCCTCTATTAACTTATGTTTAAGTATTGATATTCCTAGTAGAAGGTAAGCACGTTGAGGGCAGCGGGCATAGTACAATGAAGAGACTCTAGATTTGGAGCAGAAGGTTCAAATCCCACTTCTGCCACCTGATACAGTGTTGATATGGTACTTCATGATTTGCAGAGCTTTACATATTATTTCATGTGGTCCTGTGTGACCATGGGCAAGTCACTTAACCCACTCTGGGCCTCAGTTTGGGCCTGCTGGTATCCAAAGTCCCTTCCAGCTCTAAATCTAAGATTCTTAAAGATGGCTCCATTTTTGTCTTGTATCCCCAACACCTAGCACAGGGTGTGGCACCTAGTAGGGACTTAATAAATGCTTGCTGAATTTTGTTTGCTCTTCTGCTTTCCAGCCCTCTGTGGTATCAAACAATTCCTTTCCAGTACTGGGCACCTCCCAGTAGTGTGGGCATACTGATTCATAAGGGGAAGCTCTTATGGATTCTTAGGGTCTAACTAACTATTCTCAATGGGAATACGGATAAAACAAGGGAGGGCAGTTCTCCTACTTGCTCCTTCCACTGCACTACAATGTTAGGGCAGATTATGCTGAGTACCCAAACTCTCCATCATTCTGATGGAATCCTAATAAAGCTGCCCCCAGTTCCAATATTCTAACTTCCTCATAGGTCTCACTGACCAGCAAATCCAGTGCCCCTCCTAGCTACTTACTCCCCCCAACACACTGGATATCCTAACTGCTTCATTTATGCTTTACTGCTGACTAGAGCAACAACTAGAGCATTCACAGAAACAGCAGGTGTGTCCATACACTCAACCACAATCACATCCATCTAGTCTCAGACAGGACCACGATACTCAGGTAATCAGAGAGCAGCACCACCAGGATGCCCAAGCAGGATGTGGACCCCAAAACAATACAAGAATCTTTCCCTAAGTAGGTACCTGCTCAGTAATAATAAAGAACTGACCTAGAGTGAACTTATGACGTAGAGAGTATTAAAATATCATTATCATACAAATATAACCCCCAGATGGGTTTTTCTATATGCATTGTGGGTAATTGTATGCACAGTTCCACTGTGACTGGGACCCCTCTTCTATTACCTAATCCCTTAACAAATCCTTCCTGCCTTTTAATATTCATAATTTCTGTTATATAATTGCATCTTTACCCTATAAAAATCCATCTTGCTTTCTCTAAAGTTGCTGGTTTCTCTTGGAACTTAGCCTGAGCTTCAAGAGCTATGTCAATCTCAATAAATGTCTATACTTGGATTAGAGGTGGTCTGACTCTGAATTCTTTGAGACAATCCCACCACAACATATTGTGAAACCATGACAGTTTCTGGCATTCCTGGGTGGGCAGAGTCTAAACCACAACAATTCTGTATCTGCAATCAGGAGGCAAAGCTCAGGTACACAGCTGTCACAGCCCTAAAGAAGTTTGGGCTACTGGGTCAACAAGAGTTGTTGTTCCCCACGGAACTTTGGGAAGGGGCTTCTGCCTATCCCTTTGGTGGTATGCCCTCCGTTCTGGACTCCTCTTACCTGGTACTTGGGAAGTTGCTCTTTGCCGTGTAGAGAGCCCACTGAAGAATGATGGGAAAAGGTGCTGCCATTGCTCCCGCTGCTGCTGCTGATGCTGTTCCGTGCCTGGCAGCATTTCACTGGCATTTTAATGAGGACATCCTCAGTTCTCTAGGGACAAAGAGAGATAAATCAGACCTTGAAGACAGCCAAGGTCATCAGCTCATCTTTGCAACCTGGGAGTGCCTTCAATAAAACATTCAATGCCAGCAGAAAACATCAATATTGCTTCTTCAGGTGACCCAATGATAGGGATGTCTTTGGAGAATGTGTAATGCTCAGAAATTGGGCAAAATTAAATAAAGATGTTGGGTCACAAAAAAAAAAGACTATTATTGATTTTTAACTGATGTTTAAAAATAAACATCTAAAAATTATCAATATTTTAAAAGTAACATTGGGATTAATATAGACTTGTCAAACCCAATCTATTCCATCACTAGATTTTATGAAAGTGACACAAAATGTTTTTTTTTTAAAGAAATTAGTTGCCACCTTGTCCCTGTGTCTTATTTCTACCCTTTGATCTCTCCAACCTTCTTTGAAACCCTCACTCTTTCCCTTAGCATTTGATTTCAACTTCGGTCCAGTGAGGAAATCCCCTCTACCAGAGCAACTATGGGGCAATTTTAAGCCTTAGAGAGTTGTCAGGGGCACTGAAAGTTTAATTGACTTAATCAGAATTACAGTCTGTGTATGTCAGAGGTAGGCTTCGAACCCATGGCTTTCATTCTCCTGAAACCAAGCTCTTTAACCACCAGGCCACCTGCCCATCAGTTCAGTCTCACATACTTTTTGATTTGCAGTCCACTAAAGCAAGGGTGCCTATCTAGTCTCTAACATAACTCTCATTAGGCAGCTTTAAGCAGATAATTCAGCAGTCATGTGCCACTCACATCATCACTCAGGAGGGAGGGCAGGACCTACAGGGTGGTTCCCAGCACCCGCTCTAGAAACTAGGCTCCTCTGAACACTTGGAAACACAGCAGTGACTTCCAAGAAGTCACTGCTTCTTGTCACTTATGCTAGTAACAGCCAGCAGTTTAAGGGAACCTAATTTATAATGGAAATTCACACTGCCTCGATGTCTGAAATTCCTGGGGTTAGAGCACATTTTTAAATCTACCTCTCCAACTTTAAGACATAACCTGTATTTTATAGGGTAAATCTGGACCACTCCATGAGAAGTAAAGTGATACTGGTGGAGACAGGTTTGACCAAGTTAGCCCTTGGCTCAAGAAACTGCAGTGGCTCCCTATCACTTCTAGGATAAGCTATCAGCCCCCAAACTCAGCATTTAAAGCCCTGCACAGTCTGAATCCTCCATACACGTATAGACTGATTTCATGTTATTCCTATGACTCAGGTTCCAACTAAACCAGAGTACTTTTCATGTGCTAATCCATGATAGTCCATCTCCCACTCTGATACCTTTGCTCAATCTGTCCCCCAAGGCTAAAATGTTTGCGTTCTTCACCTACTTCTCAATTCAATCCAACAAGCATTTATTACTTGTCTACTCAGCAAAGCTTAATTTTACTCCAATGAGGCCCTTCCTGAAACCCATCATCGCCCCAGTAACTAACTGGCTTGTATTTATTTGGTTTTGTCCCCAAAGAGACTGTAAGCTCCTTGAAGACAGCCCTGTTTCTTTTTCTGTCTTAATGTAAGGAAGATTAATTGGGAAAATCCTTGATCAATTTGGTAAGCTTACAAAAAAATGCCTTTGTTTGAGGACAGGAAAGCATCTCCCCATAGAAAAAGGCACTCTGCCTTGTTGAGGTGATACAAAAAATTCCTGCTTAATTTTCACTTAATAGGCCTTTTCCCTCCCCACAAAAGGACTAACCACCTGGGACTCAAGGCAGCCAGGCTGTTTGGAGGAATGCAGGTCTTTGATCTCTGCCATCAGACAAAAGGAGTTCTCAGTCTCCTCTCAAAGGGTACATCTCTTCATGGGGATGTACCTTCCTGGTCCCAGATCAAGGAAGGAGAAGTCACAGACTCACCTGACAAACTTCCCTTATACTTGCAATGGCACAAGGCACAGAAACTTTGCACAAAGCACTTACTATAGATATGTTCAGAAGTAAATTGTGGTGTAATGTTAAGAGCAGCAAACTAGGAGCAGGAGATCTGGGGGTACTATTCATTTGCTTTAGGCAAATCCCTCTGCTTCTCTGGATCTTAGTGGACTCCTTCGTGCTATAAGTGGCAGCTAGACAAAGGTCCTCCCCAGAAGTCTTCATTTCACCAAATGTATTGAAGTCTCCCATCATTTTTACCAATTGCTCAAGCTATTTTGTTTTATTGACTCTGCCTATCCCTGGGGAACCCCATTGACGAGATGTGTGGGTGTGCAGCTAAGTTCCCATCCTTCAGGGAAACGAAAAATTATGTTACATGATCTCCCAACCACAAAGGGAAAGGTCCAGCCCTGGCAAGCCTTGCTCTGGATAAAAATCTACAGTCAAAGCCCACTGTGATTCAGCTGAGAGATTTCCCTTCCCTCCCCTACTTTCACGCAGGTAAGTTCCAGAACTTTTTTAATGATTAGCTGAATGCCTGAATTCTATTTTAAAGTGGAGTGGAATACACCCAACAGGAGTAGCCTTTTAACCAAAATACTTCCTTCCTGAGGGAAAGAATGATCTTTATCTAGGGTAGAAGTAACCCTCAGGCCCAAGGGTTCTTTTTCACCACAGTATTTATTTGGCTGCAAAGCTGGAAATCTGAGAAAGCAAAGCCAGGATCTGAGAAGCTAGGTTTATTCCTAACAGACTTTAGGCAACCAAAAGGTCTGTCTGATGAGCTCTTCCACTCCTTTGGAGTCCAGAAAACCAGAGACAAGTATGGGGATGATACTGTACAGATTATTTCCCCAGAAAGTGACAGAATGAACTGTCCCCATTCTATTATACCAGAAGACCCATAAGAGCCAGATATGTACAAATGGGGATGGAGTGGGCAGCCACTGCATTACCAAACTTTCAGGGGGTCACTCTGGATCTTGCTGAATGGTGGTTAGGAAGAAAAGGGGGCTGAAGTTACACCCAGGGTTTAAACCCCGGCTCTGCCACTTAAAACTTTTCTGCCCTTGACCAAATCATTTCGCTACCTGGGCCTCAGTTTCCTCCTTTGTTAAAAAGAAGGTCTTGGACTAGAATAACTTTAAGGGCTCATCCAGCTTTAAATCTACAATCCTATAACTCTGAGACACTGATAATAACTTAAAGGGCAACTTTACAATATAATTGCATCAGCAGGAAAATAAATACATCATGACAAATAAAAGTCATAAAGCTTTCCACTTGTGTTTTTAAGTACATAAGGACTTTCTGACATCTATATAATCCACTTGCCCTACAAATATCTAAATCATGTCTGAAACTTAATTCACAGCTTTTGCCCTCAAATGGATACTTCTCAACTCACTTATCTCTGTAACAGTGATACTGCCATTCTCCCAATATAAAACACAGTTATCTTTAACTCACCTGAATACTTATCCACTCTATTTTCACTGACACTACCTTGTTCTGTCCCTAGCCCCAGTCAGGGCCCTGTTCATCTCATGCCTCAATTACTCCAAGAGCTCCCTACCAAGTCTCCCTAGCTCTGGCCTCCCCCTCCTTCAATTTATTTAGCATAAATGGTACTAGGCACTAGAATAATCTTCCTAAAACATGAATCTTATGGGACTCCTCTGCTCAAAAAACTTCAGGGCCTTTCTTCTGCTAAACATGTCAAATTCTAACTCCCTGGCTTGGTTTTCAAGGCCTCCCATAGTCTGGCCTCACTCTACCATCCAACACTATTTCCTGCCCTACTCTAATCCCCAATACACCTTCACTTTAGTCAAGGCAATCTCCTCACCATCAACTTCCCACTCATTCTGTTTCCCTTACCCGAATGTATTCCCTTTCTCTTCTGTCTATCCAAGTCCCACATTCTCCTTAAGGGTCCTAATTCAAGACCCATGTCCTCAATGAAGTTTGCCTTGATTGCTCTAGCCCTCTAAACCAATCTAAGTTCTTACAACATTAATGGTCAGTGTGTCCATTCAAGTCCTACTCTGATGTATAAATATGGCTTGAAAGTGACTGTGACTTCTCAAAGTCCAAGCCAGCAGAACTACAGCACGTCCCACCTAGCTGGAAAGATTTCCTGAGCAATCTAGCAATAGTTTCTTGACTATCATCAAGTGACCAGTCTATTTAAGATCTGCTTCGGAGGGATGGATTTCTCCTCCCCAGTAACTCTTGAGTCATGTATGCTAAACTAGGTCTATAATCCTGGATGGAAAGAATTCCTATACCCATTACATCATAGACCAAACGTACCAAACAATTTTGTCAATTGTTTCCTATGGGCCCATGTTCACAGCCCAGCTTTTAGCCTTTTGAAGACAAGAGCCACTTTTTCCTTGTATAATCCCCACAGCACAAAGCAAGCAGTCAAAGCAATACCTGACTGATTACAGAGATGGCCAAAGAACAAGAATAGCTCAACAAAAGCCAGATGAGCATTTTGTACCTGAACTGCTGATTCCTCCATCTTCCGGACTGCTTTAGAATCAAACAAGACTTGTCGGCCCCTCCTTTCACAATCCTGGTAAACGATCAGGCGGATCTCATTCAAGTCAAACTCGGAACATGACCAACTAGGGAGTAAAAAGGCACAAGAAATTACTTAAAGCTCAAACTACATTTTAGACAGTGACTGACAAACATACAGAGGCATCTTCACCAAGAAAGTCTCTGAGAGCCAGGGAGCAGGTGTGGTCACAATGTCCTTCACACTGGCCCAGCAGCATCAGAGACTAGGAGGGACAAGGCAAGGACTCTGCATCATACACATGCTCTCAAAAACAGGGTTAGATCACAGAAGCACAGATTTCAAGTTAAAAGGGATCATCTAGTCCAATCTCCTTACTTTGTAGATGAGGAAACTGGGGCACAGAGAGTTGACGTGGTTTGCCCAGAAATAAGACAGTCAGTGAGTGTCTGGGTTTGGACTTGAACCTATGTCTCCCTTACTCTAAAACCAGCGCCCTATTATAACATGAAGCTTCCCAAAGATGCCACACTTGGCTGAAAGAAAGGCAAAATCCAAGAACCAAAATGCTGATCAGTTAGAAATAGAAAAGGCACTGCCCATCTGTGGTTATGTTTAGCCTTCATGTCCCAGGGCACTAAACTACCTAGGGAGAAAAAAAAAAACACCTCCCACCATGGGACAAAGAGGGTCAAGGGAATTAGAGCCCACCTCACTGAAGAAAAAGACGCTTCCCTACTCAGTTAGATATGAAATATGATGGGGAGGGAATTTATCCCAGCTCCCAAATATGGCTACCTCTGGTGATACACTTCTGGACAATTAAATGTGTTATTAGAAGACATCTTTTTCATTAATATAGGCATTAGTATAATGACGTTTATAAGTGTGGGACCAATACACAAGTTACTGTGTGATGTAAGAGAAGACTAAGAAAGGAAAGCGACAAGGAAAATGGTTTAGAATCATTCTTGAGCAATGACATTTAAATAAAGAAATTTTGTAGGCACATGTTATAATGATACACAGGCTGAAGAGAATGAAAAAGAAAAAATGTAATCAAGTCTTTTTCATTATCAGATTTTTTTCTAGTTCAACCTATTTTTACTCTGATAATCAAACTTTATTGAAACAGCTACAGAAATTATTCTTTTTAAAAAGTGTGATGTTTATACTTTTGTAAAAACTTATTAAAACATTATTAATGAAAACCTACACATTGTTAAAATAACCTAACAATAATTCTACTCCAAGTTATGTAGTCTTTGGTCCAGAAAGTTAATGTGAGCATGTCAATTTTAAATTTATTTTTATACGACCATCTTTTTATAAATGTTGGGGGTCTGTAAGCAACCACTGTTCTCAGGGACAACTAAATGATGGAAAGTTTCCTGAAGATACCCTTTGACATGAGACCATGTTGAATATTCATCAGTATCAGCCTTTGGTAAAGAAACCCATTTCTAACTGACATGGCACAAGAAATAAGGGCTAAAAAAAGGTGGATGAAGGAATTATGTTTTGAAGGTTTTAGTCTGCCTCATTAAAAAAGGGCAAGCAATATGTACTAGTGACAGAGGGCCAGCCCTCAGGGAAGAAGTCTTTCAAGTCTTATCTCTGACACACACACAAGCCCTGCAACCATGGACAAGTCATTGGGCTTACATAGACACACAGTCAACCAGGAAGGCAAGCATGCAGATAACTGAGGGAGGGAGAGAGGGAGAGAGAGAAAGAGAAGGGGAGGAGGAAAGGTGGAAGAGAGAGAGAGGGAGGGAGGAAGGGAAAGAGGGAAAGAGAAAGAGAGAGAGCCCCAAACAGTCCCAATATCTTCAGCAGATGAACTTTTTTTCTTTTTTTAGCTGAATTTATCTAGGTAAATTCTTTACTCAAATCTTCACCTATAGTGGCTGCTGAACACCAGTGTTAATCTTAATAACAGGAGAATGTAATCTGCTGAGCAGGGACTGTTCTCATTTTTTTGTTGGTTTTGGTCCTTGTTTGCATAGTACCTACCATAGTGGCTGGCATACGACAAGAACTTAATAAATGCTTACCGAACTAAATTTGTTTTGGAGTACATGTGAAGGAAAGAAGCATAAGCAGGGGAAAGAGGACTTCGATATTAAAGTCCCTTCTAGTTCTAGTTCCAAAAATTCTAAGAAGAGACCTCCCAATGACCCATAAGAATTTGAAAATTCTGATCTCAGCACAAGTTACTTTAAGCACCTTGAGGGCAGAGACCATTTTATATTTTGTTTCTGTGTCCCCAGCACTTGGAATAGTGCCTGGCACATGGCAGAAGCCTAAAAAATGCTTAAACTGAACATCTTATTGAATGTTTCTAGTGCACTGTTATCCATATCCTTCCCAAAATTCTTTCACAAAAAAATGCCAGGCATCTCTCTAGAATATAAATCTCTAAACATTCCACAGATACCAAAGATTATCCCTCCATCTTGCTACACCTTCTTCCCAGGTCATACATATTTCTGTATAAGTATCTTTTTCATCACTTCTCTTGTGCAGTTAATTCCTGTCTGGTAATATGTTATAGCTCACAAACCCACTACACACCTATCTCATGCCCTATGAGAGCTCTTAAATTTAAAGTCTTTGAGAAGACTATGATATTCCAAGATTTGCAGCCTCAATAACAGAATACTGAGCTTGAGGTTATTAAAAGCACTACCCAATTTCCCCTAAGACCTTCTCTTCTTTTCCTCTACAAATAATGCATTTATAATCATATTCCTTTGGTATTTTCTCTCAGGTCCTTCCTAGTTGATAGAAAGTATGTAGGTGTTCCTTCCCTCCCACCTCTTAGCTGTGGTTGTTAATAGCAACAGGTGCCTCATTCTTATAAGGCCTCGGTTCAGGTTTAAAAAGGGGGGGGGGGAGATTACTCACACTTCTTTGATGGTTCTTAAAAAGTTGGGGAAAGGAATGGCCAGAGAAGAGGGGAGAAATTATGTTCCAGATTACAAGTACAGGGTTCAGAAGCTCTGTGAGCACTTTCTTGGGTTTAACTTTCCAAGCATTTTTTACCCTCTTCTCCTTTACATTGCCCCAACTGTTAAACAATAAAAAATAATAAAACCGTCATAACAAATATTTATATTCCAGCAAAACAAATTCCCATGTTGTACCTTTCAAAAAAAAATGCATGTCTCATTCTGTATTGTAAGCTCATCATCTCCCTTGCAGGAGATAAGGAAAGCCCTTCATCTTCAGTCCTCTGGACTCATACTTTATTATTGTATGAGAGCTCTAAAGTCTCTCTCTTTCTCTAAAGCTTTAAAAAAAATTAAATTTTTTTTTTTCTTTGTCATAATGTTGCTGTTAGATAAACTGTTCTAGTTCTACTCACTTCACTACCTTGGTTCAGAGATGTCTTCTCAGCTTCTTCTGAAACTATACATTTCATCATTTCTTATGGTGCAATAATATTCCACTACATTCATACACCACAATTTGTTTAGCCATTCCCCAATGGGTGTACCCACCATCTTAGTTTCCTATTTTTAGCTACTACGAAAAGAATTGCTATAATTATTTTTGTACATATGAGTCCTTCTCCTCTTTCTTTGATCTCTTTGGGTTATAGGCCCAGCAATGTCATAGCTAGGTCAAGGGTATGTATACACAGGTCAGTGGCTTTTTGGGCATTGTTCCAAATTGCTTTCCAGAATAGCTAGATCAAACTTGTGAGCTCCTTGTCTTTTGCTCCTGATTAAGGAACTTACTTGTTTTGATATGGAAAAGTTAAATAAGTACAGTCATAAAATTAACTTTATTTCTTCTCTGCTAATAGCACAGGCCAACAGGAAAAAAATCTTTCAAAAACTGAACAATGTTTCTTTTTGGAGGGCAAGTATATATTTTTTTATAAATGTTTTACTGATCCTTTAAAAAAAATTCCTCTTACTGTGTGATGATTCCTTGACCCAATTATAGAAGTAACAAAGGGTAATGAAGTATAGCTAACAAAATCAAAGCAATGGCCTTGTCCAACAATGTAAGTTTTATTACAAACCTACGGTCTCTGCTGACAAGGGGGAGAAATGCTTTATACCTTGAGTTCTCTGAAGTGAAAACATTAAGTGTTTAATTAAGTGTTAAAAACATTAAGTGCATTAACCAAAGTTCTAAAATCTTTTAAGGTAGTTTTCTTTCATTTTATTTTGGTCATTATGTAAGTGATTCTCCTAGCTCTGCTTACTTTTCATCAGTTCATAATTTTTCCCAGATTTCTCTGAATTATTCATTTTTCAAAAAAATTCTTATGATGCAATATTATTATTATTATTTGGTTAATTCACATAGCACCATTTGCATTGCTCTTCCTCAATCAAAAGGTACCTACTTTGGTACTATAAAAATTACCGCTGTATACATATAAATATACATGAGACCTTTTTAAAAATCTTTTTAAGCTTCTTTAGTGTATATGCCTAATTAGTAGTACTGGAAGATGGAATAAACATTTATATGATGTCTACTAATGCTCATTACAGACATTGAATCTGATTCTCTGAGAGGTAAATGCTATCATTATTCCTATTTTACAGATGAGGAAACTGAGGCAAACTGGGTTAAGTGACTTGCCCAGGATTACATAACTAGTAAGTATTTGACGCTGGACTTGAACTCTCAGATTCTCCTAATTGCAGGGCCAGCCATCTATCCACCGCACAAATTAGCTGAACTATCACTGACTCAAAGGATATGAAAAATTTATTTTCCAGCTGTACCAAGTCACAGTTAGCTGAACTATCACTGACTCAAAGGATATGAAAAATTTATTTTCCAGCTGTACCAAGTCACAGTTCTACTAACAATATAAAATATAACAGTAAGCCAATCCTTCCACAATCCCTCCAACATTAGCAGGTCTTTTGTCTTCTTTTTACCAGATAAGCATGGAGGGAAACTTCAGAGTTCTTTTAAATACAGATTTCTCTTTATCACTGACTTAGGGCATTCTTTCATATGACTGTTGATAGTTTACATTTCTTCTTTTGAAAACCGCTGGGTTATTTGATGGTGAAGCACACCTCCAACCTATGGGCAGAGATGGGGTGGTGACAGGTATGGAATTAGAGTCACACATTTTCAGATGTGACCAGTGTGTTGATTTAGTTTGCTTACTGAAATTACTTGTTATAAAGGAGAGTTCTAGTTGGGGGCTGGGGAGTCACGGTAAAGTGAGAGTGATGCTCAAACAAATTTTTAAAAAATCACCAGCAAGTGCCGAAAGAAAGAATGCTGGATCTTTGAATCAGGGGATCTGCTGTTTGTGAGATGAATGATCTCAGGCAAGTCATTAAACTTTCTTGATCTTTTCCTGATCTGTAAAAGGAAAAGATTGGACTAAATGATCTATAAAGAGTCCTTTCAGCTCTAAATTCATGCTCTTCATGGAAAAAAAAAGTTCTATAATACTTTTTTTAGAGGAAAAAAGATTGCCTGTTCACATCCTTTGCCCAATTGTTTTTGGAGTTAAATATTTCTATCAGTTGCCTATATGTCTTGGATCCTGCAAACAAATTTACACATTTATACATTTGATTTACCAGCAGAAAGTGGGATGAAGCAATATCATCAAGAAAATGTACAAATTTATTTTGTGCTGTGCTGGTTACATTGCAGTAAAACAAAAGTTGCAGTGATAAACCCCAAACTATAACAGCACTTAGCACAGTGCCTAGCATATAGCAGGCACTTAATAAATGGTGGTTGCTCAATCGATCATAATAAGACCCAGAGGAAGGCTTCTAGCATAATAAGTGGATTCTGTATAAAAATCTATGGAAGAACGTATGTGAGAATCCCAAATGATAGAAGACATGGCTGGGTTGTGATCTGCAAACTCTAATGGAGTGAATAGCCACATGCACTAGATTACAGGTGCATTTAAACATGGATCTGTTGTATGTTTTGGAGGGGGAGCTAATGCTTTATCCTCTTGTATCATCAATATTCTTGAAAACATACAAAAGCATTTTACTGAAAGTATTGTCAGCTTGCCAAAAATTTGTTCAAATTCAATTCCAGGTTACTGAAAGTATTTTACCCCCAGACCCAGCCCAGGGCAAAGATTATTGTCCTTTGGGACTGTGCAGAGCAAGAGAAGGCTGCTTTAACAATCACAAAGAAATCACCACCAGTAAGTAGCTGAACTTCACCATCAACCAACCAACTGAAATACATTATTGAAGTAATTTAAGATCTTAATGGGGGAAATCTTATGACAATAATGCACTTTAAGATGACTCCCCTAGCAATGTGTAAACTCTTATTCAAGGCCCCTCATAGGGCATAGCTATTTATTCACTCAATTTAACAAATGCATTTTCTAACAACTATCAAGGCAGGATGATTTTTCACAAGAAAATTTCAAGCTCACAGATCAGCTGGGCAAGCATACTATTAAGATATTGATGAATGCTCATCTTTTCCAACTGTTGTGGGTCTTCCTTTGGTTGGGGGAAGAGGGGGGAAGGAGAGAAACCCGCATTTTCAGTTCTTATTTTTAGATATACCACACTTACAACTCAGAATTCTCCAAAAGTTCATAACCTCAAAACATAAGGTGGATTTCCTAATTCCATTTAAAAGTATTTTCTCTCTTCCTTTCATCATTCTAACACAAAGCAGTACCCAAGAGTCACTTCACTAGGCAGAAGGTAGGCCTTAAGGGCCAATGTTAGGGGACTGTTTCTAATCAAATGAAAAGATTTTTAATGTGGCCCAAGCTTTCTGCAGCTAGTAGAAAAGTATGGATACTCTGCCTACTTTAAGCAAGATACACCAGTTCTCTACTATAAAACAATCATAGTTCTTAAAGTTTTCTAATTATAAGGACTATAGAATTTTTTTAATGTGATAATTTTTGTATATTTTATAAATAACTGACATCTGCTAAATGCTTTACATACAAAATTCATTCAGCCTCAAGACAGTTATAGAGGGGGTAGACATCACAAGTGTTATCAGAAATGTGCTGAGATTTGCCCTTGTCACACACTAGTGAGCAAACACAGCTCTTTCTATTCTAAGTCCAGCTTTCACAGCAGCAGCAACTGCTACTGTACACTATCTTTAAAAGAAACAGACTGGTAAAAGAATATTTTTCAATGACTACATAGCAGCATGGTATAACGGGTTTGCAGAAATGGCTTGGAGTCAGAGGACCAAGTTGCAATCCCAACTCAGATGTATACTATGAATGTGACACTGGATAAGGAGTTTAACCTTCCTGAAGCCTCTGAGCTTTCTTCCTATTCTTCATCTAGAGCAGCGGTTCTCAACCTGTGGGTTATGTTCAATTTGTAACAATGAAAATACATCCTGCATATCAGATATTTACATTACAATTCACAACAGTAGCAAAATTACAGTTATGAAATAGCAATGAAAATAATTTTATGGTTGGGGGTCACCACAACATGAGGTATTAAAGGGTCATGGCATTAGGAAGGTTGAGAACCACTGATGGTGTCTTCTCAAACGTCTGGTGGCACAGTGGGTACAGCACTTATTGGGAAGTGTAGTGTTCAAATTCAGCCTCAGACACTTGTTATAACTGTGTGATCCTGAGTAAGTCACTTAACCGCCCTCTGCCTCAGTTTACTCAAATGTAAAATGGGGGTCATAATAGCACCTAACCCTCAGGGTTGTTGTAAGGATCAAAAGAGAGATTTGTAAAGAGCTTAGCATACAGGCGGCACTTAAGAAATACAGTCCTTGTTTTCTTTTCTTCCTTACTTCTTAAAGGTATGCTCAAAACTACTAATTTTTTTTCTGTCAAGAAATTAAATTGATAAACCACAACTCTCTAGATTTTTGTCATTGTGGAACTGGTAACAAGTTACCCCGGAATTCCTGAAATCAAACATCACCTCAAAGAAGCAGCCACAGTTGTGGTCATAGGAGGCAGCAGGATTCTGTGGAAAGAATGCCAGATTTGGAATCAGAGGATCTGGCTCTGCTATCTACTGCCCTGTGACCTGGCACAAAGTGCTTAGCCTCCCCAGCCTCTATTTCCTCAATTGTAAAATGAAGGGGTTAAAACAAGATGACCTATCTCTCAGTCCCTTTCATCTTTAAATTTGTGATTCTATGCTCTTACTACAGTTGGAAAGACAAAAACAGGGAAATATGTTTAATTTTAGGTTTCTTTATTTAATATGTTAACAGCATTAAAAATATTTTAACTGCATCTATTTTGTACCCCCTGGACACATTTGGGCTCCCAAAATGGCTCCAACCTTCAGGGAATCATTTCCTTCCCCTTCTATGCACTTAACAAAACATCTGAGAGGTGAGTCTAAGAAAGTCATCCTAAAATTGTTGACTTTAGATACTGGAAAGCCAAGTAGAGCTGGAAGTCAAACCCAACAGGCAACCATGTGACTTGATCAAACAGGTTAACCTGGGACCAGAGCTCTGAAGTACAGGCTCCTGTCAATAATTCACTTCTGCTCCCCAGTTTCTGGCCCTGGTCCGAAGAGAGCTCAAGGAAACCCTGCCCCACAAAGAGAATTGGTGAATAAGGCATAAGGAACCACAAAGACCTGAACCAAGGACCAAGGACACAACTTCAGAGGAATAGCAATCAATAGTGCTGACTTAATGAATAAAGAGACACTCAATTCATTCATTCATTCATAGAAAATGCCAGTCCTAATCATAGGGCTTGGCCTTAGGAAAGAAACAAAGAGAATCAATTTTTCTCAAAGCACTAATGAAAAGAGATCATAGAAGTGAAAGGCAATAAAGGGCAATATAAAAACAAACTGATTAAAATTCTCTTAGAGAATAAATGGATAAAATGAAACTGGATAAAATGAAGAGGAAAAGAAGTTCACGAAAAGTTTAGAAATTCTGAAAAAGGATGGAGTCACATGATTTTCTTTATGTAAAATTCTGTTTCCTCAAATTATTTTCAGGACTTAGCATTTTTCTGAATGAGGAAAGACTGGGAAGAACATAGGAGGCTTTAAAATTACAGAATCAAGGACTTTCCAGATTAGAAAAAAGCTGAGAGATCACCTAAATTGATTCACAAAAGAAACCAAGATACAGAGGTTAAGTGGCTTGACCTACCCTACTAAAGCATTGTAGATGGACCTGTGAGTTGATTGAACCATTCCACGGAGTAATCTGGAATTCTGCAAAGAGAGTCACTAAAAGGTCCATGCTAAGGGTAAACCAGAAACTCCACTACTAAGCAAGCATATACCTCAAGGAGAGCATATCAGCACTTGTAGTAACAAGAAAATGGAAGCCAAGTCAGATGTCCATCAACTGGGGAATGGTGAACATATGTTATGTTTTTAATGGAATATTACTGTGCTCTAATGAATGAGGAACATGATGAACACAGACAAGCATGGAAAGACTTTAGGGAAGCTAAATCAAGAAAACAAGATATGCAGTGACTACTACAGTGTAAATGAAAAGAACAAAACCATTTAAACTCAATATTATGAAAGACAATGACTAAGCTTGGTCCCAAAGAAAAGATAATAAGATACCTTCCCCTGCTTCTTTGCAGTCGTGGAGGCCATAGGTATAGAAAACTGCATACATCAGATTTTTTGTTGTTGGTTAGTTTTCCAGCTTTTCCTCCCTTTCTTCCTCTTTTTTCTCTTCTTTGTTAGAAGGGAAAGAGGGATGAGGAGAGGAGGAATTAGAAAGGAGGAATATAGTGGGGAATGTGAATGATATAGAAACAATATATCAATGAAATTTATTCTAAATTTAAAAAATAAAATTTACCCAAGGCTGCATGTCTTGTTTGTTAGTGGCAGAGTCAAAACTAGAACTCCGGTCTTTTGATGCTTTCATTTCAATGTTTTCCCTCACAATACATATATTGTTTCCTTTTAGAAGGAATAAAAATATAGTAAAAGTGGGTTACCTATTTGAATATTCAGAAGTCTTTTCCTAATACATATTCCTAATATACACTGCTGATCAAAAAATAATCATTTAATAAGCATTTATTAAGCGCTTACTATATACCAAGCACAAACATTAGAGGCAGTTTCTTATCTCAAGGAGCTTACAAGCTCCTGATTCCGTCCCTAAGATTGCCTTTCTCCTCAAATCGTCTTATTCTTCCCAAGGCATTTTATCTGGATTTCTCCTTTGCCCCTAATTTAATTATATATGGGACCCTATCCTCTGTTAGATTATTAATTCCTAAAGAAGAAGGACTTAGTTATCTTTCATCTTGTATCTACCTATCACAGAGCCCTGAATGTACCAGCAACAAAAGAGGTGTTAGGACCCCTGCTTTCTTCCTCCAAATTACATACATACATACATACATATATACACACACACACACTTGTAATATTTACAGAGAACTTTAGTTCTGTATCTGTGTCTGGTTTACTTAGATCCTTGAGAGAAAAACAAATAAAATGTAGCAAGGAACTGAAAAGATAAGAAAGGCTTTATATGAAAGCCATCAAACGTCAAATTATTCAGCAACTGATATGTGGGCACCAGATCATCTCCCTTACTTTCTTCTTCTGTTATGCCACCCCTTCTGGTTGGCCATTCTTTATTAGTACCATATCTGGATTATCATAATTATTATCATGAATAATAACAACAACTTTCTACTGTTTACACAGTATTTTCATATCACTTAGGACCACCATTATAGAGCTGAAAGGAACTGTATTGATCATCTAATTCAACTTTCTCATTTTACTGATACAAAGAAGGAAACTGCAGCCCAGGAAAGTGAAGTTAATGTGCCTAAGGTCAGTGTAAGAATTTAAACCCAGACCCTAACTCTAAGAGTTAGCATTCCTTCCATAAGTAGCATCCTTCCTGCTTCCTTTCATTTGATCCTATGCACTGTTAATTTTCACTTGAGGGCAAGCAAAAAAGGGAAAGGAGCTGATGCTTAAGGGACTTAGAAAGCAAGGAGGAAAAAGAGGCTGCAAGCATTGTCTCAAAATATATACATAAAGCTATTAGCTAATATAAAGTTCACAGGTTTCTCTTACTAAATTCTCCCCGTCTCTCATTAATGCTTCAATTCAAAAAATATTTATTACATGACATATCAAGTACCTGAATTGAAGGCTCATGTTAATTGAATCTCTGGCTCCACATAGGGATCCCCAACAGCAATGCCTCAATGACATGTCAATATCCTAAAACGACACAGGAAAACCATTCCTTCTGCCCACCATCAAGAAGAAAGTCAGGTTCTGTCTTCTTGCAGGGCCTGGAAGCAGATGTTCTATCCACCTGCTCTGTTCCACAGTCACAGAACCTAGAACTGGGAAGGTTACTCTTACAGTCCTGAACATCAACAAGAGAAGGGACCAGATGATAGACTAGTCTTTGTTCCTTCTGAGGTCCCTTTCTGGCTCCAAATCCTAAAATCATATGACCTTATGATCAAAATAGCAGTGCTGGGTTAGCTGACTTCCTCAGTATCTGATGACCACTGCTCAATCCATACATTTCTAATCAGAATATTTCAGAGTCCAACTTCCCAGACAGGCAAACTCTGAAAAGAAGAAAGAGGCTCTCAATTACTTTTAATGGTCTCAGGGGAAAAAGAAATAGCATCAACCCCTAGCTTTTTTCCCCAGAACATTCCTCCTAGAGCAGAAGTAACGTATAAGGATTTCTTAAAATATTCTGTTCTGCTAGAGGCAAGTAGTATGTAGGGAAAAAAAAAGGCCAAGGAACAGTAGAGAGAGCAATGGATTTGAAGACAAAGGACCTGGGTTCTAATGTGACCCTACTTACTAAATGCATGAACTTGCACAAGTTACTTCAATTGTTTAGGCTTCAGTTTCTTATCTGTAAAATGAGGGTGTGGGATTGGTCCTTCTAGCTCTAAATCCATGAGCTAAATCTGTGATTCTATGAAGAGGTGATTCAAGGTAAAGGAAGTGAAAATAACTCATTGATGGAGGAGTTGCAACAAAACTGATTTTAAAGTAAGGGCTCCAGGCTCTTGCCACCCACGAGAATGGTATCCTGGTATCGCTGGGGAGTGGGGCACTAAGGAAGGAAAACCCAGTCAGTGCCGCTCATTTCTACAGTTCACCATGAAGAGGAATCACTTTTCAGTTGGTACCCTTTAACTACAGGGCTGTCATCACTCCTTAGAAGCTGGCACCAGCAGGAGAAACAAAAAGCTTAGGAATAAACTAGATGAGTAACCAGAACATAGAGGAGAATACTTACAAGAACATTCACATATTCTCTTTCCAGAAAGGAAATGCAATTCCTTCCCTCCCTACCCATAAAAGTTAAATAGGATTCTCTCACAGATCACATTTTCAGCACCTAGCACAGTACTTGGCATACAGTAGGCACTTACTGAAGGCTCACTTACTGATTGACTGATTCCTAGTTAGAAACACTTAAGTCACAGAAATAATCCAAATTCAACTCTACTGTACAGTACACTCAATTAAGTCCAGTCTCTCTCTGATGCCCTCAAATGGAAATAAGTTTCCAAACCTGTTGTGGAATCCTCCTCCTGCTGCTGCTGCTGCTGCAGAATGATAAATCCCCCTTTCTACTCCCTTATGTCTTACGGCCCTTTTGCACCAAAAAGTCTTGGCTCGGCATGTCCTTCCAGAGCTAGCAACAGGATCACTCCCACATCTGGCAGCAACTGGTTGGGCCCCTGTCCGGTTCGTGGTCCTTGGAGTGCCACCACACATCACTGAGCTGTTTAATCACTCTTCTAGTTTCTCTGGATCATCTACATGGACTTGGACACAAATTCCAAGCTCCTCCGCAGTCCAAAAGATGCCCCGAGTCACAAGGACAACTCCCAACCACTGCTACCCTCCCTGTCCCCCACAGAGTCCTCTTCCAAGGTTCTTGGCAGCAGCTAGCCAAATTTTTTTAAGAAGAAAAAAGAGAAAGAAGCAGCATTTACACAAGTTCTGTAAACTAAGCCAACAGTTTAAGAAGTCAACTTCATCCTACGTGTTATGAAACGACTTCAGCTTGAACTTAAAAAAAAAAAATACAACTTCCTACTTTTGTTCAGAAAGCATGCAGCCCAGCTAAGAGGCAGGCAGGTCACTCCACAGGCTCAGCAGCTCCCAAGACTCACCCTACACCAGGGCTCCCTAGTAGGAGATTATGTAGTAGCCAATTAATTCGTCACAAGACCTATTCATATGGCTCAGCGCAGAAGCAGTGACTTGCCCTGGGCGGCAAGGTTGCTCTGATATTGCCTACAACAATCTCTTAATGACTCTCATGTGAGCAAGTGTCATCTGACAGGTCAGGCTTAGCAACCTTGCAAAATCCTCCCCTTAGTGAACTCTAAGTGGTCACCCACATCACAGGGCAGTCAGCCCAGATAACAATGGAGGGAGCTTTTATTATAAAACAAAGGGGTAGGCATTATGCCTCCAAGCAAAACCCGTCTGGAGGTAACTGGAAGTAAGAGAGAAGGCAAAAGAGCCAGCCATTAAGCCCATTCCCTTACTTTTTTCCCTGCCTAAGCAAGTGTCTGTGGGGGCTGCTAGTGATCTCCCTGCTATAATCACCTTGTCTCACTCTAGTATATGTAGCTACTCCTCTGGCTAGACTAAGCTCCTCAAGGGCAGGGCCAGTTTCATTTTTGTCAAAGCGCCTGGCACAGTGCCAGTCATGTAGCCACTTAATAAATATCAGTTATAAAATTAATGGTTAATGAAGGAAGGAAACAAGAATTTAAGCGCCTACTTTGTGCCCAGCACTGTGCTATGCACTTTAAGGATTACCTCACCCCATTTCAAACTTGAGGAAACTGAGGCAGACAGAGGTTAATTGACTTACTCAAGGTTATATAGTTTAATGAATGTTAAATAGTGTCAATAATTATGTTTTGATGATATACCACTTACTCCAGAGCATACAGATACCCAAATCATTATTTAGGCTCACACTTAAGAGGTAGAAGCTAAAGGATTCCATGAGATCAAGCCTTAGTGAAAAAAAAATTATCTTTCCAGGACAAGCACCCAACTATTGTTTCAAGTTCAAGCTCAGATGCCATGATAACAATCCGAACATGGTTTTCTTTCCCCCATCTTATTAGTTTATAAGCTATATTTTCTCTTTTAAAATAAATTCAAAGGCTATTTATTATGCAATATAGGGTCTCCAACATTTAGGAGTTTGCTGCTTTACCTTAGGCACCAAGCAGCTTAGTGAACAAAAATTAACTAGTAAAGCTAACTTCCCAGCTTGTGTTCACATAGTAGGATGCTGATCAGACTTGAACAAAGCCCTAAATCCAATGAAATTACAAACAGCTACAACAAAAGCATGGGGGAGAATAGATAATGCAGGTCAAAGGTTGATTTTGCCAGCTTTTTTTTGTTTTTGTTTTTTGTTTGTTTGTTTTTTGGAAGAGGGAAGGTAAGGCAATTGGGGTTAAGTGACTTGCCCAAGGTCACGCAGCTAGTTTTTGTGTTGTCTGAGGCTGGATTTGAACTCAGGTCCTCCTGACTCCAGGGAGCTTTTTTTTTAAGACAAGAATAAAAATTAGATAAACCACAGGGATTCAAAGTGACCAAGAAGAAATTATCATATAAAAATTAATTTTGGTTTCCATCACACAATTCCTGAGATATCTTTGCCCAACACTTAATAAACAGTACATCTAGATTTTCAGCACCCCTCACTGGGTATTCCTATGTCTAGTGGAAAGGAAGGAAGGAAATAAGCATTTATCAAATGCCTACTATGGGCCAGGTACTGTGCAAACACTTTATAAATATTATCTCATTTGATTCTCACAACCCTGGGAGGTAGATGCTATTAATATCCCCATTTAACAGTTGAGGAAAGTGAGGCAGATTTTAAATGACTTGTCCAGGGTCACAGCAGGGAAATGACATAATAAAAGCAATATTTCAAATAGACTGGGCAAGTTGTATTTAAAATACATTAAAGTGTGGAGAGACTGGAAGCAGGAAGTGTTCGAGGTTTGCCCTTTTTTGGAAATAGCCTCTATTCTCCTTGATTTCCCAGATGACATCCTGGGTCTTCACATAAGGGTCTGAGGGTTTGGCCCAGTGCTCTGTCTGCCATACCATCCTGCTGTCTCTAGTCCCACACAGAAGGAGGGCACAGACCTGAAGAGTCATCCAATCCAACTCTCTCATTTTAAAACTGCAGAAAATGAGGCTCAGAGTGAGGCCTGTGATTGAATCATCCAAGATCAGGGAGTGAGAAAAGCCCAGGAGAAAGAGTTGGGCCCAGGTTCTCTGGCCTCCCAAATCCATCCCTCTTTTCTCTATACTCCAAGGTTTCTAAGGCTTCTTGGTTTTAGTATCATAGGCTACAGAAGTGGAAGGGGTCTTGTAGATCATCCAATCCTATTCAACCTCCATCCAATCCAATTCCATCACAATTATATATCATAACTTATTGGGTGATGAAATTGTACCCCCAGGCTTAGTCAAAAAAGCCTAGTTTGAAGCAGAGGCAGAATTTGATGCCAGTTTCTCAGAAGACCTGTGTTTGAATCTCAGTTTTAGCATAGGAGTCATAAAAGAAAAAAAAAGACAGAGGTGTGACTACTTCTTAAGTAGCTAAAACTCCCATAAGAATGTAAGGTGATGACAAGCAGATGAGACAAGAATAAGAGTGGACATTCTGAATGAGATAATTGGGTCTGTCATTGAGAAAGCAAAAAACAAACAAAATTAAAAAAAAAAACTAAAGTGAGAACCAACAGTTTGGAAAACAGAATTTGAGCATCTCTACATTTTACATATATTTTCATTTTCCAGAGATGCCATGACATAACACGTACAACTTTCCTCCTAACTTTGAAAATGTGGAGAGTAGAAATAAGCTAAAAAGTCAATATTAAAAGAATATTGTTATTGTTAACAACAAATAACTCATATGTATGTGATGCTTTAAGATTCAAAAAGCACTCCTATCCTTATAACTACCGTCTGAGACAGGTAGTAAAAGAATTATTATGATGATTTTACAGATAAGGAAACTAAGGCTGAGGGAAGGGATTAATCCTCACAACTAGAAAAAGTCTCTTGGCTCCAAGTCTCAAGCTCTTAAAAAAAGAGCTGAGCCAAATAAATAAGATAAACTGTAGAAAGAACCAGTGAGTCATGAAACTGGTCAGTATAGGAACTGAAAACCAAGGAGAATAAGGGCTGTTTCCAGAAAAGGGCACACTCTGAACACTTCCTGTCTCTAGTACCTCCTCACTTCAATGTATTTTAAACACAACCTGCCTAATCTTCCTGAAATACTGTTTTCATTATGTCATTCCCCTGATGAAAAATGGATAATAGCTCTCTATCACCTAATCATATCAAATATAATGCTCCTTCCTGGCTTTCAAAGCCTTCTAATAATCTAGTTCCTCCCTACATGATTAACCTAATCTCACTGAGGCTTTATAACAAGAACCTTCTGACTCAGTCAAATCAAATCAGCATGTATTTTTTTTTTAAAAAGAATGTTTTTATTTTTTCAATTACATGTAAAAATATATTTTAACATGCATTTTTTATAATTTCTAAGTTCCAAATTCTCTCCCTTCTTATCTCCTTGAGAAGGCAAGCACTTTAATATAGTTCATACATGTGCAATCATGCAAAGTGTATTTCCATATTAGCTATGTTGCAAAAGAGAACACAGTCCAAAAAACAAGAAAAATTTTCAAGTTTAAAAGTATGCTTTGATCTGCATTTAAACTCCATCAGGGTTTTTCTCTGGAGGTAGACAGCATTCTTCATCATAAGTCCTTGGGAACTGTCTTGTGTCACTGTATGACTACTGAGAAGAGTTGGGCAATTCACAGTACAATACTGCTGTCACTGTGTACAATGAACTCCCAGCTCTGTTCACTCCATCTGACATCAGTTCATGTAAGTCTTCCTAGGTTTTTCTGAAACCAGCCTGCTCATGATCTCCTATAGCAGAATAGTATTCCATCACAACTATATACCATATAATTGTGTTCAGTCATTCCCCCAATTAATAAGCATCCCCTCAATTTCTAATTCTTTGCCACCACAAAAGAGTTGCTATAAATATTTTTGTATATGTTATATGTATGTATGTTTTTGTATATGATCTTTTCCTTTTTCTTTGATCTCTTTGGGATACAGACCTAGTAGTGTTATTGCTGGGTCAAAGGGTGGGCACAATTCCAAACTGCTTTCTAAAATAGTTGGATCAGTTTACAACTCCACCAAGAGTGTGCCTTAGTGTCCCAAGTTTACCCTCTGCAACATTCAGTATGTATTTCTGATGTATGTAAGGATCATGTGAAGTGCTATGAGGGATAACTATGGTAGTAAAACACACACACTTACACTTTTAAAATTTAAATAAAGTTTGAAACAAGCTGATGGCCTGGTGTTATAACAGCTACACATTTCTATAGCACTTTGAGACAGCAAAAGAACTTTACCTTGAAGTTTGATGCATTGTTGTAAGACTGGTACAGTAGGAGGTGTTATCCCACTTTACAGATGAGGAAATTGTGGTTCATTTGCCTGAGGTCACACAGTTAGGAAGACCCAAAATGAGGGTCAGAGCTGAGGCCCTCTAAAGTCACACTAGCACTCCTCTTCCCATGAAAGTATGGTAGACCTTTGGTATGGTACCCCACTGCAGCCCTTGAATTCCTGTCAGATATATCATCTTAACAACACTTTTGGGGGGTTCTAGAACCATAATTTCTTTGGTGTGGGGAATGCCAGTGACTAAGCCCATCTGTACCCTCAGAGAGTTGCACTGGTTCACAAGAATACAGGTGTAGAACTAGAGAGGGCCTGAGAGTCATCTTGCCTAACTCTCTTGTTTTACATATGAAGAGACAGAGAGATAGGGACTTCGGGACACAGAAACCCAGGTACTAAGTAGCAGCACTGCACTTGATCCCAAGCCCTCTGACTCCAAATCCACCAGACTTTCTTACCACATGACTGCTGCTGCCACTTTTCCAGAGCCATACAATGACCAGGTCTCCCCAACTCCAAGGCCTACCTTCTCTTTGCTAGCTATCCTGTGACTGCTTTGTTTCTTAATTTTGTATCTGTTCTTTTCCTCAACTAGGTTGTAAATTTCTGGGGCAGGGAGGGAGAGGTTCTTAATTTCTGTTAAGTACAACACTAATGTCCTTGTCACTTAAGCCTAAAACTTCAGCCCTTTTTTACATTTCACTCTCCCTCATTCTTCTTTTAAAACTATTTTTGTTGACAATTTTCATTCTTACATCCCATTCATTTCCAAATATATCTCTCTCCTTGCCTACACACAAAGCCATTCCATGTAACAATGATTTAAAAAGAAAAAAGAAAAAACATCTCAGTTCAGCTATCTAACGTATATATCGTCCACATCTGATAGCATATGCAACATCCTAACTTCAGAGTCCCCTCCCTACCTTTGCAATGGGGGCCTGGAAGGGGTACACTTTGGGGATCAAACAATAACTATCACTACTCAACATTTTTTCTGTCCTTTCCATTTTCATTGTATTGTAGTTATTGTGTATATTGGTTTCCTGATTCTGCTCACTTTGCTCTGCATCAGATTGTACAAGTCTTCTCAGGTTTCTCTGAATTCTAAATATTCATTCACTGTTTCTTACAGCTAGTAATAGTCCATTATGCTCCTGAACCATTTGTTTAGCCATTCCCCAAACAATGGACATCAATTTTGTTTCCCAGTTCTTTACTACTACAGAAAGTCTTGCTATAAATATTTGGTGAACATAGAACCTTTCTTTTCATCTTTACCCTCCTTGCCTAGCAAAGGAATATCTGGGTCAAAGACATTTTAGTCTCGCACCCCCCCACACACTTTTTTAAAGCATAATTACAAATTGCTTTCCAGAATTCAGAACTCTACCAACAGTGATAACTGTATTTATTGCCATTACCGCTCCAACATTAACTATTTTCTCCCTCATTCTCAATCACTTATCACACAGTCTTCAAATCTTCCTTTGCACTATCTTTCATACCTCTCTTCCTTTTCCATATGCCCACTACCACCGCTCATTCAGGCCCTCATCACCTTATACTTTGTGATGGCCAGCTGGCAGTTCTCCTCAAGTCTCCCCCCAGTACAGCTATCTACTCTCTCTATCTCTCCTCTACTCAACTATCAAAATGGTCTTCCTAAATTTAAGATCTGATCTTGTTATCCTCCTATACAATAAACTTCACAGATTACCTACAGATAATTACCCACAGGATTAAATGTAAAATCCTCTATTTGGTTTTCAAAACCCTTCCTACTTGGCCCCCTCCTAACTTTCTGGTCTTCTTAGACCTCATTCCCTACCAAATATTATGTGATCCAGTAACACTGGAGGATCTCTGGATTCTGGGCACTTTCAATGATTCTCCCCCTATGTCCCTCCTCATCTCTGCCTCTTGGGTCCTTTGATTTCCTTCATGTTTCAGCTGAAATCCAACCCTGCAGAAGCCTTTCTCCTTAATTTTAGTGTCTTTTCTCTGAGATTATCTTCAGTTTATTCTGTTTATATCTGTTTTGTACACATTTCCTATTAGACTGTAAGCTCCTTGAAAGTAGGGACGATTTTTGCCTATTTTTTGTATTCCCAGTTCTAGTATATAGCAGGTACTTACTAAGTGCTTACTGATTGAACTTTGACTTTTTATCACCTCTAGTGTGGATTACAGCAATCCCCTTTGGTAGTTCTCCATCTCCAACATACTGGTTAATGTATAAATTCCTTAAACCCAGCATTCAAGGCCCTCTGTGATACTGTTACAGTCTACCTGGTTCCAGACTCTCTCCTACTACTGCCTATAAGTGCACTATTCTCCAACCAAACTGAACCACTTACTGACCACCCCCTTCCCATTCTCCACCCCTGCAAAGTACACATCCTTTTTCTGCTTCCAACAATTTACATATTTACCCTTCCGTCTCCTCTCTGCAGAGACCTCTTTTACTCATCTCGATCAAATCAAAGTGAATTCTCTCTTCCCTCTGAACTCTGAAGTTATTTCAGCCTGTTACATAGCCCCTATGAAACTAGCTAATCCTAATTATTTCTATCCCTAAGCTCTAGATTCACACCTCTAACTGCTTGAACATTTCTAAATGAATTCTTTGCCAACCTCCCAAGGCAATACATCAAAAATTGAACTCATTTTACTCTCTAAATGTGCCCCTCCTCCCAGCTATTTTAGTTGTTGTGTTTTGAAAAAAAAAAGATAAACACTTCCCAAAATGACCAGATAAATTCCTCTACAAAATACACTCCCTAACAGTCAGTCTGATGGCTTATTATAGAAATGAAGTCGATGTCCTTTAACTCAGATAATATGGCCCTAACAGAATGCATCTGTGTTTCTTCTACTGTACAGTGCCATAACTCCATTACACTCCTGCATCACAATCTGTCTATCTCTTCTCCAATCACTGGCCAAATCTTTCGTTTCCAACTTTTTGTCATCACAAATACTGCTGCTGTGAACATTTTTGCACACGTGGGTCTTTTCTTGATGTCAATAATCTCCTTGTCCTCCCAACTATTTCTGTTGGTGGCACCACTGTCCTCCCAGTCAAGAACTTTAAGAATCTAAAATAGAAAGCTGCTTTGGTGGGGAGAGCAGAAATCACTGGATTTGGAGTCAAAACCAAAGTTAAACCAAAAGTTTTGCCCCTAACAAGATGTGTTATCTTGGGCAGGTCACTTGTCTGTGACCTGTGAAATGAGTGGAAGGCTAGGACAGTACTTCTCTTCTGCCTTAATTCTACCCTACTTAAGAAGTCAGGTACTTAGAACTGTGCTCAATTGTCTGAAAGGGTATTATGTGGAAGAAAGATTCAATTTGTTCTGCTTGGTCCAAGACAGCAGAACCAAGAGCAATAAGTGGAAGAAGTAAAGAAGGACATTTAGCCTTAATATTAAAAAAAAAACAAAAAACTAACAACTTGAGCTGTCCAGGAGTAAAATGGGCCATCTCCAGAGGTGGCTGGCTAACACCTTCTTTGGAGGGCTTTAAGAAGAGAGTGGAAACCATTGTTTGATATGTTATACTGGGGATTCTTCGTAGGTATAGGTTGGATTAGATAGATGGCTAGTAAGGTTCTTCTCAGTTCTCAAACTCTGTGATTCTGTGACTTCACAGCCTGTTGCTGGAACCACAGTAATAGCTTACAACTTGAACTCCCTGCCTCCTGTCTCATCCTTTTCTTTTTTCTTTTTTAATTTTTTCTCTTTGAAGGGGGAAAGGTAGGGCAATTGGGGTTAAGTTACATGCCCAAGGTCACACAGCTAGTAAGAGTTAAGTGTCTGAGGTCGAATTTGAACTCAGGGCCTCCTGACTCCAGGGAGATGCACCACCTAGCCGCCCCTTGTCCTTTTCTAAATCTATCCTTAATACAACTGCCAAAATAAAAATCTTCTAAAAGAAAGTAGACAGTGGGTGCCTTGAGAATAAGGGCCTTTTGAAAAATAATTTCTAAATTTATTTTTTAAAGTTTTATCTTTTTTATTACCTTACCTACATTTCCTACCCTCTTTCATCCTCTCCCTCCCATCTCTGAGAGCCATTCCTTACCATTAATAAATTATAAAAGAAGAAAAAAAAGCTAAGCAAAACTAACAAATATACTGACAAAGTTTGACATTATACATAGTTTTCTATACTTAGGGTTCTACATTTCCACAAAAAAAGAGGGGAAGGGAGTATCTCAGACTCATTTTTCCATCCCATAGGCTTAGCAAAGTGTTATGTACATGGCACAAACTAGATTAAAAACTCAAGTCACCTAAAGTCAGGGCAAAGAGTACATTATCCTTAGGCAAGTGAAAGTATAACTATAAAATGATGTTTAAAAAAATCAATAAAATGTTTCAAAAGAAAAAAATTGATAGCTAGCTTGTGGCTCTTTTCCCAGAGAGCTTCCTGTGAATGGCTTCTGAACTCTGCAACATATGATCAGCCCTACAATGCTGACACCCCTTATAACAAGAAAACAATTCATTACATCTAGTGTCACTACCTTCCATCTTGCCTACACACGTCATGGTTTAAAAAAAAAAAATCAATAGGTACTTTTTGTCTCAGGCAGTTTTTACCCAACTGACCCAACATTAACTCCTGAGCAGATCTTGAAATATTTTGCTGTCCCCTTTAGGAAGTGAAGAAGCAGAAACGTGAACACCACTTCTTATTGTTTATTGTTGTTCAGTCATTTTCAGTAGTGTCCAACTCTCCATGACCCCATTTGGAGTTTTCTTGGCAAAGATACTGGAGTGTTTTGTCATTTTTTTCTCTAACTCATTTGACAGATGAGGAACTGAGGCAAACAGGGTTAAGTGATGTGCCCAAGGTCATACAAGACACACAGTAGGTGAGTAAGATGAGTAAGATGAGTCTTCTTGACTCCAGGCCCAGCACTCTACCACTATCCCTCAATATCATAATCTCACCAAAAGCAGTGTTCAGATTCATTGATAAAGCCAAGTATTGCTTGAGTGAGTACAAGGATCAAATCATTACTACTGTGGGTAAGGTCTTTTTCTCTCCTGTCACTTGCCCCCTGGACCCTGCAGGAGAAAGTAGAGAAAAAAGCAGGGTCCAGCAGCAGCTGGATCTAAATCCTATTTGTACCATTGCCCCCTACCTCTCTCAGGGTACCCTCACTTCTACTATAGAGAATATGTATAATATAAAACTTTTTGTGGTGCAGATTTTTTCTCCCACCCCTAACATCTTACAAAACTTGCTTTGCATTTTCAGTGAAAACTACCAGCCTTACTTTCTGTGGAAATGAGGAAATGCCCGACTTTTGGGTTCAAATAAGTGACATCAAAAGCCAGGGCTATATCTTCAGTTCCCAGTTACAATCTCAATTTGAGTAATCAGGCCAGTGAATTTTTCCACTACCACCCTCTCATTGTATCCCACACTTACAAAATAAAAAACAAAGAGGTACAATATGTATAAAAAGAGGACAAAAGTTTGCAAACAAACTGATAATTGATAACCCAACTTCACTAATGCATAGCGGTGAGAAATGTGACTTGCCACTAGTAAAGGACATTCTATGACATTTTTTAGGATTTAAATCAGACACTAGACTTCAATCTTCTCTTCTGATGCACCATTTCTGTTTCTGATGTTAAAATCCCATCCCCTTGTTTCATATAAATTGGTAATAGTCACATGATTTCCCAAAAGTCCTCCAAGAGGTTAAACACACACTAGGGACAGAACAGCACAAAGTTCAGCTTTCAAACTTTAACCCTGAATTTAAAAGAGTGCTGAAAAGGAGAAGGGGAGTGTGAAGAAAAGAGTAAAAGGTGCCCATGCCAGAGGATGGTAGGGAAATCTGGAGAGTCAGATGCTGAAGAGGCAGAGTGAAGGATGTGTGATCTGGGCATTTCCTCAGAGTGGAGGTGCTGGGAGGAAAAGGCCTTGATACAGATTTGATTACTTACACATAGTATGTACAAACAAATTAAAGCACTAGGGTACTTACTATACTGAGAAAAAGCTCAGATCTGGAATCCCTTTTATATTCACAGTGCTCTTGTGAGCTCTAACCTCCTCCTACCAAGATGACTGATACAGCCCCTCCTTCACCTTGTCTCTACAAATGAACAGGAATTTCCTTCTGAAGAACTGTGAGGCAGCAGGCATGACACAGTGGAAAGAACGTAGGCCTTGGAGGTAAGAGATTTCTACTGAACTCCTACCTCAGACATTCAGTGGGTGGATGACCCATAGGCAACTCACTTTAACCTCTGTAACTCAGTTTTCTCATCTGTAAATTAGGAATAATAATGCTTGAACTGCCTACCTCTCACAGGGTAGCTATTAAAATACTATATAAACAGGAGTTATTTTTATCTCATCATTCCTCTTCTTGGAGAATCGTAGTGTTCCTTCCATGAAGGTTCCTCAGAGGATCACAAGCTTAGAGCTGGACAGGAGCTTAGAGGCTATTTAATCCAATGCCTCTATTTTATAAATGGGGAAACTGAAGCCGATGGAATTTAAACAACTGGCCTAAGGTCACATAAGTAGCAACTATCAAGTGAAATTTGAACCTAGGTCTTTTGACTTACATACTACTACCTTGCTGTTCCAGGTATAGGCCAATTTAACCTCCCCACACAATATCCATCCACTTCTACCTGGGAATTTTCACAAACTATTGCTCTCATTTGCAATAAACCGTCTTTCATACTTCTTCTATGTGCCCCTTCCCTGACTACAAACCACTGATAAAGACTTAGCTTCAAATCTTACCTGTCCACTCCACCTAGGCCCAATGACTCCAGCAGGACCTCCTGAAAAAAGGTTCTTTTTGCCCAGGTCAAACCAACCATTCCTTCCCATTTGCTCCAAGAGTTTGACCCATCAATTATCCCCCATCCCTACCCCCACCTCTCTCTAATATTCAATCTCTCTGGGTTTATCAGCTCCTTTCCTGTTACTTTCAAATATGCCTCCAGCTCCCTAATCAAAAAACAAAACAAAAAAACTTCACTTGACTGTAACACTCCCTCAAGGTCTTCCTTTTCATAGTCCAACTCTTAGAAAAAATATTCTATACCTCATTACCTCTATGTCCTCACTTACCAACCCTTTACCATCTGGTGTCCATCTGCCCCACTCTGCTGCAACTGTGGTCTCCAAGGTTACCTATAATTTAATCACTAAATCCAATGGACTTTTCTCAGTCCTTATCTTCACTGCTTGGAAGCTTTTGAAACTGCTGACCACCCCCTCCTCTTATATACTCCTTTCCCTCAGTTTTCTTAACTCTGATCTCTCTTGGTTTTCCTACCTGTATAATCACTCCACCATCTGCTTTACCTGATTATCTTCCATGTTCTACTCTTTAACCTAGGGTAGGTTGAAAGGCTCTTTCCTGGGCCCTATTCTCTCTGGGTACCTTCTCTCTTAGTGACATTCCTAGCTTCCATGATTTCAATTCTCATTTATTCAAACAACTCCCCCAAAATGCATGACCAGCCCTGATCTCTCTCCTGAATTCCCCTGCCCAACTGACATTTCTAGCTGGATACTCACAAGTATCTTATGATAAATGTGTCCAAAACAGAATTTTTTTCTTCTCTCTCCTACCCTAAACTTGACTTTCTTCTAAACTTCCTTTTTCCTAGAGGAAACCACCATCCTTCCAGACACAAGGGTTCCAAGATCACAGGTATGTTTCCATCTTCACTTTTCCTCACCTCCAATATCTTATCACTTGCCAAGTCTTGCACTTACAAATTGTCTTTTACATCTGGTTCCTCTCCACTAATATGGTTAATATATTAGGCCCTCATCACTTCTCACTTGGATATTTGCAAAAGCCTCCTATAATTAATCTCCTAGCCTCTCCCCCTCTTTAATTCATCCTCTACACAGCAGACAAGATGATATTTCCAAAATATAGATCTAGCTGTACCATTCCCCCAACTCAAGATGTTTCTGGGGCAAAATATCAATCCCTTAGCTTGGCCTTTAAAACCCTTCCCAAACTGGCTCACTTTTCAGGCTTATTTCACATTACTCTCCTTCACATTAAACTCTGTTTCAGCTAAGCTGGTCTTCCTGCTGCTGCCCAAACTCAGCACCTACATGCCTCTGCTCTATGCCTGCAATGCACAGCCTCTCAGCCTGTAGATTCCTTCCTGGCTTGATCCAAGCGCTGGCGTGAGAAGCTTTTGCTGAGCAGCTTAGCGGCTGATGTTCTCCCCCTCATCAAACTATCTTGCACTTAACTCTCTTCCTAGAGGTTGTATGCTCCCTCATGTAAGCTCCCCAAACGCAACAACTATTGACAGCTATCTTCATAGCCTCAGGACCTAGCCTGAGTGCCCTACCCTTAGTAGGTCTTTTGTTAATGCCTATAGGATTGTGTCGAACCCCTTAGCAACCTGTATTCAAGTTTAAGTGTATTCAATTCCAACCTCATAAGCTTAGTAGCTGTGTGACCCTGGGCAAGTCATTTTAAACTCTCTCAGACTCAGTTTCCTCATCTGTAAAATGGAGATAATTATAGCATCAACCTCTCAGGGTTGTTGTGAAGATAAAATGAGATAGTATATGTATAGCTCCTTGCAAACTTTAAAATGCTATATAAATACCAGCTATTGCTATTATTATTAATTTCATATCTTGCCTGACACCTGTTAAGTATCCATGGGTAAGTCACTTAACACCTTAGCTTTCCAAACTACTCTCTAGTGAGACAGCTAGGAGAGCAGTTTCCATTCTACATTGATGGTTGATATTTCCACACTAGGAGCTCATCACATGTGAAATCCCAGATCCAGAACAACAAAAATGACTATTTCTCTCTTCTACCTAGCTGATGAACTCACAATGCAATATTGTGCTAATTTTGAGTTATGTTTTTGTTTTACCTTTCCTCCTCCCAGATGGAAAGCTCCATGAGGACAGTAGCCATGTATTATTTAAATTTTGTTTCCCCACACACAGCAAGTGTTTCCTAAGTGTTGGCTGCACTGACAGACCTGACAAGTGTCACACTTTTGGTCGCTCTTATCAATCAAGAGTGGTGCTGGCTAGCACCAAGTATCCACCATGTCCTGAGTCCACAGCCAACAAACCAACCATCAAACCCTCACACAGGGGCATATGGGTTCAGAGAACTGGCCAGCCAGTGAGGTTCCCCTAAGGGGGACCCAAAAGATCAATCTTCATGACAAAGAGAAAGTGAGGAAATGAGAGGCTGGAAAAGAAACAGCCGGTTAATGAGTCAGCAGGAGTCTCATTTCTGAGTCAGTTCCTTATGACAAGTCTTAGTAATTAAAGATCCCACCAACACAGCTTACTCTTCCTGTATCCAAAACCAGACTCACCATCAGCAGACAGCCACACTAGACCAGAAGTACTACCTTCGAGTTATATTGCTAGAAATTGCTAAACTCTTGGATGGGCATCTACCAAGAAATCAAAGTAAACAGCTCAGATGATATTCACAATGTGCAAATCATGAAGTCCTCACAAACATGATTAATTCTTAGAAAACGCTGGGAAACTAAGCACCCTAAAAAAGGAGCCCTTTAAAAGTGCACAGGAAGGAAAAAAAAGTTCTAGAACAAATTACAAAGTGACAAAAACACCTAGAAATAAGTTTTCCTCTAAAAGTTTGACTTTCATGTGAACAAAGGAGTCCTTCCAAAGAACAAAAATAATCAGGAGTGTCCTCTGCATTTTTCCATAAACCTTATTTTTTGCCTGACAGGCATGTAAGCTCCTCGTATCCCCAGAGTCTGAAGCAGTACTTGGCAAATAGCAGTTGCTTAATAAATGCTGAACAATAGATGGTTTAGAATGCTCTCCTCTCCACTGAAGTTTTTCCCACCCTTCACTCCTATCCAAGGCCAAAATGTATCAGGTCCTTCCTAGTCCAACAGGGCTTCCCTGACTAATCCCAAGACGATCTTTCTTCAAAAATTCTATAAAGAGTCTATATGTCATCATTTAATACTTGCTTATATAAAGCCTTAGAACAGATTTCTCATATGGTATAGTAGGATGAATGATCTGGATTTAGAGTCTTAGTAATTAGTATGTATAGAGAATGCTGGATTTAGAGCTGAGATTGACCTGGACTAAAATTTTTCTGACCCGTGTGACTTCAGGCATATAATTTCATTTCTCTAAACTCTAGTTTTCTCATCTATAAAACTGGGATAATAAACCCTACTCCACTCAGTTGTTGTGAGGCTTAAATGAGATCATGTATGCAAAGTGCTTTGTAAACCTGAAAGAGCTATGTGTCAGTTATTATTATTAAAGTAATATTAAACTGAACTATTATTAAATTAAATTTAAAACTCTGAAACTTTAAAAAGCATTAGGTGGCAGAAGAATCAGACTTGTTCTGTTTGGCCCTAGGGCAGAACTAGGAACAAGAGGTGGAACAAATAAGGGCAAATTTAGACTTGATATAAGGAATATGTTGTGTGTTTATTTATGCACCTAGGTGGCACAGAGGATAGAGGGCTGGCCTAGGGTCAGGAAGACCTAGTTCAAATCCAGCCTTAGACATTCATTAGCTGAATGACTCCAGGGCATGCCACTTAACCCTGTTTGCCTCAGTTTCCTTATCTGTAAAATGATTTGGAGAAGGAAAGGACAAACCACTCCAGGATCTTTGCCAAGAAAAACCCAAATGGGGTCACAAGAGTGGGATATGACTGAAAAGACTGAACAACATTAAGTAAAAACTTCTGAACATTTAGAGCTACATAAAAGTGGAATGGGGTGCTTCAGGAGGTGGGTGCCTTTTCACAAGAGCTCTTCAAAAAAAATGCAGACTAGACTGGAGCCTCCTGAGAGGTAATTGCTAAATTTTCAGTGTGAGCATTTATTTATACCTTTGAAATAGGTAAATGCTATGATTAAGGGTTTGATTTAATGTTTTGACTGTCTAGACTTAAAGTGATGATGAAAACAATAATGCAGATTAAATTGAAAGGTGTGAGCTTTGTATATTCCCCTACACCCCCCCCCTCCCAAAGCTGGTTGTTAAACTTTTACTAGCACACCACTGTATGTATCCCATTGGTCAGGTATGTGGTATTGTTCAGGTACAGGCTAGACTTGATGGTCTCTAAGGTCCCTTCCAACTCTAACATATAAGATCATAATACAACCTAAGCTAATGTCAGTCATGACTTGAACCCACATTTCCTGACTCCAAGTCTAATGTTTCTTCTACTATGACAAATTGTCCCTGCTAAAAGAGAAAGACAATGGAGTTATAATCCTTAAATTAGGAGAGTTGGGATTAGGAGGGCAGGTCTCTCAGTCCCCTACAACACAAGGACAGGCCACCAGATGCTGCCAAAGGAGCAAGAAGCCTTGCAGAAGTCTGAAGAGGGACACATTTAGAAAATAACAAGGTCTGAGGTCTAGCATGCTACAGTCTCATTTCTCCTGAAAAGTGTGGGGTCCTGGATATATTCTTCAAAGTTTATTCTCCTTTAATACTCATCTGGATTAGCACTGAAGATAACATTCTGTCTTCTAATAATGGATTCTCCTTCCTTCTCCCTGCCCCTCTCTGGCTCTTCCCATCTGTCTCTCTCTCTCCTCTTTCTCCCCCACCTGTCTCTTCTTATCTCACTCACCTCTGTCTCTCTCTCCTTCTCTCCCTTCCCCTTTCTTCTTCCCTTCCCCCACCCCACATCTCCCCTCCCCCCCAGCAAATCGAGTTGAGTATCACTACCTTTTCATCCCTCTCAACTTCCTCTCCTCCCAGAATCACATCACTATGTCTGGTAGTTATATCACAGAGCTAACAGCAGTTCTCTCACTTTTCTCATGTGACAGTGCCCCAGCAATCCCAATATGACCAGTCTAACATCTCCTTAGACCCCGAGTTCCTCTTCTCAATTCTCCTCCTTCCAAACCACCCTCTGCGTCTTGAATCATACTCTTCCTTGGCTCCCAGGATGCTGTGATCTGCTGCTGGCCCTCCACCTCCTTCGTTTTTATTCTTTCCCCTCACGGCTCAGTCTGTAGTCCTTCACTCTCTACATTCATTTTGAGGGGGTTCATCCACTTTAATAAAATAACTTTTTGTTTCATCTCTAAAATATGACCCATCTTTATAATGTTTATGTTTGGAAACAGCATAATATAAAGGGGAAAGTAGCAGACTAGGATTATTTTCATAGGATTTCAATCTAGAAATGACCTAAGAAATTACCTAAATTCAGCTCCCTTATTTTATATAATGTCAGATGTGGGGTCTGGAAGACTCAAGTTCAAATCTGACTCCATACCCTTACTAATAACTGAGCTAAGTACGGGTCACTTAAGTTCTGTTTGTCTCGGTCTCCTCATCTACAAAATGAGGGTATTAACAGCACCTACCTCTCCAGATTATTGTGAGATCATATGAGATAATATTTGTAAAGTGCTGCACAATGTTAAAGCACTATGTAAATGCTAGTTATTATTAGCATTACTGTGATTATTATTACATACAAAGGAAAGGAGGCTTCCAGCAGGGAAGTGACCTGTCCAAGGTCATACAACAAACTGCAAAGCTGGAATGTGAGCCCAGCTCAGGACTCCAGATCCAACGCATCTTCTACTTCCCCATATGCCCCTTGAGTAGAAATCATAAGCCCTGGATTTGTGTCCCAGATCAGATCATTTACTACTGCTGTGACTCTAGGCAAGTCATTTAAATCTCTGGTCCCCAATTTATTCATCTATCAAAAATGGGGATAACATCTGTCCTTTTCTTTACCTGGGTCTAATCAAATAGATCATCTTAAACTCTAACCTCCCACCCTTTCTTAGGCTGCCTATAAGATATCTTCACTTAGGCATTCTGCTGATACCGAAAACTAGGCATGCCAAAACCCTAAAGCACTCACTTTCCTATTTATATATACATATATATATATATACACATATAATATTTACATATACATACACACACAAAATTGTTTATATATATTAGATGCCAAATCCTTTTCAGAAAAATTTCATACAGAGATTGCTCTTCCCCATTCAACTTCCCTTCTTATCCTAAGCACATTAAGTGTTTTCTGTGCAGAAGATTTTCAGTTTCAAGTAATAAAAGTTATCTATTTTTTCTTTTGGAATTGCCTCTCTCTCATTTGATTAAGAATACATCTCCCACTCATAGCTGTGAAAAGTACATGATCTGTTTCTCTTCTAATTTTTTATAATATTATCCTTAACATTAAGGTCACCATTTAGAATGTAGCATGAAATATGGTATAAAGTGTCATCCCAAGCTTAATTTCTGCCAGACTACTTTTCCTAGCAGTTTTCATGAAATAAGTAGTTTTTCTCTTGATAATTTATCAAACATTGGGTTTACGAGTTCCATTGTTTCTGACTTTCTTTTATCTAGTTTGATCATGGATCTCTCTATTTTCTAAACAATACCAGTCGGTTCTGATGACTGTTGCTTTATAATACGGATTATGGTCTGGAAATGCTATTTCCCCTTTGTCTCTATCTCTTGTCATCATTTCACTTGACATTCTAGATATTTTGCTTTTCCAGATGAATTCAGTTATTATTATTTTATCTAATTCAATAATTTGATTGGCATGGCATTAAAAGCATAAATTAACTTCAGCAGTATTGTCATTTTTATCACATTGGTAGAGAGCCATGCTATGAGGACTAAATATTCCTCCAGCTATTTAAATTGTTCTTTATTTCTTTGAGGAGCTCTTTGTACTTGATTCTATACAAGCCTTCTGTGTGTTTTGGTAGACCAATCTCCAAATGCCTTACCTACTTTGTAATTATTTGGAATGGGATATTCCTTTCTATTACTGCTTCTTGGATTTTGTTGTTATTACATATCAATGCAGTTGATTTTTTGAGGGTTTATTTTGTAGCCTGCAACTTGGCTGAATATATTAATTAGAAACAAAGTAGAACTCATCTATTATGAATAGTTAAACAAATTGTGGTACATGAATTTCTGCTATAAGCCATTTATGAATGTGAATACAGAGAAGCATGGAAAAATCTACATGAAATGATGCTATGTAAGCAGACGCAAGAAAACAGTCTATACAATGACTAAAACAATGTAAATGGAAATGACAAGCACACACACAAATAAAAAATGAGTGTTATAAAATCACAAAGAACAAACATGGTGCAAAAAAAGAGATATGAGAGGAGGCCCCCAATTCATCCCATCACAGAGCTGAGAGATCCACAATTGCTGCACATCGTACATGTTTTCGGACGTTTTAAATGAAGATGTTTTGCTGATATTTTTTCTTTCTTTTTGTCTTTAAAAAAATATTGTTATATGGAATGGCTGGGGGAAGGTGTATGCTGGAGATAACTATGACGATGTAAGAACCAAGTCATCAATAAAAACTTGTTTTAAAAAAATGTCAACTCGGCTTCTTGATATCTATGTGACTTTGTGTCGTGGGCTACCTTTTCTTTGGGTCCTTACCTAAGTCCTCCCTCCTTCCCTCTTTCTAAGTACAGGATCTTTTCTTCCCTAAAGTGATCTTAACTGCATTGCATATAATTATGTATAAAACAATTCCCCCTTGATGGCAAGAACTGTTTCACTTTTTTTTTTACCCTCAGCGCCCGACACATAGTAGGTGTGTAACAAATGTTTGTTTATTGATTTCCTTATCAGTAAAATGAAGGCAATTGAACTAGATGAGTTCTAAGGCCTCTTATAGTTACATATAATCTACAATGCTACAGGTGTATGGCTAAACAGACTGGAAGTCTTCAGTGGTACTTCTCCAGAACAGGGGAGGGGACAATGACAAAAGCAGGTTCTCAATAAAGCGCAGAGGATGAATAAACACATGACTAGCAGAGGAAAGCAGTGAAGAATGAATGAGTCGTCCACTTCCTGATTTCTGATTCTCTGCACAGCCTCAGGACTCAGGGGAATTAAGTCTAGAGTTATGCTTTTCCAACAACTGCTGTAATGAGAAATCGTTACTTAAACACAAGGAAGACTGGCATTCCATAACCAAATTTCTCAGGTATCTGCTGTCCTTGGTCAAAAAGAATAGCCTGGCTAAGGTCACAAAAAGGCGCCAACCAGAAATTAGATGCCATCATCTCTTCTTGTCTCTAAATACCTGAAAGCACCTTGAAGCCCTTCAGCATTCACAGAAAAATTTCCCCCCAAAGTTAATGAAAGGGATGAAGATAACCCTATGCCAGGGAGATTTCTAGAGAGAAACTACTACTGAATCATACCAGAAACCCACCTTCCTCTCTACTGCTGCCTGGCAGTTCACCTCCCTTCTGCAGCCTTGTTTCTCCAAACCCCAAGGAACTTAGAAAGCTGTTCAGAGAATTCCCTTCCAAATCACTGGTCCTGGCTTTCAAGAATGGAGTAAGAAGAAAGTCTCCACAGATACCACAATATGTATAGCAGCACTTTTTTGAGAGCAAAAAATTGGAAACAAAGTAGATGTCCATCAATTGGATAATGACTGAACAAACAGTGGTACATGAAAGTAATAGAATATTGCTGTGCTGTAAGAAATTATGAATATGAATACAGAGAAGCCTGGGAAGATTCATATAAACTAATGCAGAAGGAAGGCAGTAAAACCCAAAAAACAATAGATACAACAACTACAACAAAGTAAATGAAAGATTCACCACATGCAAAAATCAACAGTCAATGTAACAAAGTTGTAAAGATCAAGCATGACTTGAATGAAGAGATCTGAGAAAACAAGCCCAACCCACTCCCCATCATGGAGGTGGGAGGTCCACAGGTTTTACACTGCACGTTTTCAAACTTTTTCAATGTATTAATCAGTTGAGCTGAGTCCTCCCACCCTTCTTTTAGTCTTAAAAAAATTACTATTTGTTATACAGGATGGCTCTCTGGGGGGATGGGGTATAATTTTTGGGATAATTATGATGATTAAAAAACAAAAGAAATCAATAAACTTATTTTTAAGGGGAGAAGACACTACATTCAGATTGTCCTATGATATTATGCATACTGAGATTGAAAGATGAGGAGAGGGATTTTTTTAAAATTGTAAACATAAGCAAGGTTTCCCCATCAGGAAGTAAGTTCCTTGAGGGTAGAGAGTGTCTTTTTTATAAAATGTCTAGCACATAGTAGGAATATAATAAAAATTTTTTCTAACTATAAGATTTAAGAAGTAAAAAACACAAGATGCCAATAATTTTTTTTCCAAAGACATTTAAACATGGAAGGACTTGATGAACTGATACATTAGTGAAGCGGAACCAGAAAAACAATATACACAATGACTATAACATATAAATGAAAAAAACCAACAACACAAAACAATTGAAATTACATTCTGCTCTATGATAATAACCAAGCTTGGTCTCAAGAAAGAGATACAAGGAGCCACCCCTCCTCTTCTCTGAAGGGACAGGGGATACCAGGTATAGAATACTACATATAACATCAGACTTTTCTGATATGACGGTAAATTTTTTAGTATTTTTTTTTCCTTTTTGACTCTTTTTGTTTTTTATTATAAGGGATGGCTCTCTGGGAGGGAATAAGAAAAGGAAAACAGTAGGAAATTGGGGGTGATTTTAAAATATTTTTCAATTTTAAAGATGTATTTAGCTATACCTCCAAGTGAAAAGCTAATGCAATATTATCATTATATACTAGAGGGAGGAGGAAGAAAAGGAGCTGAGACACACCTGAGAGGGAGGGTGACTTCATCCTGTAGGGTCCTATTAAGCTCCTAATATTTATATCACAACCAAAGCAGAAACAAAGCTGACACAAGCAGTTCCCAACTTAGAAAAGAATTATATTTTCAAAGTTTGTAGAGTGTATTCTTTATGTAAGCTGGTTATATAAGAGGTTAATCTTTCCTTCCAAGGATCCCCAGCAGCACCCACAAGTGCTAAGAGGTCCCTAAGGGGCTTGCAAAATGACTAAGGGCTCATAAGTTAACAATGAAAAGAGGTTAGAAGAGAGATTCTTTTCTCAGAAAATTAGATTCATCAAAGCTATAGATTGCCATATAAAAATGCTCTAAATTACAATTAGAGAAAGGCATATTAAAAGAACTCACAGGTACTGCTCAGAACAGCTAACATAACAGAAAAGGAAAATGATAAATGTTGGAAGAAATGTAGAAAAATTGGGACGCACTGCTGGTAGGGTTGTGAATTGGTCTAACCATTCTGGAGAACAATGTGGGAACTACACCCAAAGGGCTATAAAACTGTGCAATACCACTACTTGGTCTATATCCCAAAGAGATCAAAGGAAAAGGATTGCTATATACAAAAATATTTATAGCAGTTCTTTTTGTGGTACTAAAGAATAGCAAAATTGAGGGGATGCCCATCAATTGGGGAATGGCTGAACAAGTTGTGGTATGTGATTGTTAAAGAATATTGTACTAGAAGATATGATGAGGGGAATGGTTTAAGAAGAACCTGGGAAGACCTATATGAACTGATGTAGTAGAGTGAGCAGAACCAAAAAAAAAACACTGTACACAGTAGGAGTAACACCGTAAGAGTGATCAACTGTGAAAGACTTAGCTAGTCTGAACAAGACAGTGATCCAAAACAATTCCAAAGAACTCATAATGAAAAATGCTATCCATCTCCAGAGATAGAATCGATGAACTCTTCAGGGCAAACTTTTTTTCACTTTCTCTAATTTCTTTCTTTCTTGCAACATGGCTAATATAGAAATGTTTTACATGACTTCACATGTATAATTGATATCATAATGCTTGTCTTCTCAATGGGTGGGGAGAGGGATTAGAAGGAGGGAATTTGGAACTCAAAATATTTTTTAAAAATAAATGCTAAAAAATAATAAATTTTTAAAAATTTATTTTAGCCATTGATTATGTTAGACTTTCCCAAATGGAACAGGGTGATTGCTAAACAGGCCATATATTAAAAGTGAACTGAAGCTGGTTTCCTTAGCCTTGAGACTGATGTTGCAGCACTGACTGACATGTCCTCCTAAATTCTTAAGGAAAAAAAAAGGGGGGGGAGGGGCCTTACTGTGTATACCTTAAAGAAC